>OY755040.1:93958601-94558601 GCA_963576565.1 Aspidapion aeneum
TTTCCATTTTTCCATTGATACTTTGAGGGTGTTTAAGATATACGGGTCAATTTTGTAGATTTCTAAGACTTCAAGTAGCCAGGTGTGTGGGACGCTGTCAAAAGCTTTTTTGTAATCTATGTATACGGTATATAGCGACTTTTTGTCTTTCTTTTTGTGTTGTGTTATGATGGTGTCTATGATCAGTTGTTCTTTACACCCTTTGGTTTTTCGTCTGCATCCTTTTTGTTCTATAGCTAGCATGTTATTTTCGATCAGGTGACCATATATCTTTTCTGTAAGGATAGATGTGAATATTTTATAAATAGTTGGTAGACATGTTATTGGTCTGTATTTATCTGGGCTTTTGCTTGTGGGTGTTGTTTTGGGCAGTAGATACGTAATGCCTTCGGTCATGAATTCTGGAGTCTCCGCTTCTCCTTGTAAAGTTTTAGAAAATAGTGCTGCTATTCTGTTGTGTGTATGTGTGAATTGTTTCCACCAGAAATTGTGTATTCCATCTTTTCCTGGTGATTTCCAACTGTGTGTTTTTTTGATGGCTTTCTTTACATCTTCAGTTGTTACGGTGTGATTGTTCATTTGTTTTTTGTTTTGCATCTTCGTTTTTTCTTCTTTAATCCATTTCGATGTTTGTTTGTGTTTTTTTTCTTGTGACCATATATTGCTCCAGTAAGTTTTAGTTTCTTCTTTATCCGGGTCTTCGTTTTGCTGTTTGTTTTCCTTTTGTTCGTTCAGACCTCTGTAGAATTTTCTTTCATCTTCGTTGAATTGCTTATTGTGTTGTCTGCGTTGGTTGCTTTCCTTTAGTCGTCTTAGTCTTTTTGACTTCGCAGCAAGTTTCTGTTTGAGCAAGTCTAAGATCTCAATGATATTTTTGTTTTCGTCATTTTAATGTTCTTTTATAATGTTTTGGGCTTTGTTTTTTAGTTTCTTACTTGCTGTTGGTTCTTGTGTTTTTATTAGCCTTCCTATTTTTGCGCGTAGCTCATCTATTTGGTTGCTGATTCTCCGTTCCCATGGTGGCATTATCTGGCTTTCTGAGGTTTCTTTGTTTTGTTGTTTTTTTGGTGTTTTCTGTTGTATAAGACCTGACGCGGTTGCTGCTCCTATATAAACAAGGTTGTGGATTGTGGATCGTTGTGATGTCGTCGTTTTGTTTTGATTTATTTCTAATTATATTGTTGATTTGGTTAATAATGATTTTCGCCTTCGGCGTAATCTTTGTTTTCAATTTTGGGAGCTTCGGTCTTAGGTTTGGTGTCGTTCCGTAGTACTTCATATAGGTTTCCTCAAAACAGTTCTCGATGTGTCGTTCTTCATCAGAGGGTTCTTCTTGGGCTTCTTGGACATGGATTGGGTTTGTCGGCGGTGTTGTAGGATTTATCCCAAGTTCTCTTCTAGCTTCGTTTTTTATTCTGTCCATTGCTTCAGGTGATATCTTGTTCGTTGCTAGGATTGCACGTTTTTGGTCTAGAATGTTTTGGACAGTTTTTTGTCGTAGTTCTGGGAATTGCCTCGTAACAAGTGCATGTAGTTCTTTACTGTATTTGGTTGGTTTTGTCTCTAACTCAGTTAAGACAAGGAAGCTACGGTATATAAACTCATTCATTTCATCCGTCCATTTTGTTCTCTGTCGTAGCTTGCCCTGTAGGGTGGTTGGATGTCTTCGACCTTCCAAAGCATCTCTACGGGGTGATGTTTCTTGATTCCTGTTCATTGCTTCGGTGTTTGCCATTTGCAGGTCAGCAGCACCGATTCCACTGATTCCTGCAACAGGCTGATCATCGGGGCGGTTCCGAACGGGGTCAGCCTGAGCCCCCGCCACGCCCGAGTAGCGATTTCGTCGAGTCCTTATAGCGACAATTTTTACTCGTTGTTCGGGGTGCTATCCCGGACAGCGGTTGTCCTTTTAGGGGCCTTTTACGCCAGGCAGGACATACCGAGGTGGTATTCTTTTCCAACCCGCCACCACACGGGTGTTATTATTATTATTATTATTATTATTATTATTTTTTTTTTTCACGCCTGAGCGGTAAGGTTTTTCTAAGGAATTTGTCACCGGACCTATAGTCAAGGTTACAAATCCCGCAACAAGTATCTTCGGACGATATGGCACGTCCCCAGTATGACAGCTTTTTGTGCGGAAGCTGTGATGTTTCTTACATTTACATCTATGGTAAGGCTTTTAAGGTTTTTAAGAAAGTTTTTTTCCACTAATCCGTTGGCAGAAATTATAAATGGCAGGATATCCACATTTTTCAGATTATAAAGATGTTTCAGCTCGTGACGAAGGTCTTGGTATTTAATCACTTTTTCGGTGTATGATTTGCTAATATTTTCGTCAAGAGGAATGGCGACGTCGATTACTTGGGCAGTTTTAGCAGCTTTATCAATGACAATTATATCAGGTTTGTTATGAAGCACAGTTCTATCAGTAACTATTGATGTATCCCAATAGATTTTAACATTTTGATTCTCTGCCACTGGTTCTGGATTATATTTGTAATAGGGCTGGTTAGTGTTCTTTAGCTTATACTTGCTACAAAGGTTACTGTGTATAATCTTCGCGACGTCGTTGTGTCTATTAAGGTACTCCTTGGGAGCGATAACACTGCATCCGCTGATTATATGTTGTATTGTCTCTTGTTTTTGACCACATACTCTGCATGTTTCATTTTGGATGTTTTCTTTTAGTATATGTTTTCTGTATGACCGTGTTCCCATCACTTGATCTTGGATCGCTAACATTAGACCTTCGGTTTCCCTGGTTAGACCGCTTTGTTTTAAGAACAGACAGGACGAGTTCGAATCGGCAGCTTCTTGTCTGAGTCCTGCTGCATATCTACCATGTAATACCTTGGAGTTCCATTGTTCTTCCCAAGGTGTGGCCGTCTCATTTTGTTCCCTTTCAGAGAGGTTAAGTGGTGTATAGCCTTTGTCCTCTCTTGCGATTGCTATGTGCAGTGCATCAGTGCTTTCCATAAAAAATTTCCTTAATGATTTTTTTTGTCTTAGGTGCCCATCTCGGAGCGAGATCAGCCCCCTTCCTCCGCGGTTTCTGGAGATGTACAATCTGGCGACAGAAGAATTTGGATGCAGTGCACGGAACGAGGTAAGTGTTGTTCTAATAGAACGGTCCAAAGCTTGTAGGTCGGTTTCACTCCATTTTAGCACTCCAAAAGTAGCTGTAACGACAGGGATTGCCCATGTGTTTATAGCAATGATGGAGTTTCGGGCGTTAAGTTCTGTTTTTAGCAGCAGCTTGAGTCTTCGCTGTAGCTCCTTTTTCACCCTGTCTTTCATTTCTGCAGCATCTATATTTAAAGCTTGTTGGAACCCCAGGTACTTGTATGTTGCTCTTCCTGTGTTGTTTATTAGAGTGCCATCCATTAGTTCTGTACTCTCACCTTCTTGAATTTTCCCTTTCTCTACATGTAGTACTGCGCATTTATCAAGCCCGAACTCCATTCTGATTGATCGACTGAACAACGCCACAAGCTCCAGCTGTCCTTGGAGCTGACTTTTTCCTTTTGCGTAGCATTTAAAGTCATCCATGTATAGTGAATGTGAGAGCCTCACTCCATTTGGTCTGCCGATATGACTAGTGGGTTCAGTGCTAGGCAGAACCATAACGGACTGAGGCTATCACCCTGAAATATTCCCCGTTGGATACTTAGATGTTCAGTGCAATATTCGACATCACCTGCCTTTACCCTTAAGCATGTTCTCCATTGTGCCATCGCGTGCTCAAGGACTCTGAAGGTATTAGCGCTTATCTTGTAGATCTGTAGAATCTTTAGGAGCCAACTATGCGGAACGGAATCAAATGCTTTCTGATAATCGATCCATGCTACTGATAAGTTACGTTGTTTTACTCTGGCTTGGTTGGTAGCAATGGCGTCGATTACAAGTAGTTCTCTGGTTCCTTGAGATCCTCGCTTACAGCCTTTTTGTTCCATTCCCATAAGGTTATGTCTTTTTATGTGAATCTCCATTTTTCTAGCGAGAATCGTCGTAAAGAGCTTATACAGGGTAGGGAGACAGGTTATTGGTCGAAAGTTTTTTGGGTGGGAGATGTCTGGCTTTTTGGGCAGCATTGTTGTTAATCCGGTTGTGAGAAATTCAGGTAGTAGTTCTGGTGTTAAAAGAAAATCATTAAAATATGTCTTAAGTTTTGAATGAGTAGCTGTGAACTGTTTCCACCAATAGTTTTGTATTTTATCCGGCCCAGGAATTTTCCAGTTAGGTGCTGTTTTAATTGCATTCGAAACATCGGCTTCCGTCACTACGATGTCATCCATATTGGGAACATCTTTACACAGTTCTTCAATTTGTTTGATGAAGTACGCACCTGGGTCATGATCGACTGGATAAGTCCAGATTTTTTTCCAGAACTCTAGCATTTCTTCGGCGTCTGGTGGTTTATTTTCGGTCTTCACATTTTCTTGTAGCTGCCTGTAGAATAATCCTTGGCTTTCATTGAACATTTTATTGTCCTTGAATTTTTTTGTTCTTTTATTGTACCTTCGGATTCTGGCGCCCAGCGCTTTTGCTTTCTGCTTTAATGTATCCATGTACTCGGAAAGCTTTCTTTGATAGTCTGGAGCCGATTTTTTTATTTTGGCTTGCTTAAGGATTGGTGTGATTTTCTTTTGAAGCTTTTTTGTCACTTCTTTTGGACTTTTGGTGAAGTCCTCAATTTTCCCTATTACTTTTCTTATGTTGGTTATTTTGTTTTCCAGTCTTTTTTTCCAGGGGGGGGGTCGTTTCTGTTTCTTTTTGTTTATTTTGTGTAACATTTAATTTTTTATTTTTTGTTTCAGGTCTGACAGTGTCGATTACCGTAGCCGCAGCGCAGTACACAAGCTCGTGAATATCAGTAATGGACTCACATCGTTTATTATTATTATTATTATTATTATTATTATTATTATTATTATTATTATTATTATTATTATTATTATTATTATTATTATTATTATTATTATTATTATTATTATTACTATTACTATTACTATTATTATTATTATTATTATTATTATTATTATTATTATTATTATTATTATTATTATTATTATTATTATTATTATTATTATTATTATTATTATTATTATTATTATTATTATTATTATTATTATTATTATTATTATTATTATTATTATTATTATTATTATTACTACTACTACTACTACTACTACTACTACTACTACTACTACTACTACTACTACGACTACTACTACTACTACTACTACTACTACTACTACTACTACTACTACTACTACTACTACTACTACTACTACTACTACTACTACTACTACTACTACTACTACTACCACTACTACTACTACTACTACTACTACTACTACTACTACTACTACTACTACTACTACTACTACTACTACTACTACTACTACTACTACGACTACTACTACTACTACTACTACTACTACTATTATTATTATTATTATTATTATTATTAATAATATTATTATTATTATTATTATTATTATTATTATTATTATTATTTTTTTTTTTTTTTTTTTTGTGGTGGCCTTACTTGCGGTCCCGCGGCTCCGACTCACACGGCTGCAAGTAGGCCAGATGGTCCGTTACCGTTTCTACTCCCCACCAACCGCGGGGTTAGTAGAAACGGTGTTCCGCATCGTGTGCCCTGAGTAGACGCAATGATCCGAGGATGACTGCTTTCTGCATGTTGCCTGCAAGTTGCTCTGCCCTGTCACGGCAGGCCGGCAAGGTCTTGAGAGCTGAGAGCAGTGTCTGCCGTGCGCCTCCGAGAGCTCCAATTACCAAAACCACTAGCTTGACTGTATAGCCCCGGTACACTCGGCGAAGGTCAAAGAGAAGATCCTGATATTTCGTCCGTTTCTCTTCTTCCTTGGCAATGATGTTCGTCTCGGCAGGAGCCGAGAACTCAATGACATACATAATTTTGTCATTTTTGTCAAGGAGTACTATATCCGGCTTGTTAGCGTTTACAAGCCGGAGTGTGGGGAATGCGAAATTCCAGTATATTCTGGTTCTGTCATTCTCCACGACGGACGGAATATCAGAGGGGACATATGGCAGCACTGGAGCATCATCAACACCGTACGAGTGGATGGATATACGCCGAGACCGCATAGCGCCCGCAAGCGGACAGCAAATGATATAAGGTCTCCGGCGCCCTATGGCAGGCCCTACAACTTGTATCAGGAACCTGTATACCCATCACGCGACTTCGGTGTTCCAAGGTGTTGATGACTCCGTCTTGGCAAGCAATGATAAACCCCTCAGTTTCCGACTTTAATGCACCTGACCTTAAGAATGCAAAGCTTAGCTTTTTGGATAAGCCAGTGTTTTCAATGGTTTTATAGAAAACACTGTGCAATGGCTTATCCATATGTAGACGTAATAAATAGTCTACCTCTGCATTCTTTAAGGTGGTTTTAAGTCTTTGGCAGGTCAACTGTGTAATGGAGTTTTCCTGCCGCCGACTTATGTCGAAAACTATTTGGAGCTCATCTGCTGCTCTTTGTGCTACTTTAAAAAGAAATGCCCCCACCCCAAATGTTTCATGGTTACGCACCATGCATAGCAGGGGATCCTCGTCTCTGATTACTTCGCACGCGGTACTTAGGACTATTCGTCTGTGTAAACACTCCAAACTTAAGAGTCCACGGCCTCCCTGATAACGTGGGAAGTAAAGCCGTTGGACAGACGCCTTAGGATGATGGCTTCGGTATCGAGTCATCATCTTGCGGGTTTTCACGTCAATTTCACGCAACTCGTTCACGTTCCACTTAATGACTCCAAAGGAGTAAGTGATTATAGGGACGGCAAGCATATTTGTAGCAGCGACTTTGTTCTTTCCAGACAACTCTGAATTCCAGATTTGTCTTAGTCGTTGCTGATACTTGTCGCGAAGAGACCCTTTTATTGCTACACTATCATGGATGTGTCCCTGGGGAACACCCAGATAGGTATAGGTCTCTCCGGCATCCAGATGTCGTAGGATGCTCCCATCTACAAGTTGCGCATCCTCGGCGTGATCCGCATGGCGTCCTTTCTTAAGTTGAACCGTCGCACACTTATCCAACCCAAACTCCATCCCGATCGCATGAGTATACTCCTGTACTACCCGAAGAGCTTGGTCGAGGTCTCTCTTCGTCGACGCGTAGAACTTAAGGTCATCCATATAAAAGAGGTGAGTAACCTTATGGGTTCTACGGCCAGGAGCACCGCACATGTATCCCTTTGTGTTCCGCAAAGCAACGGATAACGGAAGTAGCGAGACGCAAAAGAGGAGTGGGCTGAGGGAATCACCCTGAAACACTCCCCGTCGGAATGACACCAATTCAGTCGACACCTTTGCGTTACCCGTACATATGGTAAATCGGGTCTTCCAAAATGGCATCATTCCTGAAATGCATCTCGCTATGGGATCTGGCACCGCAAGGCCTCTCAAAAGGTGAATAATAAGTTCATGAGAAGTTGTGTCAAAGGCCTTACGGTAATCAATCCAGGTCATCAAAAGGTTTCGCTTGTACTGGAAGGAGTCCTGTGTGACACATCGGTCTATTAGAAGGTTCTCCTTGCAGCCGGCTACGCCTTTCTTTGACCCTCGCTGCTCGTATACTCCACTAAACACGGGACCCATGGCTTGGAGTATCCGCTGGTACAAGAGTCGCGTAAAAATCTTGTAACAGGCGTTTAAACATGTTATCGGGCGATAGTTCTTTGGGTCGGACAAGTCTCCGTTCTTGGGGAGAAGGACGGTTCGCCCCTCAATAAACCAGGGAGGGATTGGCTGCCCCTCATTAACCCAGGAGTTAAAATTCGGGCAAGGGCCTCATGGGTTGATGGAAATTTTTTCCACCAGTAGGTGTTAATTCCATCAGGCCCAGGGGCAGCAAAGTTCTTAGCACCCGTAAGAGCACTTCGAACTTCCTCCACGGTTATTGGTGGGCACAGTTGCTCAGGTGGTGGAAACCCCCTCACAAAGGTTTCAAACTGTGCCAGGGCTGGTGTGTTTACGTTGACCGGCCGAGTTACCTCGTAAATACCCCTCCAGAAGTTTTCCACCCTCTCAGCGGTCGGAGGATCGTTAATAATCCTCGGCGGCGCCTGAAATAGGCGACTGGGGTTTTCGAAAAATAATTTATTTTCCGAAATACCCCTCGCCCGCCGAATTAGATTTTGTTTGGCAGTCACTAACATCCGTATCCTTTCGCAGCACTGCTGCTTGATGGTCTGCAACAGTGCTTCGTTCAGTGTGTGGTGGGTGCGTCGCAGGTTGGCCGCTATGCGGCGCACTTTTGGCGTAAAAGGCCTGCCTGCCAATTTGTATTCCACCACACACTGTATACGGGATGCGTGCTGCCTTGCTGAGAGGATTTTTGCTTCCATCTTCTTCACTCGGCGTTGCGCCCTGTCGCCGCAGGGGTCCCTATTGGGCGCCCTGGGCGACACGGAGCAAGCTGCCTCGTAGACGAGGCAATTAATGCGCCAGATGTCAGCTTCTTCTGTTAGAGTATTCAATAGCTCTGCGTCCGCTCTAGCTAGGTCTTGTGGCTTCGGGCGCTTTATCTTGTGTAGCGCCCTGCGGTCTTGAAGACTCTCTTCTGGTGCAATGGGAAGTACCTCTTCAGCCACATGTACCTGCAATTCCTGTACCCCAGGTACTGCCGGCTGTTGAGGTCTTCTTACATATCCCCTTCGCCGAAGGTAGGATACATAGTCTCGCAGGCTCTGAGCAGTAAATGTATTATGCTCAGGATGCATAACATTCAACTGCTCACGCATACGAGCCATATATCCCCTTCGACCTGGGCTACTGCTCTCATAGCATTCCAGCAAGTCATCTCTCAGATCATTGGTCCACTCAAAGCGTCCTTGGTCATCGCGGTCGTCATCGGGCAATCCATCCGGCTGGGCCCCTCCACCTTGCCTTTGACCCCTCATCCGACGGGGTCGGTCGTGGGGGCCCTCTCGATCCTCCGCGTCCTGAACCGAGTCTTAGGGACTGGCAGGAGGTTACCCTGGCCAGCCCCCGGTCGACATTTAGGAGAAGTAGATTTTCGTCCTCGCGGGTCACCTGTTTTGCAGGTTGCCGATCCGATTTTTCCCTTATTATTATTATTATTATTATTATTATTATTATTATTATTATTATTATTATTATTATTATTATTATTATTATTATTATTATTATTATTATTATTATTATTATTATTATTATTATTATTATTATTATTATTATATTTTTTTTTGTGTTTTTTTTTTGGTGGCCTTACTTGCGGTCCCGCGGCTCCGACTCACACGGGTGCAAGTAGGCCAGATGGTCCGTTACCGTTTCTACTCCCCACCAACCGCGGGGTTAGTAGAAACGGTGTTCCGCATCGTGTGCCCTGAGTAGACGCAATGATCCGAGGATGACTGCTTTCTGCATGTTGCCTGCAAGTTGCTCTGCCCTGTCACGGCAGGCCGGCAAGGTCTTGAGAGCTGAGAGCAGTGTCTGCCGTGCGCAAGCGGACAGCAAATGATATAAGGTCTCCGGCGCCCTATGGCAGGCCCTACAATTTGTATCAGGAACCTGTATACCAATCACGCGACTTCGGTGTTCCAAGGTGTTGATGACTCCGTCTTGGCAAGCAATAATAAACCCCTCAGTTTCCGACTTTAATGCACCTGACCTTAAGAATGCAAAGCTTAACCTTTTGGATAAGCCAGTGGTTTCAATGGTTTTATAGAAAACACTGTGCAATGGCTTATCCATATGTAGACGTAATAAATAGTCTACCTCTGCATTCTTTAAGGTGGCTTTAAGTCTTTGGCAGGTCAACTCTGTAATGGAGTTTTCCTGCCACCGACTTATGTCGAAAACTATTTGGAGCTCATCTGCTGCTCTTTGTGCTGCTTTAAAAAGGAATGCCCCCCACCCCAAATGTTTCATGGTTACGCACCATGCATAGCAGGGGATCCTCGTCTCTGATTACTTCGCACGCGGTACTTAGGACTATCCGACAACCAATCTTTGTGGCGTCCATTGTATATACAAAAAATTTTGACGTTGTAACATCCCTAAATATTTGTGTTAACTTGTGACATCCAGCAATGTTGCCAATGTTTCATAAAAATAACGGATGTAACAAGTACCTCTATAAAAATAAGAAATATACACTGGATGTCACGAGGAAACAAATAACAAATAAAATATGCAAAGACGTTAGGGATGTCACAAATGTGGGCAAATATGTTACAGGTATATGTATGCAAATAAGAAAAATATACACTGGATATCACGGGGAAGAAAATAACAAATAAAATATACAAGCACGTTATTGATGTCATAATAGGCTTGCAAGATGAATATACGGCAAGGACTAAAAAAATACTCTGCTAATATATGGGCACCTACGCTCACACTAGGTACTTTAATTATAGTGTACGTGTAAGCTAATATTGTCACGACTATATTTGTGACAAGTGGTATCTCTACCATATATGTCACAAGGGTTGTTATTTAGTGCCCTTGTGACTGAGGGATTTAGGGGAATATGAAAATTAAGTATAAAGAATCCACATTTATACATTTTAGATGCGAGCTTAATAAAACTCTTTTTTAAAAAAATAACTTTATTTTACTTAGTCACTTTTACAAATAAGATAACTTTAAAGTTAGATGTGAACCGTTTAGATGCTAAGTCAAACCTAAAAAACGTTGTTTACCTGCTAGCCTACTTATAGTTACAAGAGTGCTGACACAGCTTCGCGTGGGTTCCCGAAGAATATGGAAGTAAACATGTTTATCAAATGACTTTTATATGATCTTGAAAACAATAGCAATATTGTGCAATTATGGTACGACGTCTTAAATTATTCTAGAATCTACACATTAAGTAAATACGCCTACGCATATTTTTAATATAACAACTTCCCGCAATTTAAAAAGTTAGTGCTATACAATGCAGTAACTTTTACTAACAAAATATAAAAAAAATCCTAAAATTACAAAATACAATTAGATATAAGATTTTCTTAAAACATTAGTATTTAATTCAATATCTTCTTCGATTGGCTCTGTAAGCCTTATTGATGGCCTGCGCCTAGCTATTGAAAATCTTTTGCCTAAACTTGATAAACTTGATATATTTGGTGATGGTGGAAAATCATTGTTATCAGTATTATTTTCGATGCCTATACGTACATTTTTAGCTCTTCGATTTTTACATTTACAATAAAGGTAAATTAAAACTAAAACCATAATCAAAGCCAATACAAGTTATGTAAGCCATGAATGATATTTTTCATTTTCAGGTTCATTGATTAAATCATCCAATTCATTTGCATATTGATCTAATTTATGTTTAGCAATTTCCAAATCTTCCAAATTTAGTTTTGTTATTTTTAAAGGTTTTAATCTAGGAAGATTTCTAAGTTTTTCTGGATATTTTTCACAACAATTAAAAGGAATTTGAATAAAATTTGAATAATTATAACTTAAATCAAGTGTTTGTAATTGATTGGCTTGGATTTTAGTTGATCCTACAAAAGCTGAACAATATGGTTTTAAAGACAAAATTACATTTTTTGTTACATTTTTCGAAATAGTATCAGTGTTACATTTTATTGTAATTGGAAGTTGATTTGTTACACATTAGCCAAACATTATTTTGTAAAATTTGAATATTATAATCTTCTGCTAAAATCAAAACTAACTCACAGGTTTTTGGAAAAGTTGATAATTTTTGAGTTCTTAATAACTGAGCTTCACAAATTGAATTGCTATCAATCGGAAGAGGATATTAATTTTTACAAATTTTCATTTTATGGCCCAAATCCCTACAAGTGTCAATTTCTGATAAAGACAAATAGAAATCATCATCGTTATCTTTAGCAATATATTTCTTACTAACAGGCAAAATATGATGTAACATAGTTCGATTATCATAAATTGGTATTGGGTACAATCGGAAAACGGAATACCATTCTGGTCGAACCAATGGTATGTCCAAGACAAAAACGAGTCTTTCGTTTGTAATATAATCATTCAAATCAGTAATATCTAAGTATGTTGCAATTCTGTCGTCCATGGGTGCTACCGGTAAATTATTTGTATGTAAATTTTGGGCAATTTGTTTTAAAGCATTAGTTAAATCATTGGGAAGGATAATACTTGCATGAATAATTTTTAATCTGGCAAAAGAAATTGAATCTAATACATCCGTTATTTGAGATTGAATATAAGTGTATGATTCCAATAATTGTTCACAAAGATTAATAAAATAAAATTTAAGATTAGGAAGTTCGATTTCATCATGAATCTGATGTACTGATTTTGAAATTTCAATTATATTGGAATTGAAAGTTTCTTCATCAATTTGAAGTTTGCGCAAAGTTGCATTAAATTGTTTTATTACTGACGTAGTAACACTTATTTGATTTTTCATTAAGTTTTCCAATTTTTTATCATCTTTTTCAATTTTATTGATACAATTTTCATAATATTGACCGTCAGCTGCATCTGAATTTCCCGTTATGTACTTCCAAACAGTACCGAGAGCGTTTATTAAACCTCTTTTACGTCTTGGTGTGTAAGGCATGTCTGAATAGATTTCATTAAATTTATTGGTTATATCATTGGAAATTTGAAATAAAAGTGACACGTGTGGTCTTATATCTAAGTGGATCATTTTAATATTTCCAGTTGATTGATGAAGCATTAAGCGTAAGCTATCTAAAATAACATTATTACTAATAAAAGCATTTTGCAAAGCTTTAATATCTTTATAAACTAATAAGGTCCATTTATCATTTGATACCTTTATACTAAGTTCTTTATGAAAATAAACACCTACGGTATTATTTATTTCATCGATCTTGTATTGTCCTTTTCCCCATCCGATAAGGAAAACGAGTAATCTGAAACAAGGAAAAGTTTCAGTCAGAATCAGAGTCTGAATCGGGTTTATGGCAAGGTTTTAAAAGATCAAAATTATATTTTGAAGTTTGTTTAGTTATTGGATTATAAACAGTTGCAGAATTATTTGAAATTGCTCTAATTTCAAAAGGTCCATTAAATTTAGGTGATAATTTTCCAGTAATTTGAGTTTCTTTCACGAAAACTCTATCGCCTACTTTAAATTCATAATTTGGAGTTACTTGTTTATCGAATCTTTCTTTAGCTTTTTGTTTTGACAGTTTTGTTCTTGATCTAGCTATTCGATAATAATGTTTGATCCTTGCATTTAAATCTCTGATATATTTGGAAATAAGTTCTTCTTCATTGTAAAGAGTTTCTGGAGGTCTTGCTGCTGTTTGTCCAAAAACTTACTCGTACGGTGTTAATCCATGCGTTTTACATGTTGAATTGTTATAACAAATGACAGTAAATGGTAACAATTGTAGTGGATGTTCTTCAGGACTTTCTGTTTTACAAACTCTGATCATTTCTAATAATGTTGCATGAAATCTTTCTAATCTTCCATTTGACTGTGGATGTCCTGTACTTAAAAAAGTTAGTTTGATATCGTACATCTTACACAAGTCTTTTAAAAGCTGATTATTAAATTCTCTACCTAAATCCGTATGGATTCTTAAAGGAGTTCTATAATGTTGAAAAAATAATAATAGTGTATTAACAATTGATTTTGCAGTTTTATCATTTAATGGATAAGCTTGAATGAATTTTGTCAATTCGTCTCTTACTGTTAAAACCAAATTTCTTTCTGGAATTTCTAAAATATCTAGATTAATTCTTTCAAATGGTGTTTTTGGAGTTTCAGTAATCACAAGTGGATTGTCCAAATTTTTTCTTAAAATTTTATTTCTTTGACATATTTTACATTGGTTTATAAATTTTTCAACATCTTTGGTTAAATTTTTCCAATTATATTTTTCTTTAATTCTCCTGATTGTTTCATTAATTCCCCTATGAAAATTCTTTTTTCCGGAATGATATTGATCAATTATTATTTATCTTTGATCTTCTACTGGCTCAGTAACTATATCTTGACAAATTACTAAATTTAAATCTTTTTCAGCAAAGACAAAACAGAGCATTTCGAAAATTGGTAAATCTACATTTTCAACATAGTATGTTTGGGAGATATCAATTTCATTCAGTCATTTTGACATCTACATAAAATTTTGAAAAGAGTTAAATTGGCTTCTTCCTCAACATATGGTACTGGGATTATAAAATACTTTCGTTTATTAACTGTTTTTGAAGAACAAATATTAATTTTATTTAAATCAAAGTTAAGCTCTTCATCTAATATGTCACTTATTATATTATGATGTTTTTCTTTTAAGTTATCTTGTTGAAAAATGGTTATAATATTTTTGTGTTTTTTATCCAATAGTTGATCATTTGTATATCTAATCTTTGAATAATCAATTAACGATGTTGTTTGATATAAATTGTGAAATCTCTTAAATTCATTTTCCAAAGTTTGAGGAGACATTAAAGCTAGTTCATCTTCAACTATATTTTCTGATTCATTGGAATTTTCATCCTCTGTAAGGGCATTAATTAAAGCAGATCTTTTGTCTGGTAAAATATAAATATTTATTTGTATATCAGTTGATTGAAAGGTTGATTTAATCATTGCCAATATAATATTCCAATCGAGTGAGTCTAAACCACATGCTATTTTGGGTATAGCTAAATATTTCTCGTTATTTTGCAGAAGAATATTTTTTAGGTTTTGCAAAATTTGATAAATTGTATCATATGTTGGCTTTTGATAGTATAATTCTTTTGTAACTAAATAGTAAATAGTTCTGTTGGATAGTTGTAAAGTTGCTATTTCACCAATTTGTTCTTTTAAATAATCTACATTATCAAATCTTTCTTTGAATTCTTTTGCAATTCCCTTTTTCTTTTTTAAATCTTTTGATACACAATGTGCTAATGAAAAATTTTGAGGTGCATCAAATAAGTTTTTATATAAAATTTTAATATTTTCTTCATTAATTTGCTTTTGAAACATTACTGTGTGATATGTTTTGTTTATGTTTTCTTCAGTTCTTAATCTAGAAAGCGCATCTGCATTTTTGTTAATTTTTCCTGGTTTATAGATTATTTCATAATCATATTCTTCCAGTTTTAATCTCCATCTGGCTAAACGACTTCCAGGATCTTTAATTAAGAATAACCAAGTTAAAGGACGATGGTCTGTGATTAATTTAAATTTTCTTCCGTATAAATATGGTCTGAAATGTTTGACTGACCATACAATGGCTAAAAGTTCTCTTTCAATGAGAGAATATTTTTGTTCCGTATTATTTAAAGTTCTTGAGGCATATGCAATAGGCAAATCTTTTCCTATTGGTCCTTGAGATAACACAGATCCTATTGAATAACCACTAGCATCAGTTGTTAAAAGAAAAGGTTCATTAAAATTAGGATAAATCAAAATTGGACTGGTTGTCAAAATATTTTTTAATTTTTCAAAAGATTCTTTACAAGTTGCGTCAAAAACAAATGGTTGATCTTTTTGTAATAATTTAGTTAATGGTTTAGAAATTTTGGCAAAATCTTGGACAAATCGTCGATAATATCCTGCTAATCCTAGGAAACCTTTAATTTCTCTTTGATTTTTGGGTTCTGGAAAATTTTTCAAAGCTGAAATTTTATTTGGATTAGGTTTTACACCTTTATCTGTTATTATGTGACCTAGATATGCAACCTCTTTTTGTAGGAATTCGCACTTATCTGGTTGAATCTTTAAATTTGCTTTTCTTAATCTAGAAAAAACTTCTTTTAGTCTTTTGACATGTTCATTAATTGTGTCTGAATAAATAATAATATCGTTCCAAACGGCATTCCAATGTATTCATAATGACCGTTCTCAACTGAAAAAGCCGTTTTTTGAGTATCTTTAGGATCTACCTCAATTTGGTGGAATCATGATGCAAGATCTAATGTTGAAAAGTATTCACAATGTCCTAATTGATCAAGTAAATCTGATATCATTGGCAAAGGATATTTATCATCAATTGTAACTTCTTTTAAATTTCTGTAATCAATTACAACTCTCCACTTTTGTTTTCCTGAAGCATCTAAATTCTTTGGTACTACCCATACTGGAGAAAACCATGGAGAAACAGAATGTTGAATTATGCCCTGTTCTAACATTTTTGGAATTTGACTTTTTACTTCTTGTTTATGTAGTTGAGGATATCGATAGGACTTTGTAAAAATTGGTTTGGTTTCTTTGGTGTGAATGGAGTGTTTAATTTCGCCTGTAAAAGTTAAATTATCTCCCTCTAAGTAAAATATATCCGAAAAATCTAGACAAAGTGATGTTATGATTTCTTTTTCTTCGTCATTTGAGTGACCTAATCTTAATTGGTTTGGTATTTCATGTTCTCTTATTATTGGTTTATTTTCTTTTAGATTAAAACATACTTCAGTTGTTTTTGAGTTGCTAGGTAAATTTTCAAATTCAAAATTATCAAAATTTAACGTTTTAGTAGTTGCATAGGCATTAATAATTGTTGTACAAAATTCTCCTTTTTCATTTATTTTAACAATGCAATTAGGAATGTAACATTTGTCTTTTTGTTGAGCTAGTAAAATAACTTCTGTATTTTTTAATTTGTCTGTTTTTAATTTAAAACCTCTTTCTGTTCTTCCTTCTATTTGTATTATATTTTTTATTGGTTCATTATTTACAGTAAAGTCTTTTTGTTCTGGGTTAGTTCTATATAAAGGAACTGTTTTAAAATTGGTAATCAATTTATTATTTTGATAATCAATAATGCAGTTATAATGTTTTAAAAAATCTGATCCTACTGTCCATCAAATCCTATGTCAAGATCACAAACTAGTACTTTAAAAGGATCTTTCAAAGTAAAAGGAATTAAAACTGATTCGTTAATTGAAATTGGTTCATTTGAAATGCCTTTGACATTTACATTTTCAGGAAATCTTTGTAAATATTGCTCACATGTTTTTGGTTTAAAAACAGAACAACTAGCACCTGTATCAACTAAAATTTTAAATTTTTGTGTAATGTCTGTAAAATAATAAAGATTACTTGAAAAAGTTAAAATTTGATGTTTTACATGAATTTGTTTTGAGTTTGGTTCGCTTGATCGTGTTCGTTCTGTATTGACATAGTTTGAAAATTTATTAACGTTTGATCGATTTCCGAGGCTTGTCTTCGAAAATTTACATTTTGTTCATCATTAGATTCATATTGTTGTTCAAAAGAAACATCTTCATATTGTTCAAAATTATTATCATAAAGGTTTTGATCATTAGAAAAATTGAGACCTAAAATAATTTCCTTGATTATTTGGTTTATAATTGTTAGATGTTGGTGATTGATTTGGTCGATAGTTTGACGTGGAAGGTTGGTTTTGTTTAAAATTTGACGTGGAAGGTTGATTTTGTCTATAATTTGGGGTGAAAGTTTGAGTTTGTCTATAATTTGACGTGGAAGGTAAAGTCGGATTAAAGTTTGGTATGTAATTTTGAATAGTTCTACTATTTTGTTTTGTTCTACACTCATGTATTAAATGTCCCGATCTTTTGCAAAAAGAACAAATTTTTTGTTGACTAGGTTTTAATTTTTGATAAAATTGCAATTTATGAAGTCTTTGTTTTTAAAAATATTCAAATTGAAGTTCAGATTTAACACAAGAAACTGTTTCTAAAAATGTTGCAGGTTTACTTGCTCTTACGACTAAACCTAAGTCTTTATCTAAGCCTGTTAATAAAGTATTTAAAATCATTGTTTCGATTAGTGTACCTTGAGCATGTTTCTCAATATTTGTTAAGTCTTGTTTATTAATTGCAGCATTTATTTTAGCAATATGGACTTGAAGTCTTGAAATAAAAATTAAAGGACTTTCGTTTGGTAATTGAAATAATTTTTGGAGATCTTGAGTCAAAGCTGACAAATCTCTTTGATCCGCATAATGGGCTAGAAGCATTCGTTTAATTTGTGCCCATGTATCTAAGTCTTGCGGGTTAATTAATCTAGAGGCTTCCGCGTAATTGATTTTTAATTTTGACAATTAAAAATGATCTTTGTGTTGGAACACACATTTGGTACGCCAGATCGCACGCATTTATAAAGGTATTAAGATTAATAAGGTTACCATCATATTCTGGTAGTAACGAAAATATTTCGGAAAGTTTATAAGGTTCAATTGTTGTTGTTGTTGTTGGAGCTTGATTTTGATTAATATTATCTGGATTTGACATTTTTAAAGTATTTTTAATACTTAATAAATATAAAATAAGATGTTTTAAATTGAAACTTAATTATTTATAAAATTAAATAAGAGTTCTACGTGTACACACATGGAGGTTGACTGCAAGTTAAAAAAAAATAAAAATAATTAAAGGAAATAATAATAAAGTTGCTTACATAGAAAGTGTTCTCTTCATTTGTTTCTTTCTTCTTTCTTCTTTTTTCTTGTTTGATTCAATCTGCTGAAGGACTTTGTTGCGCAGCAACCCTCAGAAGCTGGGTTTAATTCCGGGTGTCTCACGAAGTTCCAATAGAAAATTCATAGCCACTTCCAAAGGCTGGGTTCAACTCCTTGCTCACACACAACAATTTAAGTCTTCATTGTTGAATGTTTCATTTACTTTGTTCAGTTTATACTGGTATTTTTCTTCTTTTATTTTCTTCGAGTCACTTCTGTTCAGGAACGATGTATATCCACGAATGGAGACTGGAGACCAGTTTTTTATACAATGTTCTTGATTTTTAGCACTTTTTTTTAGCACGTATGTCCTTTATTTTTCGTAAAGAAGTTAGAACTTCACCACGCGACTTTAGAGTACGACGTGTTCAAAAAATCCGCACGACTGCGCCAATTTTAGATGCGAGCTTAATAAAACTCTTTTTTAAAAAAATAACTTTATTTTATTTAGGCACTTTTACAAATAAGACAACTTTAAAGTTAGATGTGAACCGTTTAGATGCTAAGTCAAACCTAAAAAACGTTGTTTACCTGCTAGCCTAATTATAGTTACAAGAGTGCTGACACAGCTTCGCGTGGGTTCCCGAAGAATATGGAAGTAAACATGTTTATCAAATGACTTTTATATGATCTTGAAATCAATAGCAATATTGTGCAATTATGGTACGACGTCTTAACTTATTCTAGAAACTACGCATTAAGTAAATACGCCTACGCATATTTTTAATATAACATACATGTATTTTATATAAGAAAACAGATTAACAGGAATAGAGGTTATTGCTATAAATAATTAAATAATGTTAAAAGAGGGATGCTGGCTGGAGAGAGTTGACCCAGGGGCCATAAGAAATAGACCTTATAGGCCGTAGAGAGTTGGCTTTATGGGCCATAAAACGTAACCACCATAGTGAGGTTTTACTTAGGTATGTTAAGTAGGGACCACATTATTTTAGTGGTGTACTGGGTTCGTAGAGACCACGTATTTCAGTGGTGTACTGGGTGTGTTTAGTAGGGACCACGTATTTCAGTGGTATACTGGGTTGATCACTTGCTAGAGTGATGCCGGTCTATTAACCAGCATCGGCTTTTATAGACGAAATTAGTGCAAGCGCAGCAATATTGGTTATTGCTATAGTAAAATGATCCGAATTTAAACTTAGTTATGACAGTATAACTAAAAACTGTAATATATTTTATTCAACGCCAGACTCAAATACCTTTCGTTTGATACCACACAAAACATGTTTTGACCTAAACTCTAATTTTTTTAATTTATCCTCACCTTTTTTTTAAACTAAAATGTATTTGTTTAACTCCAGACTCAATTACCTCTCATTTAATACCACACAAGCCATATTTTCATTTAAACTCTAATTTTTGACATTTACCCCCACCCTGTTTTTAAAATAAACTAAAATGTATTTTGTTTAACTGCAGACTCAATTACCTTTCGTTCGATATCACACACGCCATATTTTCACATAAACTCCAATTTTTAAAATCTACCCCAACCCTTTTATTTGGCTTGCGTTAGGTGGATTTTGTTCATTTTTAAATGGGACCTTCTCGATCCAAGACCCAGCCTAGGTACCAAATTTCATTCAAATCGGGCAATTTGACGTTAAAAAAACTCGTCAGATTAAATTTTATCTGACTAGATTTAAATAGTTATTTAAACAACAAGGTCTGAAAATGACTCTTTGCACACGATCGAGACAGTTTGATAGACCGAGCCGAAGGCGAGGTCTACAAGTCGAGGGAGTGTGCAAAGAGGTTTTCAAACGAGTTTTTTACAATATTTTTTATACGACTGCTAATAAAGAAAGAAAAATCAAATTTTAATTTAACTTGTTTTTATTTCCGACATTTTTACAACAAAACTTTAAAAATTCAACAATTTTTTGACGTATCTAATCAACAAAACATACGAGCAGTGACGGTTGCTACGGAACTAAGCCAACTATTGATGGGTGACAACAACAAAAATCACAATGACGGGAGACCCGTATGCAGAAATGACATAGGCGTGCGCAAAAACGACATAAGCGTGTGCAAAACGTTTTGCACACAGCGTGCGCAAAATGCCATTTTCAGATCGTGTTTTCCTTGCGCAAAATCCCCTTTTACAAGACAGTCATATAAAAAATTCCTTATCTATTCAACTTAACTTTAGTTAAATTTAGTTGAAAAATAATGAGCCTATTATTTATTATTGTACCCTATATTCACAGTTTGTAGGTCAAATTAGATAAAAGTTGTCCGTTTTTGTATGTAACTCCCATTATCTTTTTGGACTCAGATTTCAATTTTTATCAGTCCCAATTTTTACTTTCCTAGTTCGTGCAGCAAAAGCTATGAAAGGTATTATGTTCGACGGATTTTTTTTAAGATAACTTAGAAATATTTTGTGACATTTGTTTGTTTGTATGTATGTTTATCCGGTTCGGTTCGGTTCCTTGGACTTTTGAAAAACCTGTAGCTGCACATTAAAATCGGCTTACTATATCAAAATGGCTTTTCGGCCTTTTACCTTAAAATTTTTTAACTTACGTACAGCCATCTGAAAAACGCAGTCGTTCTGGGTGTTTAGGTCGCTTTATTTTTTTTTCAAATCAGATTTAATTAATTTCTGAAAACTCCGTTATCAGAATAAAAATTGTGGGGAAATAACAAGTTTTAAATAAAAGTTTTCGTATTTTGTAATTTCTTATTTTTGACACGCTTTTATTAGCTTCACCTGTATGTTTGTAGGACTAGATTTTGACCTACTTTAAATGAACAGATTTAATTTAAACTTTGTACACTTATCAAGAACCGGTGACAATACAATAATTTTCCAGGCGCACCCTTGGGGGTACTTCGGGGACCCCCCCCCCCCCCCCCCAACCAAGCCTAAGAATATTGCAAGAATGAACATATTTAATTTAGACTTTGTATCAAGAACCGGTGACAACGCCAAGAAGAATTTCGCAGACATTTTTCATATATTTCAGGAATAAAACATCTCGCTCCCCTCGCTCCCCTCCCCACAAGAAATATTCCTTATTAAGTTTTTCTCATTATCCTGATCAGGATAATTTATTTTTATTATTACTAGTATTATTGTGAAAATAAATCATCGGTATACTGGCAACATACACTAAGTCAAAAATTTAGTTGTGAGAAAATCGCATTTTAAGAAGTTTTGAAATTAAGAACAACATTTGAGACATTTAATTTCATTGAGAAACTCCTGAATTTGACATTGTTTATGCATTGAGTATTGGAGAAAGTATGTAAGTACCTATGTAAAAAAAGTTATTTTTTGAAATTTCAGTAATATTTTATAGTTTTTGTGAAGTCGGTGATTTAATGTGTTTTTTAAATTTGGTTGTAACGGCCAGTTTCACCATGGCTCAAAAACTAAAAAAAAATGATTTTGAGTGTATTTTGCCAGTATACCGACGTAATATAGTTAATTAAAAAACACGATTTCGCAGCACATTAAACTAAAAAGTAAAAAATAAATATAGATAAAAAACTAAAATACACGCTTCAAACTAAACAGTTAAAAATAATTCTTAATATTAGTTGAAAACAATAATGAACGAAAAATACTAATATTATTGTGAAGAAAACGTCGGGCTCTCGATATACAAAGAAGAAATGGCACAAAGCGCCCCACGATTTTAGCTCACACGACTACTATACTATAGTAGTGTGAGCTTATATATCTTTGCGTTTCAGATGATTTTGAAACTTTTTTGTTGCGCCGTCTGTCTGTCTGTCTGTCTGTCTGAACCTTTCATTTTGAAATTTGTATTGGAGAACTTGTCTTTACTTGGCTTTTTTTTACATGAAATGTTTTTGTTATGACTTCACTTCTTTTTTAAAGGAATTAGATAATACTTAATTTTTAAAGTAGTAAAATATGCGGAATATTGTTCAAAATTTTTGCAATGCCTTATGGGGGCTCCCTGGTGGTCCAGATAGGAGAGTTGTCTGGAATTTAACGGTGTCAGATGTGGACTGTAATTTTAAGGGAATAAGGTCATAGGCTAAGCTGGTACAAGGGATTCTGAAATGGTCTAGTTTACCTTCTAGGTTAGTGTAGCAATAAACAAATGTATGTAAGGTAAAAATAATGCATTTTCACTTACCATTTTTATACAGGAAGTGGAACTCATGGGAGGACGCGCTGTTAAACCTTAGTTTTTGCACCCCACATTTCATGTGGTAGGAGAGTCGCTAACACGCGTGTGTTATCGTTCGAAGGCGAAACGGTTCTCTGTGGTCCGGCAGCAGGTATCGCTGCTGCGTTCATTCTCCCACATGTCGCCCAGTGGCGTCGTTAATCCATAGGCGTAGGAGAAAAGGGAATAAGTAGGAGGGAATGAGATTACGAAGGTCCATATTAAAGGAACTAGGAACCTTAGTAATTCAAAATGCATTTTATGTAAAGTAAATTGATTATAGCAAATTGTAATATTTGCCTTTAAAACCGCGGGAGTTTCAAATGCAAATAACCCAGTAATTTTAAGTACTTAATTAGTTAATTAATACTAAATAAACAAAAAATAGAAAATGCTCTAGTAAATCACCAAATAGCCTAATTCGAACCAATTTGGTAAATTATAGTAAAAAGAACATATTTACAAAAAGGAAGGCGGGACGAACCATTTCCCACCCCCCTGAGAATGCCCAGGGGCATTTCAGAGAGTTTAATTTGTAGGCAGGGCGCATAGTTTTACCAAAGGCCGTTTGTAGGTACCTTTAGTAGTCTTTACAATAGCAACCCGTGGAACATTATCAGAACCTTTAATAAGGTCTTCAATGCGGCCTAGGGGCCAATCCAATGGAGTGGAATTTTCATCTTTGATCAGTACCATAGTACCAATATCAATGGAAGCAAGAGGTTGGTGCCATTTGGCTCGCTGTTGCAAAGTGTGCAAATATTCGCGATGCCAGCGAATCCAAAAATCGCGGTGCATTCTTTGCAACAGTTGCCACCTGGACAACCTGTTTAACGCAATATCGCAGTAGTTTGGATCGGGTATTGTACCTGGAGGCCTCAAATTTAAAAAATTATTAGGAGTCAAGACCGCCAGATCAGTAGGATCGGTGCTTAAGGCACATAAAGGACGTGAGTTCATTATGGCTTCAACTTGGGTTAAAACCGTATTTAATTCCTCATAGGTGAGTATTTGATTTCCAACTACCCTGTGAAGATGAGTCTTTAAAGATTTAATGTTTGATTCCCAAATGCCTCCCATGTGGGGAGCAGCAGGTGGGTTAAAAGACCAAACTATACCTTCCCCCTTCACGCAATCAGAAAAAATTTGTCGCAAGTATTTTTCAGAGGCCACGAAGTTGGTCCCGCAGTCTGAAGAGATCTTTGAGCATAGTCCTCTTCTAGCTATGAAGCGGCGCAGAGCAGCCAGAAAGGCTTCTGATGTCATATCAGAGACTAACTCTAAATGCACGGCTTTAACAGCGCAACAGATAAATAAACAGACATATGCTTTCATGGTTTTTGCACCTCTGGTCCGACCAAGAGTAATCGTGAACGGACCACAAAAATCTATACCTACATTTTCGAACACCTTTGCTTCGGAAACTCTAAATTTCGGTAGGTTACCCATAGGGGGTTGAAGGGAGTTAGGTTTAGTTTTCCAGCAAGTATGGCAAGAACTTAAAACTTTTCTCACTACCTTTTTAGCAGACAATACCCAGAAGTTTTGCATTAGTAAAAAAGTTGTGGTCTGTATACCACAGTGAAGATTGCTGCGATGCAAATCTAAAATCAGTAATTCAGTGAATTTTGCACTAGAAGGCAAAAGAATTGGAAATTTTTTATCGTATGATAAATTTGAATGGCATAAACGGCCTCCAACACGAAGCAAATCGTAGCTTTCATTATGCAAAAATGGACATAATTTTTGAAAAGCTTTTGGAAGCTGTTTCTTATCTTTTAGTAATTCAATTTCTTTTTGGAAAGAAAAAGATTGTACGCATTTCGAAATAAAAAGTAAGCTTTTGTAGTAATCCTGATTTGTAAGGTAATCAGTAGCAAAATTGTATGAGGGATTTTTAAACTTTTGTAACCCTCGCAAAAAGTAAGCAACTATTCTCTTAATTTTAAAAAGAGAACTGTATTTTTCAAACAAGTTGTTTACATAATATTCAACTGTTTGTTCGCAAGTAAAAACGTTAAAAATATTTTTTCGCTGTTCTTCCAAAACTGCATTCCCATCGTAAGTAACTGTCATAAAATCCCAAGTATTTGTAGGTTGGTTTAGAAAAGAAGGCCCTTCTAACCAAAAATAAAATCTTTGTAAATCAGAGGGATACATTTCCCTAGTACCGCAGTCAGCAGGATTTTGTTCAGTAGGAACATAATGCCAAAACTCAGGGCTAATTCTTCCTTGTATATAGGCAGTTCTATTCGAAACAAATGTTTTAAATTTGTGAGGAGATCCCTGAATCCAAGATAAGGTCACTGTGCTATCAGTAAAAGCAAGAATTTTATCAAATTTAATTTTTTCCGAGAACGTTTCTAGTAAAAAATCCATTAATTTAGCCAACAAAACAGCTCCTAAAAGCTCTAGTCTTGGTAAAGTTAGTTTACGACGCAACGGTGCGACTCTAGATTTACTACAAACAAAAAAAACTTTAATGTTTCCATCAGAATAAAAAATTCGAATATAAGCGACAGCACAATAGGCCCGTTCTGAACTATCGCAAAATCCTACTAGCTGGATTTGACTAGCATTAGGCAAAATTATTTGACGAGGAATTTTAACAGAATGCAAAAACTTTAATTCATTTTTAAATTTTTCCCATTTAAAAACAATTTCCGGACTGACAGGGTCGTCCCAGTTTAAGTCTTCTGCCCAGCAGTATTGAACAATTAATTTTAAAATTAAAACTATTGGCGCCAAAAAAGACAGAGGGTCGTAAATGCGGGCCAAATTACTTAAAATTGTTCTTTTAGTGCATGTTTGGAGAGAACAGTCGAAAGTATAAAAAAATTCATCCGTATGAGGGTTCCAATTTAAACCGAGAATTTTCAAAGTTGAATTTTCAGCATCCAAATCGAGAGAAAGAGCCTTCATCGAAATGTGTGACTCAGGAAGATCGGATAGTAACTCGGGACAATTGCTCGCCCATTTACGCAATTCGAATCCACCTCGGCTAAGTAGCTCGATTAATTGATTTTTCATCTCAGTGGTCTTAAAAAAGTCATCACTTCCCGAAATCACATCATCGACAAAAACTGCCTCCTCAATGATTTTTGAGGCAAGAGGAAGGTCCTCATGCTCTCTAGCAAGTTGCAGCAAAGTTCTGATAGCCAAAAAGGGGCTACAAGAGACCCCGAATAAAACTCTATTTATTTCGAAGTCTTGAATAGGCTGGTTAGGATCAAACCTCCAAACTATTCTTTGAAAATTAGTTTGACTAGGGTCAACTAAAATCATCCTGTACATTTGACGGATGTCGCAACAAAAGCAAAATTTATGCAAACGATAAAGTAATAAAATTTTTTGTAAGTCCCTTTGTAAAGGGGGCCCAGTATAAACAGCGTTGTTGAGCGAGATTTTGCCAGGGGCGTGCATGCTCGCATCAAAAACCACCCTCAGGGGGGTGCTAGTAGAATCTTTTTTAAACACCGCATGGTGTGCAATATAAAAATGATTTGAAATTTCGGTCGGCAAAGGTGCAGAAACCGGTTGCATATGATTATTATCTAAATAATCTTGTAAAACAGAGCTGTAGGCAGCATAAAAATCAGGGTTTTGTAGCAATTTCTTCTCAAGGGAGAAAAAACGACGTACGGCAATGGATCGAGTGTCGCCAAAATCTGGAGCAGTAACTTTAAATGGTAAAGATACAATATATCTCCCCTCCTCATTTTTTGAGGTAGTTTTCAAAAAATAATTTTCGCAAAACTCATCTTCGGGGTCAATGGCCTTGACATTAGGTATGTCATCTATTTGCCAAAATCGTTGTAGATTTTTATCTAAATTGACAAAAGAATCGTTCATTGACGTAGTAAAAAATGTTTTAATTTGATTTGTAGTTGAAGGTGAAAGTGAAAGATTGCCCATTATTCCCCAACCAAAAATAGTATTAATGCAGACGGGGTTGTTGGGTCCCGTAGACAAACGACCATCTAGCAAAATGTAAGGGTACACATCGCCGCCCAACAATAAATCAATTTTATCGCTTTTATTAAAGCCTGGGTCAGCTAGTGCTAAGTTGGCGAGAAAAGGAAAACTTTTAATCGAAAATGAGGAATGAGGTAAATCACTACAAATTTTATCGAGTATTATCGCATCAAAATTAAAAACAAAATTATTATCACGCAAAGAGGATATATTGCACTTAATTCCAGATTTTGCCGAAGTTGTCATTCGATCTAAGCTTTGTAGAGTCATGGCGATATTAAATTTAGGAAGGCCCAAACTATCAGCACATGACTTAGATATAAATGAAGATTGAGCACCAGAGTCACAGATGGCGCGCACTGTGTGCCAATTTTGAAAAACATCCTGTATTTGTATTAAAGCGGTACAGAGAAGTACTTCGCGATCATTTAAAGACATACCAGTAACAATGGTGTTAGTGGTTCTATTAAATTCGGTAGCCACGGGGCTCCTCGGGGGTTGCACTGCAGAAGTAGAGGGGCTACTCGCAGCACTAGGTGTAGAATTAATAGGAAAAAAATGTAAGAGACTGTGATGAAATTGGCCACAATGTAAACATCTTTTTTCTGATTTGCATTGCTGGGGTAAATTATGCTTTGAGGCCAAACAGTTGACACACGCTTTATGTTGTTTAACAATCTCAAAACGTTGCTGGGGAGTTTTCGCCAAAAAATTAGGACATCTGTATATTATATGATCGCCACTTTTACAGAGAAAACAAAAATTTTGAGGGTTTGGAGTATTATTTAAGCCACTTTGGCCATTTGGAGACTGGGAGGCATTTTTGGAGGCTCTCTGAGTATTAGCAAACAAAGCAGATCGATTTTGAAACTTTGCTTGATTTTTCTGACTTGAAATTGACAAATCTTTATTTTTTAAGTAATCTTGAGTTTGTTGTATTTGTTCCAACGCAATGCAATGGCTAGAAACAAAAGCACGAATTTTATCATAAGAGGGGATCTCATTGGAGCAATAATTTTGCTCAAATGCCTTGCGCGTGGTTAGGTCCAACCTATCCAAGAGCATTTGTGCCATAATATAATCCCAAAACTCCGTTTTAAAACCCATGACTTTTAAAGCACTTAAGTTTTTCGAAAAACAATCAAGCAAATTCCTCAAATTCGTAGCATTCTCTTTAGTAAGAGGAGAGAAGCCTTCAATTGCCTTCCAGTGAAGGTAAGCTTGTAATCGTTTATTTGTATACCTATCCACCAAGGTGTGGTAGGCATTTAAATAATTTTCAGCAAGGATAGGAATGTCAGAAATGACATCCAGGGCAGGGCCCTTTAAATTAGAAAAAAGCAAATTGAATTTTTCAAAGTTTCCCAGCGACCTATTATTGTGCACGGTAGCATTAAAGGCTTGCAAAAAGGTTGGAAACTCCTTAAATTCCCCTTGAAAAAGAGGTATTTTTATCCTAGGCAGTAAACCATGCTGGTCTGTGAAGGCACAGGGACTGCCCATGGGATTTATCGTACTGCTCAAAAGCCCTCCATCTTCAAAGGGTAGTTCGAAAAGTTCGTAAAATATAGTGGAAATCTCGTCACAGCGTTTGCAAAAGTCCATAGCCACTTTGTTTTCTACTACTAAGCGATCCTCATCAGAGGCTACCAACGTCAACAAAGTATTATGGTGCTTTTCAAAATCTTTTTTGATTTTTGACAATGTCCGAAATTTGACTTTAAAGCCGCTGTGATAGGCAGGGTCATTTTTTGCGAGGGTCGCGGATTCAATGATCAAATTTAGCTGTGAAATCGCACTATAGCGCAAGGCTTTAGCCTTTAAAATTTTATCCGAACTAGACATGATTTAAAAAAAAATCCAAAAAATAATTGACAAAAATTAGGTAAACTGAAAAAAAAATCAAAATTTGGACACCCTGTATAAATATTAATGTCCTACGTTTAATTACAATAATCAAACTATAAGCGCACAAAAGTAAAGAAAATACCCGATGCAAACTAATGATAACAAAAAAACTTGTGTATAAGTTTTTTTATCTTCGCCTCGCGAATTCAAATAAGTAGGTACCTACTTTTAAAAATAAATACCTACAAATCAAAAGCATTTAATTTGGTAAAACTATTTATCTGCCTTTACACGAAAACAAATTCTCAAGTTAAGAATTAAATTTCCTTCAAAATTTATTATGCACGCAAAAAATGGATACAATCATAGCCATTTGCAGACAGATATTATAATAGTAAATTAGAAATAGATATATTCATAGCAATTTTTACGCAAAAACGAATATAGTAAAGCATCCGCAATCGGATATAGTCATAGCAATTTGCAATAAGCAAAAATGAATATGGCAATTTGGAGATTTTTTTCGAGCAAATTGGATATAATTATAGCAATCCACAAATGTGAAGGCACAACGGCTAAAATAATAGCACTTTGCAGACACTATTTTAAACTATTTCCAGTGACAAACAAAAAACACCCAAATTCCATACGGTTTTTTTTTTTACAAAAAAGAAACGAAAAAACTTGATTTATTCGAAACAAAAAAAAAGCATAGTAGTTTACAGATTTTATCTGTGTTTGGTTTTTCGCATGAAAAGGCTAAATTTATTGGTAAAAATATTTAATTTTTACACAAAAAAAATCGCAAAATGTATTTTAGAAACCTAGGGGTTTTCTAAAGTAGGCATGTAAGAAAAACAAGGGTTTTTCTTGCATTTGAAACCAGTAAAAAAGGCATTTAGGAAAAACAAGGGTTTTTCTTGCATTTGAAACCAGTAAAAAAAAACTAACCTAAAAAGGCAAAAAAACGATTCCAGAAATCCGGTTCGAAGGACCAAAAATGGGGGCTCCCTGGTGGTCCAGATAGGAGAGTTGTCTGGAATTTAACGGTGTCAGATGTGGACTGTAATTTTAAGGGAATAAGGTCATAGGCTAAGCTGGTACAAGGGATTCTGAAATGGTCTAGTTTACCTTCTAGGTTAGTGTAGCAATAAACAAATGTATGTAAGGTAAAAATAATGCATTTTCACTTACCATTTTTATACAGGAAGTGGAACTCATGGGAGGACGCGCTGTTAAACCTTAGTTTTTGCACCCCACATTTCATGTGGTAGGAGAGTCGCTAACACGCGTGTGTTATCGTTCGAAGGCGAAACGGTTCTCTGTGGTCCGGCAGCAGGTATCGCTGCTGCGTTCATTCTCCCACATGTCGCCCAGTGGCGTCGTTAATCCATAGGCGTAGGAGAAAAGGGAATAAGTAGGAGGGAATGAGATTACGAAGGTCCATATTAAAGGAACTAGGAACCTTAGTAATTCAAAATGCATTTTATGTAAAGTAAATTGATTATAGCAAATTGTAATATTTGCCTTTAAAACCGCGGGAGTTTCAAATGCAAATAACCCAGTAATTTTAAGTACTTAATTAGTTAATTAATACTAAATAAACAAAAAATAGAAAATGCTCTAGTAAATCACCAAATAGCCTAATTCGAACCAATTTGGTAAATTATAGTAAAAAGAACATATTTACAAAAAGGAAGGCGGGACGAACCACCTTACTTAAATTTTTGAGGTTTTTTAATTTTTTTCCATGGTTTTATCTTAGTTCCCATCAGCCTTCCAAAGCTCAGCTCTCTAGCGTTTCTGAAAGTGAACAATGTTACTTTTACATGTATAGGGGAGGGAAATAAATTAAAATTGTCGTGTTTTTAAATTTTGTCTTATAGTTTTATCATAGTTCCTATCAGTCTTCCAATGCTCAGCTCTCTAGCGTTTCTGGAAGTGGGTAATCTTACTTTTACATAACTTTACATTTATAGGGGAGGAGAGTAAATAAAAATATTGGACTTTCTAAATTTTTTCCCATGGTTTTATCATAATTTCTATCCGCATTCCAATGCTCAGCTCTCTAACGTTTGCCCACTATGTTTAATATAAATTGACATTTATAGGAGAGGAAAGTAAATTAAAATGTTGGTGTTTTTAAATTTTTTTATATAGTTTTATCATATTGTCTTTCAGTCTTAAATAGCTTAGCTCTCTAGCGTTTCTGGAAGTGGGCAGTGTTACTTTTACATAATTTTACATTTATAGGGGAAGGAAGTAAATCAGAATTTTGGGGTGTTTTAATTTTTTTCTATAACTTTATCATAGTAACTATCGGTCTTCCAAAGCTCAGCTCTCTAGCATGTCTGGAAGTAGGCAATGTTACATTTACTTAACTTTACATTTATAGGGGAGGGAAGTAAATTAGAATTTTGGGGTGTTTTAATTTTTTCCTATAGTTTTATGATAGTTCCTATCAGTCTACCAAAGCTCAACTCTCTAGCATTTCTGGAAGTGGGCGATGCTACTTTTACATAACTTTAAATGCATAGGGGAGGGGAGTAAATTAAAATTTTGGGGTTTTATGATTTTTTCCAGGAGTTTGGTCATAATTTCTATCAGTCTGCCAAATTTCAGCTTTGTAGCATGTCTGGAAGTACAGTAGAATATTGATGATCTATACATGAGTGAGTGAGTCAGTGAGTGGCAATTTCGACGTTTTTTGAAATTTCGTAACTACTTTACTACTTTATGGAATGGAATATGAAACTTGGAGGGGTTGTTAACTCCATGGAGATCTACGACTGTGCAAAGTTTGAGAGTCGTAGCTCATTCCGAAGTAGAGTTTTAGGTAGGTCAAATATCCGCTGAAATGTTTTTAGAAAAGATGGTTACGGCGCGCGAACTTGGCAAGGCACTGCCGTGTCCTCAGATCTACTTACCTTTAAATTCAATAAACTTTGATTAAAAACAAAAAAACACTTTGCCGGAATAGCTTTTGCTCGATTTCTACGCGGGGTCACAAATAAAACGAAAACATAATTATGTAAGTGTGGATGTCACAGAGAGACGAATTTAAATCGAAGTATACATACTCAACTCAGCCCAGGGCTGGCCGATTGCGGACCGGCCGTTTGCAAAAATAGAATACCTACAGGGGCGCCCACTATGGGGGTAGTAAGGGGCTAGGGCTAAGGTCACTCATCGTCAAGCAAGCTTTACAGGTAGCGAAACCTAACTCTGATTTTATATTTTTTGGTTATAATTTTTGACATCTTTTCCTCGGTTTCGCATTGGCGGCTCGTTGTTATTTTAAAAATGTGGTTTTAACCAGTGGCGCACCCAGGAATGCGTCTTGGGGGGGGGGCCGACAGCTACAAAGCGCGCCCTCAAAAAACTTGCGACCAAAAAAAAAAAAAAAGTCATCATGTCTTTTCGCAACTACGCCACTGCTTCGGGTTGGGGGGGGGGGCCCGAAGCCTCCTGATGTCAAATTTTAAGGTATTTTTCTTGTTTTATCCTCAAATATGTAGAAAATATATTAAAAATCTAAGGCTTGGGGGGGCCCCCCCTGGGTGCGCCCATGTTTTAACACAGTCTAAAGATCTATTTAATAATGATACAGTTTCAAGATAGTTTGCAGCATAACTTTTTAATTACATAAATATATATAGTTTAGGTACCTTCATACTGTGTAAAACAACATCTTCAAAATAAAACAGAACCGCCAATGCGAAACCGAGGAAAACATGTCAAAAATAATAACCAAAAAATAGAAAGCTTAACGTTAGCTTCGCTTCCTATAAAGCTTGCCTTTACGATGAGTGTCCTTAGCTAGGGCACCTCCAAGACGTAAACAGTGAGGTGCGAAGCACCCCCAAGCATAGTCACATAGAAACTGATTACTAATCGGCTTTGCTCGGTACACAAAAAATGGCCGATATTCCAGTAAAATCTATGACTACAGTACCTAGATTTAAAAAAAAACCTAGATAATCTGGACTAGGTACTTGATGAACCTATGTTCAGCGAATTTTTGATAAATTATGTAGCTCTATACCTAGCTGGATATGTTTTATTTACTGACGCTGGCGCCACTTTGGCAGAATTAAGGCCCTTAATTATTATGCAAATAATATAAAATAAAAATATAAGATTTTCAATATTCAGTCTAGCGATTTATTCCCATTTTCTTTTCTTTTATATCTATATTTTTTTTCCAAATCGGCTAACCCATATGTTACATTTTTTTAGGTACCTAAATTATTCTTCTGAATTTTTCTTATATGTGCTACTCCTTGGAAATAAATAAATAAATATATTAGAGGCGCAATGGGGGGGGAGGGGTTCTATAAAATCGGTTAAGCAGTTTCTGAACTCGTTATCTTTACAGGGTGGGCCAAAAAAACTGAAAATTTTTTTTATTATAACTTAATGGGACAAACTGCACTTGCCAAAGAATTAATCAGTTTTGACTAATTTATCATTTTTTGTACCTTTGTACCTGTACCTTTCAAAGATGCTCGTTTATTCTTGTGTGGCGAATACGTTCTAATTATTTTTTTACATTAGTAGGAAAGCTGCATTCTTGCCAGGCAGGACAAGGTACGATTCAGCAAAATTGGTTCAGTGGTTCTTTAAAAAATATTTTTGTTCAACCATTGTTTTCCATATTATACGATTGCTTGCCAATCATGTCTGCATTTATTTACTTATAAATTCATTACTACTGAACCGATGTTAGTGGAAATAAACAACATCCTGGTGAGAATTAATTGCTTTTTTAAGATCATGATCAAAGTTATCGCCATCTTAAATTTTTAGGGTAGAATTATTCTTGATTCTTTAAAATGGCGTGTTTATTCTTATTTTCCGAAAATGTTTAAGATTTTTTTAATCTGTGGAAAAGCACTACTTTTTTCCTACACAAAGAGGTGAAAATTATTAAAATCAGTGTGATGGTTCTCAAAATATCTATTTTTGATTCAACCATTGTTTTAGAGATTATACGATTGTATTGCCAATCCTGTCCTGATTAATTTTCTTATAAATTCTACCAATTTTAGTGAAACACAAAAAATCGTGGAAAGAATTGATTGCTCTTTAAAGATTATAATCGAAATTTGCCGCTATCTTAGAATTTAAGATGTCGGACAGAAATTGCCAAGGCAATCGCATAACTTGTAAAACAATTGTACAAAATCAGATTTTGTGAGAACCACTTTGCCGATTTTATTAAATTGTACTTTATTAAACGGGAGAAAAGTAGTACTTTCCAATAAATTATTTAAAAAAACTAAAACATTTTCGAAAAATAAGAATAAAAGTGCCTCTTTGAAGGATCAAGTATGGTTCTGTCCAACATCTTAACTTTTAGGATGGCGGCAAATTTCGATTATAACCTTGAAAGAACAATCAATTCTCACCATCATTCTTCTTATTTCACTAAAATCGGTTTGGTAATAATGATTTATAAGGAAATGAATGCAGACAGGGTTGGCAATGCAATCGTATAATCTGTAACACAATGACGAAAACAGAAATAGGTTTTTTGAGAACCAATACACCGATTTTGCTTATTTGTACCTTGTTGTGCGCGGGAAAAGTAGTGCTTTTCTATAAATTAAAAAAAAATCTAAAATATTTCCAGAAAATAAAAATAAACCCACCATTTTTAAGAATCAAGTATGATTCTGTCCGCCATCTTAAATTAAAGATGGCGATAAATTTTGATCATGATCTTTAAAAAACAATCAATTCTCACCAGGATGTTTATTATTTCATCAACGTCAAATGTTCAGTAGTAATAAATTTGTAAGGAAATAAATGCAGACATGATTGGCAAGGCAATCGTATAATTTTCAAAACAATGGTTGAAAAAAAATTTTTTTTTAGAACCATCAAACCGATTTTGCTGATTCATACCTTGTGCGTGGCAAGAACGCAGCTTTTCTACTAATTAAAAAAAATAATTCAAACGTGTTTGCAACATAAGAAGAAACCAGCATCTTTAAAGGGTACATTTTAATATTGTCCGCCATCTTCGATTTTGAGATCGCTGACAAATAATTATAATTAGTCAAAACTTTGATTAATTCTCTGCCAAGCGCAGTTTGTCCCATTAAAATCGATGGTATAATTCAAAAGTTATAATGAAAAAAAATTGTGCGGTTTTTTTTGGCCCACCCGATATATATTTATTGATTGATTTATAAGAATTCTAATTTAATTCAGCAGATTTGTTTTTGTAAAAAAATCACTGAATAGAGTTAAAAATATACTATTATAAATCAGTACGTTTTGACGTAGCTAGATTAAAATTTAGCGCTCTTTTTACTCATCTGACTTTAACTACGTGGTAAAAAGGAGGACGGAGATAGCACTTCACAAATAGTATCAAGTCCCTATCCAAGTCCGTTAGTTAATTCACTTTTGCTTTGAGGTACATGAAGAAATATTTATTTATATTTTATATTTATGTTCCCAATAAGCTAGCTAACATTACTTATTATGCTAACATTTTTAAATATTTTTACAAAGATGCAAGTCAAGTGAATCGCTGGACCACATAGCAACAGCCGCCCCAAAATAAAAAATAAACCAAATTTAATTAATAAAATAGGCATAATGCAAGGTTGTCGCTTTGACGGATGTTACAAGTGCGTGCAATTAAGATAAAAATATACATTGGATGTCACAGAGTGATGAATATCAATTGGATCGATTCTTGAATATACTCGCGCCAATATACACGGAAATTTTGGCGTCAAAATTTTTTGAAAATTTTGCTGTATTCTTCATCAGACTTATGGTATGCTATGACATCCATTTAATTTAGGTACACCCGGGCCCTCCCCATCAGGACTGTACCAAAAACATGGAAAAACGTTGTGACATCCGAATTTGGATGTCACGGCGTCGAAGAATTTCACAAGATATCTAAAATTTTTACGCCTGGATGTCACAACGATCAGCGGATATCTATATATATATATATATATATATATATATATATATATATATATATATATCTACTACTTATGAGAATATTGGGGACTTAAAGAGACGTAAAAAGTATGTTACGGAACGTTCTGATTTCAATGTTCCTAAAACGTTCCAGGTAGTACATTTTTAAAACGCGCTGACTTACATGTTCCTGAAACTTTCTTTTTAGTACGCTTTCGAAGCGAATTTTTAATGTATGTACAGTTAAATTGAGTCCCTTGTCGTACGTCTTAAAATGTACTTTTTAGGCACGAGCCTAAAGAGACGTAAAAAGTATGTTTTAAAATCGTTTTGGCCGTTTTTTAACATACCATTTTGAATGTTTTTAAAAGGTTTTTATGTATGAGGACGTCGGGACCAAGAGGGACCTAAAAAGTACGTCCCTGGGACGCATGGTGTTAATAAGGATAGTTAGGTACTTAACTGAATCAAATATATCGGTAACAAGCGCGGATCTGTGCCAAAATCTAGGGGGGGGTGTAATCGTCGACGGAAACATGATTTATGCAATTTTCTTTTCCACAGTAATTATGCGGTTAGCCTGATATTTATTAACTAAAAGTCCATACATTTTTCTTCTAGGGAGATGGGGTAATTACCAAGTTTAACCGGTAATAGAGCCACTTGAGAAACCATGCTTAGAAGTATCTTATCAGGGCCGTCGCTAGACTAGTGGCCGCCTGGAGCAAGACGGGGAAAATGCCGTCCACCCTCCGCTTTTCTACTCGTCAATGCAATATTTATTTTAAAACCCCAAAATTGTAATTCAACCCAGATACGGCAAAGTCGAGCAAATTAACCTTGTGTTTTTGAAAAACTGCATCTTTTAAAATTACGGTTTTTGCAGCTAAAATTGGTAATATCTCACTAATTTGGTTTTAAAAAAATCGGTTTATTAATTTCTGAGTTCTTGAAAAACCCATTAACATTTTGCAATGACAAAGAGTGGAGATATATTGAAAAATGTCACATTTTATGAAGTCGTTTTGGTATTTAAATGCCTAACACACGACCAGATGCTCCAATATAATATAAGCTATCAAATCGTGTCAAAACTTTTTAGGTCTCTTGTAAATTGCGTCCTGAAATTGTTGAAAACCAACAGACAATGCAACGTTTCAACAAATTTATGCAAAGAGTACATTTCAGTGTAATTTGCCAATTGCCAATGTTTAAAAGCGTACCAAATTTTGTCGCTCTGCGTTAGGTTTACTAGGCTCGCACTGGTTATGTACAGTGCAGTCATTTATATTTTAACAAAAACATTTTACGTAAAAAAAAATTATTGTGTGTGCTTAAGACCACACGACAGAAGTGTAAACTTCAACAAGGCAAAATTAATAATACTGGCCCATAACGTATTCTGCAAAGCGGACCGAACCGAACTCTTCTGTGTACTGGCCTTTATCTGCATCATCATATCGCTCGCTGAATGTTTCTCACAGTTAGTCGACTCGAGCCGATTTCACCCGAATGAGCGTTACATAGCCGAGCCTGACGGCTCAGTTCAATTCACTACCCAAAACTGCTAAACGCGCCTAAAGAAGTTTACACTTCAAAAAGTCAAGTACGCGAAAATAGTAGCTTGTAAGAAGAATTGAGATAAAAGTATAGCTAAGTTCTCCAGTACAAATTTTAAAATGAAAGGTTTTTACTAGTTTGGAAATGTTATTTTTAAACTTTGCTATTACAGCCAAACTTCTTTATGTTCAATTTAGCACTGTGCCTAAAAGTCATTTGCAGCCGGAATAGCTAAGCTTAGAAAAACATTTCCAAACTAGTAAGAACCTTTCATTTTGAAACTTTTATTGGAGAACTTGGCTTTAATTTTATCTCAATTGTTTTTACGGAATACTATTTTCGCTTACTTGGCTTTTTTTCACATGAAATGTTTTTGTTAAAATTAAACTTCTTTTTAAAAGGATTTGGACAATATTTAAGTTTTAAAATAGTAAAACATGTTCAAAACTTTTGCAATGCCTTAATAAAAATTTTGAGGTTTTTTAATTTTTTTCTATAGGGTAGCATTCCTGGAAGTGGGCAATGTTACTTTTACATAATTTTACATTTATAGGGGAGGGAAACAAATTAAAATTTTAGTATTTTAAAATTTTTTCCTTTAGTTTATCAGTCTTTTAAAGTTCAGCTCTCTAGCATTTCTGGAAGTGGGCAATGTTATTTTTACATACCTTTACATTTATAGAGGTAGGAAGTTAAATAAAATGTTGGGGTTTTTAATTTTTTTTCTATAGTTTTTTTGTTGTTCCTATCGGCCTTCCAAAACTCATTTCTCCAGCGTTTCTTAAAGTGGGCATTATTAATTTTACATAACATTACATCTGTCAGGAAGTAAATTAAAGTTTTCAGATTTTTTAATTTTTTCATACGGTTTTATTATAGTTTCTATCAGCCGTAAATCACGTAAATTAAAGTTTTGAGGCTTTTAAATTTTTTTCTATAGTTTTATCATATTCCCTCCCAGCTTGCCAAAGCTCAGCTATCTAGCGTTTCTGGAAGTGGGCAATGTTATTTTTACATAAGTTTACATGTATGGGGGAGGGGAGTAAATTAGAATTTTGGGATTTTTGATAATGGTTTGGCCATAACTTCTATCAGTCTGCCAAATTTCAGCTTTGTAGCATGTCTGGTACAGTAGAATTTTGATATACATGAGTGAGTATGTGAGTGAGTGGCAATTTCGACGTTTTTTGAAATTTCGTAACTACTTTACTACTTCATGGAAGTCCATAACACTCGAAGGGGTTGTTAGCTCTATGAAGATCTACTGCTGTGCAAAGTTTGAGTTTCCTACCTTATTGCGAAATAAAGTTTTAGATAGGTTAAATATGGGCTAAAATGTTTCAAGAAACGTTATGTGAACTTGGCGGGGCACTGTCGTGCCCTCAGATGTGACACACATCTGCAGCGCTTATTTCTACAAAAGAAATCACAAAATTTGTTTTATTAGTTTTCGAAATATTGGGTAAGCCTCAAAATAAGTTGACTTAAATGACCTTAACATACATGTTAAAACTTTGAAACAAAAGTAAGTTTGGACGGCACCGCATGGCGGCTGCTTTAAAAAAATCGGCCGGCCGCCCCCAAAATCGGCCGCCTGGAGCGGCTGCACCTTTGCTCCACTCATTACAACGGCCCTGATCTTATTAATGATAATGACTCTACCTGCACAAATTTCTTGATCATCATTATCTTGCTTATCTTTGCAATGCCTTATAACTGGTACCTCAACTTCTCTCGCATGATCCGCTGAAACAAAATAGAAAACAATAAAAACCGCAAGTTCAAAAACATCTAATAAATTAAATACAGAGTGGAATTAGACGTCAATATTTTAACAACGTATTCTCTGGTCCAAAATAGATATAAAAATTTATTTAAACTAGGGTCAAAAATTGCTTCGTTTCCGAGATACAGGGAGTTAAATTTAAACAATAAAAATTGAATTTTTTAAATAGAGTGGTGACTCGATAATTCGTACACATGATAATCAGGATGCTTCGGTAGTCCGGATAGCCTTAGAAGTCCATGGAGGTATTCGGTAATCCGGATTTTACTTGATTCAATTATTCGGACTCCCGTTTTTTTTTTAGTTATTAAATTATAATTAACATAATAATGCAGGTTTTAACCTGTGATTTTGTTGGTTTGATGCGGCGTGTGGGGTCAAAGGCCGCATACAGCAGTTCTTATCTAGTTTTTCGGGCGAGGGCAAGTTCATAGGTCACGGTCGTGTCGAGAATGGCTGCAATCAAATGGAAACATAAAACTTTGACCAGAAAAGAGAAGTCGAAGATTATTGATGCATAAAAAAGTGGTACGTTCCTGGAAAAGCTTTAGCTCTGAAGTCTGAAGCTCAGTGGGCACATCCGCCGAAAAGATTGGTGCTGTTGCATTTATGCTTAATTGAAGAAAGTAAAGCAAGTGACTCAAAAGAAGGTTGACAGAAATTAAGAGGGTGAACCTAGTCCAGAAAAAGCCCATCAAAAAAGTTATTGTATCTTACATTAACGATTAATGATGTCAACAGTATTTTATGGAGCGGACAGATAAAAAAGAATGTGAAATTTAAAATATGAAACAATAGTGAAAAGAAGAAGAAAAATACAAAACAAAAATAAAAAGTATCAAAATAGATGCAATACGAAGATCAATTAAAATATCTAGAACATATCATATAAAAGAATGAGACCATAAAAGAAAGATTTGGAATCGAGGGAAGCATAACGAATGACATCACAAAAAGACAATTGATATGGTAGAGCCAGGTACAACGGATGAACGATGAAAGATTACCAAAGAAGATCCCAGAATGGCAACCAATAGCGCAGAAAAAGAGGGCGTCCTCCGGGTGATTGTCAGGATCAAAGGATGTGTAGAATAGGCCTTGGCAAACGTAGAAAAACGTTACAAATCAACATAGTAGTGGTAGAAGCCGATGAAAATTAATAAGTAAGTATATTGAGTAAAAAAAAACATTTTAATAGTAAAGGATTTCCTTTTTTTTATGATTTTGTGTTCAGTCAAAATAAAATTATTACTTATTCTATTAATTCACGCTCTTTAGTTATATTTATAAGTTTTTTGTTACTAAAAAAAAGTCCTCAATAATCCGGATTCCTCGATAATTCGGATCGGGCCGGTTTTAATTGATCCGGATTATCGAGTCACCACTGTATTATGAACAGTTTTAAACATATTATTTTTAAAATAGATACCCGTGGGTTTATTGGGATGCGAAACTCGAACCTTTTTGCTGTGGTCGTTAGAGGGCACACTGAAATTTTGATTGCTTAAAATGACCATAACTTTTTTCTTAGTGTAGTTTTTCAAATTTTTTGTTGAGAAAGTAATGTCCTAAACAATTTGAAAGCTAAAGAGATACTCTTGTTAAAATCAGTTGAGGTTAGCCGTTTTCGAGATATTTCGGTTTTTAGTGTTTTAAATAAGGTATTTTGAAAAAAAGAAATGTTGACATATTTGGATACAGGGACTCTAGTGAGTTAGTTGTATTCAATTTATTATTTTAAAATACAGTTAACTTAATATTTTAAAATTTTTGGTTTTTAGTTTTTTTAAATTCAATTTGATTATTCCGAAGCGGTAACAAAGAGTACAAACCGAAAAATCTGGAAAATGGCTTACTAGCGGATTGGAAGGAAAGTACCTACTAGTCGCAACTTCAACGTTTAGTTTTGCTGCCCAAAGCGCACTTACGAAATTATACAGTTTTGTATTTTCATGTATCACGTTATTGGGTAATTTTGTACACAGCTGCCTAGTAGGTACATACAAGTAGATATAGCAGTTATTAATATAATTTTTTGGTGTAAATAGTTTTTTTTTAGTTTTTTTGTGAAGCTTTATCATTTTTGTTTGTACGGTTGGATTGAAGCAATTAGCAGAGTGTTTTTTATTTCCAACTTTTAAGTTTAATTCTTATTCAGCCATTTATGCATTTACCATTCATTTACCGTTAGCCGGAAAGTAAGTTTTTGTTTTGTGGGAGAGGGAACTAGTAAAATGATGTTAAAAAAAATCTTAAACCGTGTGCAAAAGAATTTTTGAAATCGCCCTATATTTGTGTGACAAGCGGGAGAGAGGAAGGGGGGAACTAGTAAAATGGTGTTGGCATTTTTTTTTAAGCGTGTGCAGAATTTTTTTTTAAATCACATTATAATTGATAAAACTATGCGAATATGGTTTTTGCAGAGGTTGGGGGGGAATGACAGGAGAGGAGATGTGTGGGAGCAGGGAGGTCTACAGCAAATTAGAGGATATTTGCAATGGGGGATCAAAGGAATTTCATTAAAATCGCCTAATATTTAGGTAATTTGTATTCCTTAAAGCCATCATGTGACAAAGTGGCGCGTGACGACCGCCATGTTGATTCATTTTTAAAATAGCCTATAGCACCCTCGGGATCAAGGACAATTTTTTGTCAAAATCGGTTCAGCCGTTTAGCCTCTAGCGCGAGACAAACATGCATACATACATACATAAATATCTCAAGCGCAAAATATTACCCTTCCTTTCGCCGTGCTGCAGTTGGGTAACAAAGGAAACAAGCTGGATTGCAACAATTACAGAGGAATTTCAGTAACCAGTACTCTAAGTAGATTATACGGTAGGATTTTTAGAGATCTAATAAAGAATGATTTTCATGGACAAGAAGAAGAGCAAAGTGGGTTTCGTGCAGGTAGATCTTGTAGTGATAATGTTTTTTGTCTTAAACAAGTAACTGAGAAAAGGAGTGCCAGAAATATAGAGAATCGTGTTACCTTAAGTTACAAAAAGCATATGATATCGCTCAAGTAGTTAGAGTTAGAGCAAAATAATATCAATCATACCTATGTACATAAAACCGTGTGCATTTTGTCAATTTTTTCACATTTTTAACTAAAGATGCCATTGCAAACTACATAATAGAGAAACAATATTATGCCACAGAAGACGAACATAGGTATAATCCTTGAATGACTTTTTATCCATATTTTAGGTATAATATGAACTTTTCGGTTAATTTCTTGTCAAACGCATAGCAGTTTTTTTTATTTATCAAAATTTCAAAAATGGACAAAACGCATTTTAACATAACTCATTAAGGGGATGTAGAGTGCATGGAGGGGAGGATAATTTTTCTCTCCGGAAATATATTAAGGGTAGTTAGAACGTTAATATATCAAAAGTCCCCACCCCTAGCCCTTCCGCTTCAGTGGCGGAAGGGGGTGAAAAGTGCCGTTTTTCGGATATTAGCCTATACCTCGATTACGATGTACAAAGAAAAATGTTAAATTAAAAATTAAAGAGTATCAAATTTCCTACAAAATGGTTATGCCTACCTTACCTTTAAGTGTAACAGATTATGAGATAGTGGCCACCAAAAACTGTTAATTTTTGAAAAGCACATTTTTTATCAAATTTGTCCATCTAACACATTTGTTTTTAATTTTAGAAGAAATTTATCAATGTGAAAGCTGAAAACCAATCAATTTACTTTAAAAATATGTACAATTTACTAATTTATCTATAACATATTCAAAGATACAGCCAATTGAAATTTTTAACCAGATTTCTCAATTTTCACAAATACAAAGTTTTTTTTATTATTTTTTTATATTATTGGAGAGTGATACATTTGATAAAATAAACTGGATAAACATATTTTATTATACAAAAAATATAATTAAAGGCAGTGACGGATCAAAAATAAGAGCACATTTGTGAATCTTTTGTTGGGAAAAAATCATCAAACTATGATGTGGTCTTTTTACAGCATACAATTTTGTGGCAAAAAAGATCCTCAATTATTTAACCGACCTGACCAACCAAACTTTGTAATGGATTAGTCAAATTCACCAAGACCTATTATTTAGGCAAGTTTGCTCTGTTGTTTCTTAGAGCATTGAATTAAATCAATCACAACGCTACAAGCATCACAGGATATTGTGAAAACTGAAATTCCAAACTCCATGCAGCTGTCATTGTGGAATATAGATTTTTCGGTAATCTAGGTCGTAAATACTCCACTTATAAATCCTGTCAGGGATAGGTAGAAATAGCATATTCCATCTACGAAATGCAGCAGCTAGTACCAAAAAAATATTTTGCCTGCATGCATTTACTGATTGCGACTGAACATCAGATGCATTTTGGAGGGGTCAGCTAGGTTTTCTAAAGTTTTACCAAAAATACCCTATGTTAGCCCACGGATAGAAAAACGTTAAAGGCAATGAATGGACTGTAAATATTATTAATTAATGATATCGCGAGCAAACATAAATATATTGATATGATTTTACGAAATAATCAAAATGTCCATAGGTAAAATTGTTGGAACCACACAACGGTAATCAAAGACAAGCACTCACCTCCTTTGCATTCAAGTTCTCCTCGTTCCCAGGGGCCCCCGAATGGATCTAATGATGTCACCACGTAGCTGAAGGGTTGAAGTTTCTAGTTCTATGCTTCAGTACACAAAAATCGAGCACTTTCAGGTGTAGATATTTAAAAATAGTTGGAGAACGAAATTAACACGCCTTTTTCTCTTGGCGATTGACAATGATCTCGCCGGTTGTTGGTGCGCATGTCCAAATACGCTGAATGCGCTTTGCCTTTCATACAGTTGTGTGTTTTTAAAAATATATATAAACAACCGCGAAATTTAGCGGGAGCTAACATAACTGCCCTCCAAAACACACAAATTTAGAATCTCAACCGGACAGATATAGATATAAGAAAAAGAATCGACCGATAAATATAAATGAATGAAAATAGATAAGTATCGTAAGTTTATTTAGAGATAACGAAATCCCGAAAAAAGGCAAAACAAACAAACAAAAAATTCAAAAAAAAAAAAAAAAAAAAAAATTAAAAATAAAAAACCTATTGTAATACCCGGTAAAAGGTAGAAAATTAAAATTACTTTTAATTTGGCAAGAGGCACAGTTTTACAACTGGCCGCTTATAAACACCGGTAACCGTTTTTACCGTCGCAACACGCACCTGACCGTCCCCGCCGGGATGCAGTTCGATGACCCGACCGACCGGCCATTTCAAAGGCGTTTGAATGTGATCACTTGTTATGATAACCAAATCATTTAATTTGATATTTGGGGACAAATCAGCCCACTTGTGTCGCTGTTGTAGCGTATGCAAATACTCTATAGAATACCGTTTCCAAAAATCATTATGTAGTTTTTGGATTAGTTGCCATCTCGAGAGCCGATTTAGGGGAACCTCGGACAAATCTGACTCCGGAATTTCAGAGTTAAGGGGTTCAAGTGTCAAAAAATGCCCAGGGGTAAGAGGTTGAAGATCGTGTGGGTCTGAAGAGGCAGGAGATAAAGGGCGACTATTAAGTACGGCTTCTATGCGACAGGTAAGGGTGGACATCTCCATGATAGACAACTTCTGGTCGCCGACAACTCGAACAAAGTGAGTTTTAAAACTTTTGACGCCAGCTTCTGCCAGGCCATTGAAATGTGGACTGAGAGGAGGTCCCAGATGCCAACGAATAGAAAGTCTGGTGGCAGCACTTCTTGCGTAATCCAGTAATTGGTTACGAAACCCTATAAAATTACTGCCTTGATCTGACCAGCATTGCGTCACGCTTCCGCGTCTAGAAATGAATCGATGGAATGCACCTACGAACCCTTCGGTGGACAGTTCCATGGTTAATTCCAAATGCACGCAATGTGTGGCCGTACAGACAAACACACAGACATACGATTTGAAAGCTCTACAACCACGGTAACGATGAGGAATCACAAAGAAAGGTCCACAAAAGTCGATAGCTACACTCGAAAAAGGTTTAAGCTGATTGATTCGATGAGCGGGAAGTGAACTCATTATGGGCGGTCTATAGGGTTTAGGGTTGATTCTAAAACATTGCAAGCACTTGGATATGGTTCTTTGAATTGCCCGTCTGGCAGATAATATCCAAAATTGCTGTAAAAGCAGATTATGTAATGTTTTAAACCCAGGATGAAGATATTGTCGATGAGCGGACTCGATAAGAAGTGTAGTTAAACGATGGTCACTCGAAAGTAAGACGGGGTGTTTTGCAGAATAAGACAAAAGGTCAGATTTTTGTAATCTGCCACCGACTCTAATGATATTATTTTCATCAAGAAAAGGTGAAAGTTTTCGTAAAGGTTTTGGTATTGGTTTATCCTTAGATAACGCAGAAAAAAGCTCAGAAAAACAAGAACCTTGAACGCGTTTGATAAGAAGGTGTAACGCACTTTGCATCTCACCGGTGGTAGGAAAAACAATATTCTCAAAAATAACTTTTTGGTCCGGCGGCTTAGTGGGTTTTTGATAGGAATGGTTTTGAAAAAGGTTAACTATTCGAAGGACATAACAAATGATACGTTGAATTTTGGATATAGATGAATATTTGATAAGAAGCTGATCTAAGAAGTTGACATCAATTATCGCATTGCAACAGACTTTTGGCTTTTCCTCCAGATTAATATCTCCGAAATCAATCGGAATTTTTGATTTATGAAAATCGGGCCATTCGTTTTCGGGAGACCACAAAAACGACGGTGCGTTCCACCACATGTCATGTGACATGAGCTGTGAAGGGGTGGCCCCTCGTGACGCAATATCGGCTGCATTCAAAGCAGAAGGAATGTAGCGCCACGAGTTTGAGGGGATGATTTCTTGGATTCTACTGACGCGATTTCCAACAAAGGTTTGCCAGCGATTAGGAGGGGATGAAAGCCAGTGCAATACGACTTGCGAATCGCAGAAAGTAACGATATTTGTAAAAGTTATTTTTCCTTCATAGCTAGATAAAACGAAGTCAATTAATTCGCTTAAAAGAAATGCGCCTAGGAGTTCTAGCCTAGCCAAAGTTTGTGACTTTATAGGCGCGACCCTAGATTTTGCAGATATGAGAGAAACAGATATATTGTTTTCCTCTTCTACACGAAAATATACGACGCCTGCGTAGCCTCGAATTGAAGCGTCACAGAAGCCGATGATTTGACAGGTATTGGTTTTTGACAGTTTGATTTGTCGGGGTAATTGAAAATTGGAAAGAAGCGGGAATTCAGAACGAAGTTTGTTCCAAGAGTCGATGATAGAAGAATCTGGTTCTTCGTCCCAGCCTACTTTCGATATCCACAACTGTTGCAAAATAAATTTTGCTTGTAGCAACAAGGGACAAAGAAAACCTAAGGGGTCGAAGATTGTTCCTATGATAGATAAAATAGAACGTTTGGTTGGGGGTTTGTCCTTCATTCGGCATTGATAAGAAAAAATGTCGTTTTTTGGATGCCATTGAAGTCCTAAAACTTTAATAAAGTGGGGTTCCTCCTTGTCGAAAGAGAGAGGCATTTGACGATCGGACTCTGGCAATGTTGCCAATAACTCAGGACAATTGCTTGCCCATTTTTTAAGTTCAAATCCTCCCGACTTCAACAAATCATTGAGTTCTGTTTGAAGGGAGAGAGCTTCAGAAAGCGAAGGGCTAGTTCCCAAGATATCGTCGATATAGATTGACGTTTTTAGAACAGTACTAGCCATAGGAAAACGTTCCTTTTCTCTCTCTGCCAGCTCATTTAAGGTACGCATGGCTAGAAAAGGTGAGCATGTCATGCCAAAAGTGACAGTAGAAAGTTCCCACACTGAAAGTGGGTCCTGTGGAGAAAACCTCCACAATATCCTTTGATAAGGACGGTGATAAGGATTGATAAGGACTTGACGGAACATCTGTTTGATATCAGCAATGTAGGCAATAGGATTAAGACGAAATGTAAGGAGTAAAGAAGCAATATCCTTTTGAAGTTTCGGTCCAGATAACAATGTGTCATTGAGACTAATATTTTTTGGGGTGACTGCTGAACAATCCCAGACCACCCTTAATTTTGTACTCAAGCTTTCCGGCTTTAAAACGCAATGATGTGCTAAAAAACACGATACGTCGACCTTTGGTTGACTAGATAAAACCAAACTCATATGATTAGAATCGATATAGTCTTGCATGAAATTTGAATAGGCAGTGTACAGATCAGGATTTTTGATTAATCTATTTTCTAGAAGTAAAAATCTACGATAAGCTTGCGGATAAGTATTTCCTAGGTCAGGGTTTATTTTGTCTTTAAACGGAAGATCTACCATGAATCTACCGCTCGGTTGCCGTACTACACTAGCAGTAAAAATTGATTCTGCCTGTTTTTCTTCCTTTGATAAGATTTGTTTTTTAGGCAAATGTTCGATTTCCCAAAACCTAGGGAGAATGACCTCTAAAGGAGGTGAATGACTCGTTAAAAAACAACTGGTTCGTTCCGTAAGACTACCTACTTCGTCAACCTTTCCCATGACGACCCAGCCAAAGATAGTTTCAAGGGCTGAAGGCTGCCCTACCTGTCCAAGAACCCTGCCCTCCTTGAAAATCTGTGCGAATAGCTCGCAACCAATAACCAGGTCCACAGGTCTAGATTTGAAATAAGATGGGTCGGCAAGTTTAAGGTTTCCCAAGTGTTTCCACTGATTATCGTTCAAGGAGAATGTAGGCATATTGGAACATAGTTGTGGAACAACAATTGCTTCGAAATTAAGTAAAGGAGTGACTTGTCCTTGTGGCTTAATGTGACATTGAACGAGCCCTTTGGAAGTAAAAGAAGACATCTGATTTAATCCGAATATTTCAGTGGTGTAACTTCGCCTAGGAAGATTAAGACGCTGAATACACTTTTCACTGATGAATCCAGTCTGTGATCCAGAATCAAGCAGTGCCCTTACAGGTTGAAAATTTCCGCAACCGTCCATAACATCTATTATGGCGGTGCATAAAAGAAAGGTACCTGAAGGTCCTGAGGCATTCAATGACACATGAAGATTATTGACAGGTGGTGTGTGAATGACAGGACTAGTATCTTGGCTTCCAGACTCTTGATTAGTTTCTAAGATATGAGTTAAAGTGTGGTGCCTTTTACTATTGCAAGTCCTGCATGAATATTTTGATTTGCACGTATCTACATTATGCAAGGGATGAAAACACGCTAAACATAATTTTTTCTGTTTGACGAAAGATAGGCGATCGATAGGTGAGAGATCAAGAAATGTTTGACATTTCGAAAGCACGTGACCTTGATTACATCGGAAACATTTTATTCCCGTACTCGAATTAGTTGAGGTGCCAGCCAGTCCTATAAAAGGCGAGTTGGATGATTTATAGGTAGGCTTTTGCCCAAACTGATTTCGCATAGAATTTGAATTTTGATAGGTAGGCTTTTGCCCAGACTGATTTTGCATAGAATTTGATTTTTGATAGATAGGCACCTTTTTGGGTGCTGTTGATTGAGGAAGTGATTCCAAAACTTTACATCTTTTTTCTAGAAATTGAAAAAGTGACTGAAAAGTGGGAATTTCGGTATTAGTATTGGCGTGACTCATTTCGAAATTTGAACGCGTTGGAATATCCAATTTTTCTAATAAAATGAAAAAAATAATAAAGTCCCAACTGTCAACGTCAAAGCTAAGTGATTTTAAAATTTCTAGGGATTCAGAAAAGGTGTCAATTAAATTACGCAATTCTTTAGCTGACTCGTTTTTTAAGGTGGAGTTCATAATTGAGCTCAAAGCATCATTTGCGAGGTCTCGCTTGTTTTGATATCTATTGACTAATTTGTCGTAAGCAATTTTATAATTTTGATCAGATAAGCTAATCCCTGATATCAATTTTAAAGGCTCATCCTCGAGATATGAAAATAAATATTGAAGTTTTCGAACGTTACTTAGACTTTGATTTTGATCTATAATGTTATTAAAAAGATCGAAAAAGCTTGGCCATAATTTTTTATCACCTCGAAATATGGGAATACCTAACTCTTTGAGTTTTGGAGTTTCGTTTTGTCGAACATATGATCCCGAAAAGGATGGGGCCTCAACCGGAAATATTTTAGAGTAAACCCCCTTACACGCATAAAAATATTTACGAGCTTCTGAAAGGATCGCATCCTGCGTTTTAAATTCCTCATCGTCCGAGTCGTCTAGCAACATAATGACGTCATTATGTGCCAGCATGCATTTATCGAAGGTTTCATCCAAATCGGCATACCTCACTTGAAACTCGTTTCTCGCTCTTTCATCTTTTTCCGCAGTCTGCGACAACACATAACACTCGGTGATCGCAGATAAAAAACCCTTGCGTTTTTGTACGGCTTTTTTGACAGACATGATTTTACCTTTGAAATGACGAAATTGTCGGTAAATATACAATTAACGCTAAATTAATGCTTCTGAAATAGAAAAATGACGAATTGTCGAAAATATGCACTAATTTATCGCCAATTGATAAAAATTGTTTTAAATATCGAAATGATATGATACACCACTGAACTTTTGGTTTGTTTTGTTTTGACTCCTACTCGTTTTGTTTACACCACGCGGAGTAGACCCGTTACCATGGCAGCGGACCAAAAACACGTACTGCGCCGGCTACTTTCTCCGGTCGACGTTTCAACGACGATGCTGCGAAAAAATTCAAGGCCGCCGTCTTATTGCAAATAATTTATTACTACCGTCGTATGGATTTATTATTTAAAAATAATTCGGCTCGAAAGGAACACTTTTATGTTAGCCCACGGATAGAAAAACGTTAAAGGCAATGAATGGACTGTAAATATTATTAATTAATGATATCGCGAGCAAACATAAATATATTGATATGATTTTACGAAATAATCAAAATGTCCATAGGTAAAATTGTTGGAACCACACAACGGTAATCAAAGACAAGCACTCACCTCCTTTGCATTCAAGTTCTCCTCGTTCCCAGGGGCCCCCGAATGGATCTAATGATGTCACCACGTAGCTGAAGGGTTGAAGTTTCTAGTTCTATGCTTCAGTACACAAAAATCGAGCACTTTCAGGTGTAGATATTTAAAAATAGTTGGAGAACGAAATTAACACGCCTTTTTCTCTTGGCGATTGACAATGATCTCGCCGGTTGTTGGTGCGCATGTCCAAATACGCTGAATGCGCTTTGCCTTTCATACAGTTGTGTGTTTTTAAAAATATATATAAACAACCGCGAAATTTAGCGGGAGCTAACACCCTAAAATCCAAAGACCAGCTGTGTTTTACAATCCCCGCTCTTTGCAGGCTGAAGTAGAATTTGCTTAAGAGTTATACCTGCTAAATGATATAACTCTTCAGCAAATGAAAGTTCCCTAAATACCTACAAACTTGCTTTATTTATAAAATCAGAGGCAAATATGAAACTATTGATTACTAAAAAATTCTGAAGTGCAGCAGAAATCCAAGAAAGCAAGACAAACAAAATGATTATAATTATATTAATTGCAAACATTTTCACATCACCTTTATCCAAATATTACTCTGATTTATTATCACATTTTCCAAGTGTGTTAACAACATAAACTTGAAACATATTATCAAGTAGCTGCACCTTTGGTGATCAAATTAATTAGCTTCAGAACTATGGTGTTGGGTATCTAAAGCAAACTGTGTAGTTCCAGCATTCACCAAATATTCAGTGGCATCAAAAAAAAATTTACTCATGATTTCTTGTAGATGCGGAACTGACTACAGCAGCATCAAATGTAGCTGCAAAAAGGTATCCATCTTCCATTTATGCCACAATTGCCAAAGAAAATTTGTCCGTTTTAATCAATGATAATGAAGATGAAGAAGTCGAGCCAGACATTCAAAAAAGCAAGATAAACAGAATAATTATAATATTACTTATTATAAACATTTTCACACCACTTCTATCTAAATATTAATACGTACGTACAGAATTGCATCAGTTTTTGTATATACAGATGTAATATAAATTTAGAATTTGTAGGCATAGTCAATACAATATCTTAAGAATGCTTTATATAAGGCTAATTGATATAAATCAATCTAAAAATTGTTCTTATTATACGTGACTTAAAAAAACTTAACTATCAATGACTAGGTATCCATTTTTTTAGCTGGCTCATACATTAACGTATTAACCGGAGGAGACTAGGAAATAAACAAAAAAATCGGCCGCCTAGATAAACAATTTGTTTTAAAAACGTACTTCTGCAGTAAAGAAGCCCTCGACTATTTTTGTTTGGTACATAGAAAACTCTATTTCCTTTCTCTTTAAGAATCACCAAAATTATCCAAATTTTCTTTACTTTTATTTCTTTTTTAAACCAATGCGAGGGAAAAATACGAAACTGTTCTTCTTACAGACCCTTACTATATTAATTATACATCACCAAATATGGACATAACAAGCGGTGTTCACTTTAAGCATTTTATTTTGCTACTCCTTACTTTTCCTTTATTAAACCAGTGCGAGAGAAAAAACAAAACTATTCTCGATTACAGTCGCTCACTAAAACAAAGGAATTAGAAATATGCCGCAATGGTCTAGGCCCGCGTAAAGTATCTTATTTTGTTACTATTTTGTTAAACCGATGCGAGAGAAAGAGACAAGAATATTCTTGATTGAGAGAGTCTCTATAAAGCGAACAAAAAAAAAATCGAGTCGTTTACGAGTGCTTATTATTTTGTAAAGGGTCAAATGCGGCGTTGCTGACCTCTCTTTTGATAGTTCGGAATTGTTTTCGTGTTTTTTTTAAGTTATATTTTCGATCTGGACTCAAAATTAATCTTAAAAGGCTTTAAAATGCTGTGGGAGTGTATTTTATGCAAAAAATCGACCATCTTAACCCATAACTTTTGTTTCACAAGTAAGTTAAATAACCTGTTTGACCTTCAAAATAAAACAAAAACCAGTGCCGTAGAAATCAATATAAAATCAGAAAAAAAATATTAAGCTATTATATAAATAATTATTTATTTGTTATAAGTGTTTAAACATTAGTTTAGTTCAAAAATGTACAGGGTGTCCCAAGTTTTGGGGTTTTGATACTTTTAACTGAACTACGAGCCTTGATTTTCAACAGATAACGAAAAAAGGTATTTTATTAATATGGCAAGTAATTTTTTTGCGTAATACCTTTTTAATTTATTCGCTTTTTTGGTATAAATAGTTTTTTTTTAATTTTTTTGTAAAGCTTTATCATTTTTGGTTGTACGGTTGGATCGAACCCAGTAGGTTGGGTTAGTCATTTTTACCTACTCTGAATTTTTAAGATTATCTAACCTAAAATAAACTACATCAACCTAAAGGCATCCTAACCAAACATCTAAAAAGTGTAAAGACGAGGTCTCTACACGCAGATTGGTTTTTAACCCTATAAAATGTCAGCAAAATTTTTTATTTAAAAAATAGTTACCTACTTATTAACTTTTTCATTGTTAAATAAAATCCATTTCTAAGGATGACTGTTAAAATCCAAAAATTGATTGCAATTTATTTAAAAACAAAAAGTAAATTTCGGCCCTGGATGATATAAATATATGTTTTTTTTATTTAACTTATTTTAAATTTGAAAAAGTACTCCATTTACTTTAGAGGTATGTAAGATTGTGAAATGAAACACTGTCTTCCTCTAATTGCTTTAATGTAGATAAACCGGTTTCAGCCTATTAAGCCGTCTTCAGTATCCTAAAGCGAAAAAATATTAAAACAGACTATACATTCCACCGTCAAGAATTCGTCCTTGGCTCATCTATTATGATGAAAAAATTATTTAAAAAAACATGAAACAATAACATTTAAAAAATAAAAGTTTAAATAATATGAAGAGGTTCTTTATTATTGTTTAAAAAAAAATGAAAAAAAAATGTATATATTTATATTTTTTTTTTAACAATAATAAAAAACCTCTTCATATTATTTAAACTTTTATTTTTTAAATGTTATTGTTTCATGTTTTTTTAAATAATTTTTTCATCATAATAGATGAGCCAAGGACGAATTCTTGACGGTGGAATGTATAGTCTGTTTTAATATTTTTTCGCTTTAGGATACTGAAGATGGCTTAATAGGCCGAAACCGGTTTATCTACATTAAAGCAATTAGAGGAAGACAGTGTTTTATTTTAAATGTTCAATAAAACAAGTTATTTTACAAAATAGTATCCGCATTAAGTTATGTGTCAAAAAATAAAAGTGGCAAATAAAATTAATTTTATAAACTAAAATGATATTTTGTACAAATGGCATTGTTTTCATTACATTTTCATAATTTTTTTTTCAAAAATATTCTGTTTGAATGACAATTTAATTAGACATTTTGTTCAAAAATTACTTTTTCAAATGACATTTTGTTCAAAATGCGTTTTGGTTGAAACCAGTTTGTTTTAAAGCATCTTTTTCAAAACATTTTGTTCAAACATCCATCTGATACAAAAATTTTGGTTTGTTGAAAATTAGTTTTCGAATGACATTTTGTTGAATGGTGTTTTGTTTTGAAAACATTTTTTAAAAACATATTATTTTCGAATTACATTTTTTTTCAACATTTTGTTTGAATGTCAATCTGATTAAAAACATTTTGTTAAAAAATATCTTTTGTTCGAAAACAGTGTGTTTGTGAAAGCAATGAGTTCAAATGATATAATGTTCAAATTTTTTAGTTTCAAAAATATTTTGTTCCAATGACGATCTGATGACACATTTTATAGGAAAACATCTTTTTTATGAAAAAACAACAAATATTGCGGGCAATTCCTCAAAAAGGGGATATTAGACTAGTTTCGGTCTTCTTGGACCTCTTCGGTACGAGCGTAACAAGTGTTAAGGGACGATTAATGGGGATGATGGTGTCTGAAAAGGAAACATGAAATGTGGACATTTACTGAAAACAGACCAACTGCCGAATTGCAATATCAGTCAGGGTAGCCTCAGGTTTGAGGCGAAATTTGACGTCACTACGGAGACAGATATAATTAGTCTCAGTAAATCTCTCAAGCCCGGAGATAAATTAAAAGGAATATTGTGAGGACATACTTAACGAAAAAACAACAAAGATTGCGGGCAATTCCTCAAAAAGGGGATATTAGTAGCTCGCATACTACTAGTTTCGGTCTTCTTGGACCTCTTCGGTACGAGCGTAACAAGTGTTAAGGGACGATTAATGGGGATGATGGTGTCTGAAAAGGAAACGTGAAATGTGGACATTTACTGAAAACAGACCAACTGCCGAATTGCAATATCAGTCAGGGTAGCCTCAGGTTTGAGGCTAAATTTGACGTCACTACGGAGACAGATATAATCAGTCTCAGTAAATCTCTCAAGCCCGGAGATAAATTAAAAGGAATATTGTGAGGACATACTTAACGAAAAAACAACAAAGATTGCGGGCAATTCCTCAAAAAGGGGATATTTACTAATATCCCTATCCCCCGAGCTACTGCTCGCCTACTAATTTCGGTCTTCTTGGACCTCTTCGGTACGAGCGTAACAAGTGTTAAGGGACGATTAATGGGGATGATGGTGTCTAAAAAGGAAACATGAAACGTGGACATTTACTGAAAACAGACCAACTGCCGAATTGCAATATCAGTCAGGGTAGCCTCAGGTTTGAGGCGAAATTTGACGTCACTACGGAGACAGATATAATCAGTCTCAGTAAATTTCTCAAGCCCGGAGATAAATTTAAAGGAATATTGTGAGGACATACTTAACGAAAAAACAACAAAGATTGTGGGCAATTCCTCAAAAAGGGGATATTAGTAGCTCGCATACTAGTTTCGGTCTTCTTGGACCTCTTCGGCACGAGCGTAAGAAGTGTTAAGGGACGATTAATGGGGATGATGGTGTCTGAAAAGCAAACATGAAATGTGGACATTTACTGAAAACAGACCAACTGCCGTATTGCAATATCAGTCAGGGTAGCCTCAGGTTTGAGGCGAAATTTGACGTCACTACGGAGACAGATATAATCAGTCTCAGTAAATCTCTCAAGCCCGGAGATAAATTAAAAGGAATATTGTGAGGACATACTTAACGAAAAAACAACAAAGATTGCGGGCAATTCCTCAAAAAAGGGATATTAGTAGCTCGCATACTAGTTTCGGTCTTCTTGGACCTCTTCGGTACGAGCGTAACAAGTGTTAAGGGACGATTAATGGGGATGATGGTGTCTGAAAAGGAAACATGAAATGTGTGACTGATATTGCAATTCGGCAGTTGGTTACGCTCGTACCGAAGAGGTCCAAGAAGACCGAAACTAGTATGCGAGCTACTTATATCCCCTTTTTGAGGATTTGCCCGCAATCTTTGTTGTTTTTTCGTTAAGTATGTCCTCACAATATTCCTTTTAATTTATCTCCGGGCTTGAGAGATTTACTGAGACTGATTATATCTGTCTCCGTAGTGACGTCAAATTTCGCCTCAAACCTGAGGCTACCCTGACTGATATTGCAATTCGGCAGTTGGTCTGTTTTCAGTAAATGTCCACATTTCATGTTTCCTTTTCAGACACCATCATCCCCATTAATCGTCCCTTAACACTTGTTACGCTCGTACCGAAGAGGTCCAAGAAGACCGAAACTAGTATGCGAGCTACTAATATCCCCTTTTTGAGGAATTGCCCGCAATCTTTGTTGTTTTTTCGTTTAGTATGTCCTCACTATATTCCTTTTAATTTATCATCTTTTTTATATTATATTTTTTCGAAAAATATTTTGTTTATCTTTTTCAGGTGACATTTTGTTCAAGTTGCATTTTTTTCGAAAACATTTTGTTTGATATTTTCGAAGGAGAATCTGATCAAAAACATAATCAACTGATTTAAAAAGAAATATTTTGTTCAAATGACAATCTGCTCGAAAACATTTGGTTTGAAGACATTTTTTTCAAAAACATTTCTTTTAAACGAGAATCTGATATAAAACTTTTTGTTCAAAAATTACTAAATTCATAAGACATTTTGTCAAATTGTTTTGTTCAGAAATATCTTTTTTTGAATTTTGTTTGAAAGCAGTGTGATTGATTGGCATTTTCTTCCTAAACTTTTCCATAAAATTTTTTATTCGAATTGACAGTTTAGAATCGTTTGCGATTAATTGATTAGGGTTCAGTATGGTGAGGTTAACAGGTCAGGATCAATAAGGCGCGGACTGTGACGTAGGCCAGGATGGATGACGTAACGAGCACCCCGATACAAAATCGACACAAAATATGATTTTCGAACGTACTAATAGTTTCATTGACTGAAGTCACACATTATCATCCGATTATTTACTGTCTTTTTTTAAAGTAATGTACTAGTAAGGGCGCATAATAATCTAAAACAACCATGACATCAGTGACTGAACAGTGGTTGATTCGTTTTATTTACGAAACTCACACATTATCATCCAGCTATTTACTCTCTCTTTTTAATTCAATGTAGTGGGGTGGGCGCACATGAGTCTAAAACAGCCATGGGATTATTTTAGTAAGAAACTTATACGAGAAGTCAAATTTATGGGGTTATATTTATTTATTTTGATATAACTGTTTTTTCTTCAATTTTTATAAGAAATACGTTGTGTTTGGCTAATTATCTTATTAAAGGCTGTAAAAGTAATGAAGAAGTTCCTTATGCAGATCATAAAACAGAGTTAACCTTGACAGTGATTCAGTTTTTGCAGTGATTTTAAATGAGGACCACTCATTGCAAGATGTGATGATTATGTGCAGTGTGCCAAGAGGAAATAAATTTAAAAAAAAGACAGGTATGTATTTTGTGTAACAGAGTGCACTTTTTATTTTGTGTTGTGCAAATAAAATATAACTTTTTCTGCCCCCGGGAAGCTAGCTTGCTGGCCAGCAACAAGAATTTTACAGTCAGACAAACAGTGTTAGGTATTTCATGATGTTTACATGGGCGTACCCAGTGGGGGGGCTAGCCTAAACACAAAAAATTGCTTAAATTATAACATCATGAGGCTTCGGGCCCTCCCCCAGAAGCCTCGGGCCCCCTCCAAGACATTTCTGGGTGCGCCAGGGTACTTTTCAGGGCTCATGTCTCCTTTTCCCCAGATTTTTTTTCCTTGTAAGCCACTGGTAGGCAGAACTAGGTAGTTAAGACAAGAAATAAAATCCTTGTTTTATTTGCAAACTTTTTGTTTTTTGCAATTTTTTTGCATCTTTAACTGTTTTAGAGAAAGTTGCTGTTTCACCAAAGGCTGCTATTATAAAATAAAAAATGTGCCAGTATGTCATCACAAGTATATCAAAATAAAATTAATTAAAACTTATTTGGCATGCCTAATATTGTAGTACCTATAAGTAAATATACGTGCCAAATTTGAGCTAAATATCTTAAAAACTGTAAGAGCTATAAAAAAACAAAATTCTAACACTCTGTATCTTGAAAACTAAGCGTTTGTGGACCTATGTTTATACGAACTTTTTGTCTTGAAATCACTCAAGGAAATTAAGATTAAAATTATGTTATTGAATTTTAAAACACCCTGTATAGTTTAGACACCTTTGTACTGTGTAAAACAACATCTTTAAAATAAAACTTTGCTGCCAATGTGAAACCGAGGAAAACATGTCAAAAATATTAAACAAAAAATAGAAAACCGTTTCCTATAAAGCTTACCTTTAGAATGAGTGTCCTTACTTCAAACCCCCCTGATAGTCTAGCAGAATAAACCAAAACAGCAAAAAAAATCACAAAATATTGAAGATAATTCTGTTTCACCAAAATTTTTACAAAATTACAAAAGGAGTCTCTAACCTATAACTTAGTACTAATCAGATAAACCCCCCCCAGAATAAGCTAAAACACGCGATTTAAATTATACAGGGTGTCCCATAACTTAAGGGCCATATTGCAGCAGGTGATAGAGGAGGTTATTTACGAGAAAAAAGTTTATATAACATGGGTGTCAACACACATCTTTTAAGATATAGGATGTTTAAAGTTAGAGGAGTGTAGGGGAAAAGTGTTTTACAAAAAAAAAGAAAATCTGTCATAGCCAGCTGAATACGCAGCTAATTGTTATTCAAAAATGTGGTATTCCTTTTTTTGATAAAATTACAAGTTGAGGAGATACAGGGCTGTCAATATAACCTCCAAAAACATAGAAAAAATAATATTTTTGAAAAAATTTTTTGCTTACTCTTTCTTTTAAAAAATATAAATAAAGTTTTTTTATCATATCTTGCTAGAGACCTATTTTTAATAACAAAAAATATAAAAAAACATTGCGTTTAATATGGCATTTATAAAAGTTTATACCAAAAAAATTGTTTTTTCCGAAAAAAATTGATCGACTAATTTTTTTCAAAATAATTTTTATTTCAATTTATTGCTCTTGTTCTATTACAACACTCTGCCCAATTTCATATTTTTACTGCGTTTTTTTAAAACGTTATTAAAAAAATCGCCAACTTTGATGCTCTGTATCTCGACAAAGAAAGAGTTTTGGCCCATGCATTATAGGAACTTTTTTATCAGACATGACCTCCTCTATTACGGGTTGGCCTATAGCTTCTAAGTTATGGGACACCCTGTATACAAAAAAATCACAAATAATTGAAGACAATTTTGTTTCACCCAAAACTTTTATCACAGATCACCTTTGTTAAGGTGATCCGTGATTTGTAAAAAATAATTATTTGATGTTGAAAATGAAGAAAAGGTGTCAATATTTTGTGTATAAACAAGTGTATAACTCTCTCAGTTTGTGATATTTTTTTAGAGAAGCAACTTTAAGACCCAAAGACTACATTCTTTAAAATCAGAGGACCAGAAGTACACAATTTATGAATCAACACCAGAGGGCTATAAGCATGTTCCTAACTTGCATTCCAATCCTTTAAGACATAAAAAAGCTATAAGGTTGGTGTATTAAACTTTTTCATTAACATAACTGAGAACAATATTTATTTGATTTTGTACATGAGAAAAAGTGACTTGGACTGTTAAAATATCAATATAAATAATGTTAGGAAATTATGTAACACAAAAATTTAGGATTTTTGACCACCCCCTTTATAAGACATTTTAAGAAAAAACAAACCCCATTTGAGTGTTATGTAAATGTGTGTATGTGTATAAACTTTCTTCTTTTCTTTTTGGAAAATCAACTTTAAGACCCAAAGAGAACATTCTTTAAAATAAGAGGATCAAAAGTGCACTGCACATACGTCACCACCAGTGGGCTTGTAGTCCAATTATTAGAGATATATATAAAAGCTGTGTTAGTGCAAAAAATACGAAAGTTTGGAAACACGATTAGAAGGTTGGTAATCTTACTACTCCTGTAAGTTTGTGACCTCGAGCGGCTGCCATCTTAAAAATATGACGCCTTAAATGGTTGCGGTATGATTTATAGGAAAAAGTTTTAAGTTTTTTATAGTTTTGCAAAAATATTTAAAAGCATACAATAAAACTGAATGAATTACCTATAAAATACTTATTACTAGAAGTTGACTGGCTAGTGCCTTTGCAGAGATGCAAACACTAAATTGTTAGCAATATGCGCATTTCCTTTATGTATTATCACATTATATTCTAAATAAACAGACAATATTAGATTTTACCTAAATTTCTCAGAAACTAAGCATTTTAGAGCAAATGCGAATTTTTATTTATTTATTGCAAAAACCACAATTATATTTTAAACAATTAATTTAAATAATGCCAAGTTTCTGATTACCTGGCACTATTTTAATTGGCGTCTCTAAATTGGTAATATTTCAAAGAACAAGAAAAAAATGTATAGGTTTTATTAAATTTTCTGAAACACTTTTGTAAAAAATATAATTTTGTTGTAAAAAATGTATAACAAGGTGGTATTAAATAATAATATTGCCAATAAAGTTATTTATTATTATAAACTGAAATTATTACGTAACCTTGACTCAAATTCATGGTGGGCACTCCATTGCCATCCTTAAATTGGGGTCCTTTGTAATCTTAAAAATAGTACCAGTTTACAGACCCCTAAAGTGTGTAAAGGACTATGCTTGCCGACATAGGTTTTAGTTTTTAGGAAAATTAAATTAAAAATTCATTACCAGAATAGTAGTAGAATGTATAGAATTAAAATACTAACCATAGTAAAGTTAAGTGCGACTTTGTATCTGGAGACCGCCCCCCAGCATGCGATTGGTTAATCAATAATTTGGTTGGCCGCGATTGATTTGCCTTTACAAGGCAATAATATTTGAACAGAACCAATCGTGAAAAACCAAGGTCTTAATCAACCAATCGCGTGCTGAAGAGACTCTTTTGTAATATAGTTTATAAGCTCTATCTACAGCAAATATTGTAAAATAGTTAAAAATATTTCAAAAATCGATAGAATGTGATAATAACATAACAGTCATAAGACTTAGAGTACATACAAGTTCTTTATCACCAAAGAGTTTTTAATATGGTGTAAGATAAGATTTGTTAAAAAAACTGATTTAAGGCGATATTTTTTCAAAGTGATGGCAGTAAAAAACTTCGGGTATTATATATCACACTCTATTTGGAAATAAGTTAACAATTTTTACGAATTAAATGTGTGTTATTCTAAAAAAATGCCTATTTTGACTGTAATAATATAATTAGTTTTCTATTTATTAATGAGCAAAGAATAAAGCCTTATAATACTTTATTTTTTGGAATTGGACAAACCCTTGTAAATCTTGGTAGACCCCTCTTAAAACTGAAATGGTCCCCTTGTACTCTACTCCATTAGGGTCCCAATCTGACACTGTCCTTTAGTAATGAGTTTTAAAAAAAACAGTGACTCTTTTTCAAATGCTGGTGAGAGTTTTTTAGTTTTTATTGTCAAGATTAACGAAAGTGACATTACTGATTCGAACCCCATAAAAAGCAGACTCATTACCAGTAACCATATTTATGCTCTTAATTGTTTTTTGTACATAATATTTTAGTTCCTTGTATATGAGATTTAAGCTAAAAACTGCGTTGAATTAGAGAAGCAACACACTTGGGAAGGATAAACATGAGACTACCCCAAACATTTTTCGGAGTGGAATAATATATTTAATAGTGACGCCACTATTAATGGAATATAAATGACTAGATTTATAAATTCGACATTGCTATGTCAATTTCGAAAGATCAACTGTCAGTTTTGAATGGGAAACTGTCAGAATAGTGCCCGGCACAATTTGTGCCCGGCTTTATTGCAATAAGTCCCTACTACTTTCGTTCAAGCATTATATATGAGATTTGAGCTAAAAACTGCATTGAATTAGAGAAGCAACAAACTCTCCCGAACATTTCCAGAGGGTAAACCACCCCCACCCTGGCAAGGTTGATTGTTCCCTCTTAACAGTTTTTTGCTAATAACTCGAAAACTGTCGTACAAGTGTTAGTTTTTCTTGTGGTATTTTTTATCCTTCACACATTGTTTTTCCCAAAAACGTGCCCCACTGCTTCCAGGGCTGGCCATGTACATCATTGGAAAGGATGTTTTGTCGAAAAATCATTTCAAAAATATGTTTTTTTAAAATTTGAGTTTTCCAGTTATAAACAAAAAACTGTCAAGAGGCACATTTAAGTGGGGAGCCACCCCCGTCGGAATACTAAGAGTGTTGCTACTCTCATTAACTATAGTACATATTATCTAATACTCTATTCGCTTAGCAATTTGAAGAACAGGATAATTTTGGAAAATTCACAACTTCTTTATTTCGTAAATTAATTTTTGTTATAGTGCACTTTTAAAAAAACACATGCATTTTTAATGTTTCTGTTTTTTTTTTAAATATTAATTTCTCAACATCATGTTTTTTTTTCGTGTTGTTTGCGTTTTATAGAGAAACTGCTGATTTTAAAAAAAAATCACAAGATACAAAAAAGATGTGTATTAAAAAGTTTTTTTCACATTTTCACCATGAGTTAAACTTTTCGAGGTATGCTTAAAAAACTACGAAATTGGAGTGTACCTGTAGACACCAAAATTTCACATTTTCATGAGTTTCAAAAGTAGAAAAAATGCTTCAAAAATCAAAAGGCTCTACCATTTTAAATAACGTTAGCTAAGTTTTTATTTTTTGTAGTCTATATTCTGTCAAATATGACGGCTTACATAATGACCGACCCACGATTTTGCACCAATGTCTTCCCGACTATTTTTTATACCCTACGGCAACATCTAGGAACCCAAAGATCACATTGGTGGAAAGGTAATTTAAAGCTTTACAAAAAGCTACCAAACCATTTTGCTTTTAAAATGACAGCTTTCGTCAAAAATCTAAAAAATCTGTTCACAAATAACAAAGTTATGAATTTTCCAAAATTGTTTTTTTCATTTTTGAGATGTTTCTTGTATTTGGCATGAGTTTGACATATGTCGAATAAGTCGAATGGCGTTCCAAAAAGCCAAGGCTTTTGGCGTCTATCATCAAATTTGCATTTACACGTTAAAATAACAGAGGTCACGAACCGACTAAATAGTGATATGATGATATGAAGTTTTTTAGATTTTTGACTAAATTTGTAATTTTAAAAGAAAAATGGTTTAGTAGTTTTTTGTAGAGCTTTAAATTACCTTTCCACCGATGTTCCTTTTAGGTTTATAGAGGTAAAAATTAGTCGGGAAAACATTGGTTCAAAATCGTAGGTAGGACGACATATCATTTTTGACAGAATATAGAATAAAAAAATTATAAATTAGCTTACGTTATTTTTTAATTCTTAAAGCATTTTCCCTCTTGAAAGTTTTATGAAAAAGTAAAATTTTGGTGTCTAGGGGTACCCTCAGGCCAACTTCGTAGTTTTTGGAGCATACCTCGAAAATTTTTTAACTATGGATACAACTTGTCAGGAAACAATTTTTTTGTATCTTGTGATTTTTTTTTGTAAAATCAGCAGTTTTTCTATAAAACGCAAAAAACACAAAAAAAACATGATGTTGAGGAATATATTTTTTTGAGACACAAAAACAATAAAAATGCAAGTGATTAATAGTTTTTATAAAAATGCAATATAATCCAAATAAAATAAAATAAATTTAAAAAAATTAGGTTAAGAAATAAAAAGACTTGTAAATTTACCAAAATTCTTCTATTTTTCACTTTTGAGCTGCCATATTGTATTTTGGCATAAGTTCGACAGTCCAATAAGTGTAATTGTATTCCCAAATGTAAGGGCTTTCAACCCCTCTTCAAAAGTGCATGAAGGCCTCTAAGCGAATAGAGTCCAAACTATTATAAAAGTTGGCGAGTTCCTATAGTAAAAAATACTTAACTTTTTTAAAATGCTATATCGTGTTAATAGATATTTTATTTTATTTTCTTTTTTAAGTATTAACTTTTTAATTATTCTCTATTTTAAACTTAAAAGTAAAAAAAAAAACATATGTAGGTATGTGACTTTTTATTTGTTTTGTCATAGATTATTTTATTTTTAGTATTATTATTATGCTTTTGGTAAATGGTATCTTTTTATTTTGCAGCTGTTGTGTTATCTTTATTATTTAATAATGTTATTATTCTTATATTTACAACTTCTTAATTTAGATAAATATTGTATTGTATTAGTTGTTTTTGACTAAATAAACGATAGTGATTCTACTTATAGCGTTTTACAAGATTTCGGAAGCCAGCCCATTTCCCTACCTAAATAAATAAAGTTGAATCTGTATTTTATGAAATCTGATCTGGTTTTGGTTGTTTGATATCTCAGATAGAAATATATAATAGAAAGTCTGCAATATATCATGCAGGATTTTTGGCATGTGTAAACATTTAAGAAGTTTTATGAAATTTTTAAATTAATAACAAATTTAGAAATTATATTATTTTATTATTTTTTTAAAACTATTTATAACTTTCGCCATACAAAGTATAAATGTAATATCCTACTAACTAATATATTACTAACATGGATAATTTATTTGCTGCATCAAGTTTTCTTGTATTCTATCCAACGGCCACAAAGTTGCTAAAAATAATAATATAATGTTGAGATATTCAAATATTATTTTTGCTAAGACTTATAGTCCAGTCATTATAGAATTTTAGCTTGCAAAACGTGGTGTAGTCGCGCTTTTGACATATGTTGTTCACATTGGAGTCCTAAAAAAATTGAGGTATTTATTATTATTAATTATTTAGTTACTGTGCATTTTAGAAAAATATTAGTTGATGACAAAATAGATGATAACAAAAGTTCCAATAAAAGCGTTTCTATACGTATTTTCGTCAGACGAATGGTTTTCGAGTTATGAGGCTAAACATTTCGCCGCCAATATGGATATTGACCAATTTTCTTTTTTAGTGGCCTTTATCTTAAAAACTGCTTAATTTTGAGAAAAACATGAAATACCCTTGCTGAGATATGAACTCTGAAGTGTTAGCGGTACACCCGTTTCCTAAGTATATGCAAAATAAACCGAACTTATTAAGTTTTATCTCATTTTCGTAAAAGGTAAGAATTTAACTGAAAATATGTATGCAACTTTTTTGTAGAAAATAAAATTATCTTTTAAACGGTGTATCACTTGAATGGTTCAATTTCACGGTTACCACTTAATATGCCATCCCAAAAATGGGGTTATTTTTTAAGTCATGAAAAAAAATGTTTTTTTTTAGGATTAATTCAGGTTTCAAGAAAACCAAGCATTTTTGGGAAAAATTTTATTAAAAACTAAGTTTATCGAAAAGTTTAGTTTTACTCTGTATTATTAAAAATAAAATTATTTTTAAAACAATATGAATTTAGTGGGTTTTTGTAATCGGGGAACACTCAAGGAATATACGCATGTTTGGTGATTTTTTTTTTCAATTCAGTTTTTGTACGCCCCTGGGGTATTAACGGTTTCCTTAATGTTATAAATATACACACTGTTCGAAAGAAAATTTAATTGTCTATAGTACAAAGTAAAATTTTTGCCGATAGAGCTTGCTTTAAAAAAAAATTGATAAAACACATGATAATTTTTTTTTAATTAAAAAAAACCAAATATGCGTATGTTTTTTAAGTGTCCTCCGTTAACAGAAACTACTAGATATATATCACTTTAAAGATAATTTTATTTTCAACAATATAGAGTAAAACGGGAATTTTTGAAAAGCTTAGTTTTTAAGAAAATTAATTAAAACAAAAAAAAAATATTTAAAAAAAAATAACCTTAATATGCGGACGCCCCTCAGGTATAATAGGGTGAGTAATAGCTTTTACACCACTTTGTGGTACGCTGTTTAAAAGTTCAATTTATTTTTTCTGAAAAGGGTGTTTTTTTCCTAAAATGTTTTTAGATGTCAGTTAAGTGCTAATCGTGGAATTGGCCCATCTAAGTGATACATTGTATAAAAGATAATTTAGTTTCCTACAATAAACTTTATTACATATTTTCTGTAAAATGCTTACCTTTTGAGAAAATGACAAATATTAATGATTTAGGGGTTTATTTTGCATACACTATGGAAATACATAGAAAGCGAGTGTACTGCTACCACATCAAGGTTCGTATCTCGGCAAGGGTACTACCCAGGCCATTCAGTAATGTCTCCTTTTATATGCCATTAATTAATCTTTATTTTATATAAAAATTGGCTAACATACAAAATTGCGGCGAAATGTTTAGCCTCATAACTCGAAAACCATTTGTCTGTCGAAAAAGTGTATATAAGCGCTTTTGTAGAAAATTTTATTGTCTTCGACTTTTGTTTAAAACTAATTTTTTTCTAGAATGTACCGGAAAAAGGTAATTTTTAAACAATCATTTTTGTTCACACTAAATCCGAGATGAAGGGGGGAGCCGCCCCCCTACGCCAAGGTGAAAAACTTAATTTTTCTATAAGGCGTCCAATGTAAACATATGGCAAAATCGTCACCACACCAACTTTTATGCTCTAATGACAGGCCTATTAGTGCAAATTATTTTTTTATTAGGACATGGCTACTGGTATTATTGCCAAGAGTTTTGGCAAAAAATAAATACCTTGTACTTTTTGACATGGGAAATGCCTTAAATTTTTGTACCTTTAATCCTACAAGGATTAAAAACTTTATATAAAAGTGACCCATTGGGTAATTTCAAATTAAATCTTGAAAATTGTTGGCCCAGTAGTTTATTCTTAAAATAATTTTTAAAAATTAAAAGATTACCAAGTTTTGCTCCTACATAGGTAAAGAAAAATAGGAATATCTATAAAACTACTTTACAGCAATCTATGAGTCATACCTTGTCAAAAAGGTATTTAAAAGACCTTTTAAATAATGTGTCACATGACACATTCTAAAAATAAAAACAAACAACCGAACCGGGCCCCCCAAGCCTTTTTTTTTAACATATTTTCCACATATTTCATGAAAAAACACAAAAAATAGCTTAAAATTCGACATCATAAGGCTTCGCCTCCCCCTCTATGAGGCCTCGGGACCCCCAAGACATATTCGTGGGTCCGTCACTGGGTGTAGGCTAAAGTACATGAAGACTTTAAAAAATGCTCCTGAAGCTGGGTAAGTTTTAATTTTTACTTTTTTTACAAAACTAAACAGAAAGTTTTAAATATTACCAATACCTTACTAGACGAATTTATTTCAGCGCCATCTACCCTTCACTGTTGCGAAGCTTGCCAGTTGCCACTCTATATGGGTCATATATTCATTGATAGTACAAAAATCATTTTTTATTCAATATTCAAATTATTTTAGACAAATGAAGTAATTGTGAGTTTTTTGCATCCAAACGGGTCAGCCCCCTCTTTTTATTACCCTAAACCTAATGCAGATATTTTAATTATTGAAAGAAAAATGATTTTAAGAAAAGTTTAACCTATTACCGCTACAGGCTAGACCTACAAATTTTGGAAATAAAAATAATTTAAAAAATATTTAATTTACTTGAAATTTTGAGAGGCGTGCTTATTACTTATAAAATATTATTTTTTCCTTTATTATAGCATTTATCTTTGATTCTTATATGTTTTACTTGAAAAAGCTACCATTTTTTACATGTTCTAATATTGTTTTATTATTTCATATGGAACCCATCATTTCTCCATCTTGAAATTTGGTGTGTCTTAGTAAAACATTGGAAAAAAATTATATATTTTTTTGAAAAAATTTAAAAATGGTATTTTTCCAAAAAAATCATTTTTTTTAAAATTTTTCAATTCAATTCAATTCAATTCAAAATAAGCTTTATTGTCAGAAATTTACAAAATCCATTGACAAAGCAAGAATCAACCTATCTATTTTTTTTTTAGCCAAGGTAAATATTTAAAAAAAAAATGCTTAAAATATTTCTAGTTAACCTTATAAATAATAAAATGATAATTAACTATGTAAATAACAATAACAAAGATAAACAATGGTAAAACCAGAAAGGAAACAAAACAAAAATTACAAAATAACAAAAATAAAATAAAAAAATTGTTAAATAAAATTAAAACAATTATAAATACCCATAATAAATAAAAATCAAAATATGGTAATAAATAATAAACAACACAATAAGCGTAATAAATATTCTAGCAGGCGAAAGTCAGGTACTAAGTATTAAAATAAAATAAAAAATAAAAAAGTAAACCGATTATGCATACCTATTTGGTATAGTCTAAAATAAAAATAAGTAATTTTAGGTAAAATAAAAATAAATATGTTCCATAATAAAAGATAGAGCAAATACATAAAAACAATACAAGGAATTTATAAAATTATAAAGCGAAGGAAATAAATTAATAAATTAAGGAACTATTCGGAACTGTAGTACTCTTGCAGCAAATAAAATGCCTTACTAACCAGAAAATTTTTAAGATCTTTCCGAAAGTTTTTATAAACTGCAATGTTTTTTATTTCTTCTGAAAGCTTAATAAAAATCTTAACACTTTCGTAAATGACTGAGTTTCTGGTTAGTGTTGATTTGGGGATGGGCAATGGAAGATCATTGCTTCTAAGATGATAGTGTGTGTCCCTAGTAGATCCTTCAAACTTTTTAAAAATAAGGCAGGCTGTTTCTAAAATAAATATGCATGGAACTGTTAACAATTTTTCTTGAAGAAACAGTGGTTTGCAACTTTGTCTGCATTCTGCTCGGCATATATACCGGACTGCTCTTTTTTGCAGCACGAAAACAGATTGAACTGCAGCTTGAGTTGAAAAGCCCCAGAACGCAATACCATACCTTATATGGGATTCTACCAGGGCATGGTAAGTTATTTTTGCCGTGTTTTTTCCTAGTTCCTCACTGATACTCCTCACAATATAGCAACCTCTTGATAATCGCCTATTTAGCTCCTGAATATGCGTATCGAATTTCAATTTTGTATCAATGTACATACCAAGGAATTTTGTAACCGATTTTTCCTCCAGAGTCTTATTATCTAATGCTATATTGGTCAAAGAACACTTAAAGGATAGGATATTTGTTTTTGAAATATTAAAAACCAATCGATTAGCATCGCACCACTCTTTGATCTTTTTTAAATCAGCCTCAATGATTGTCTGGAGAGCCTCCGATGAACTATGCTTCCAAAGAATCGTGGTGTCATCAGCAAAGATCACAAACATCCCCAATATTGACAATTTTGCCAGATCATTAACATACAGGAGGAAGAGAACAGGTCCCAGGACAGAACCTTGCGGAACGCCATGTGTCAGGTCTGACGTGTCTGAATCTCTCTGGTTTGAGATTGTTACAAATTGGCTTCTCCCAGAAAGGTAAGACCGAAACCAATCCAACTCCCTGCCTCCTATACCATAATGGTTTAGTTTCCGCAGCAGTATTCCATGATCTACGCAATCAAATGCCTTCGAGAAATCACAGAACACTGCCGCAGCCACCTCCCCATCATTTAAAGAAAGAAACAATCTTTCCAAGAATGCAAAGATTGCATCACTCGTACCTCTCTGCTCTCTGAAACCAAATTGCTCCGGTATAAGGATGTTGTTTTTTTCCAGGTATGAAAGTAGTCTGATCTTTACTATTTTTTCAATTATCTTTGAGAGAGTTGTTAATATGGAAATTGGGCGATAGTTTGAGGGATCTTTATGTTCACCACCCTTAAAAACAGGTATGATTATAGCGAATTTTAAGCAGTCGGGAAATACTCCCGCACTAAATGATTCATTAATCCCTTCTGCAAGAGAAGCAAGTGCCACATCAGGGAGGTTCTTAAACAGCTCTGAAGATAAATTATCTGTTCCACAAGAGTTCTGCTTCTTGATACTTTTAATAACCTGCTTCACCTCAAGCGGGTTTGTTGGAGTGAGCACAAATGGTTCGGAAGGAGTAAATGGCGGTAAAAAGCCGAGAGCGTCTCTTTGGGATCTCAAAGTGGTTGTTAGTTTACTGGCAACCGTGCAATATATTTTAAAAAAATATATTTATTTTTAAAATGTGTCATGCTATACATCATTTAAAAAGTCTTTGAAAGGGGAAATGGCATAGATGCTAATATTAAAATTTGTATATAGAAGTTACTATAGGTGGTAGACGCTTTTTACTCATTGGGCGTCGACCGGTGAGATACCACCATGCCAGAAGTGAGTAGCGCTAAGTGGTATCACCACGTTCCGCTACTGCGCTGGCAGTCCGGTTCCAACAATGAGTAACAGATAGCATGATGGCGCCTCCAGGATCAAAATATTCCGGAGGTAAAATACCCGACCACTCGGATCTCCGGGCGTCGGGTGATCCTGGGGGTCCTTCATGCAAAGATATTAAAAGAAGACCAAAAACTCAACTCAGAATTGATTTTAGCAATATAAGAGGATTAAGTACCAACATGAATTCAGTTCACCAACATCTTGAAGAACAAAGACCTGACATCCTTGTTCTCACCGAAACTAAAATTAGTTCTGCAACACCTATTGTGAACTATCTTTATCCCGGTTATGACCTACACCACCGATTTCGACATAATTTTGGGATTTGTGTGTACATTAAAAATGACCTTTCATGTCATCGAGAGGAGAAGCTAGAACCAGCGAACCTCGATATCATATGGCTGAAATTCACCTCAAAGTCATCGACCAAGTTCATTTGCTGCCTCTACCGACCACCAAGCAACACCGAGTATCAAAACTTTTTTGCGACATTATCCGAAAACTGTGATAGTATACAGTCTAACTATCCACATGCGGAAATTGTTTTTTTAGGCGATTTCAACGTCCACAATATACCCTGGCTAAAACACCACAACAAAACAGATAACGAAGGCAGGGAAGCAGAAGCTTTTGCCATAAGTTGTGGTCTAACGCAGCTTGTCGATGAACCTACCCGTATCTCAGAAAGGGGTGAATTTGCAGCGCTTTTAGACTTGTTCTTAACTACAAATCCTGACTTGTACACAATTCAAGTAGATCCCCCACTTGGTTCATCCGATCATAAACTTATAAGAACAAAGTGCGAAATGTTCATACCGCCAAGCCAACAATCACTTCCTCGTAAAATGTGGCACTATAAATCGGCAAAATGGCATGACCTTAAACAGTTTTACCTGGATTTTCCATGGCAAGAGGTTTGCTTTAAAAGAGCTGATCCCACTATTTGCTGTAATGAAATAACAAAAGTAATCTTATCTGGAATGGATGCATATATCCCATATACAATAAAACGCAGAGCTAATGCAAAACCTTGGTTCAACAGCCAGTGTCAAACGGCTGTACAGAAAAAACACAGAGCATATAACCTTTGGAAACGACAACAAACCGCTCAAAACCACACAGAATTTATAGAAGCGAGAAATAGTTGCAAAATTACTATTGATGCCGCCAAAGAAACATACAATCAAATAATAAAAAACAGGTTGCTGAATTGTCCAAGTAGTTCTAGGTCCTTTTGGTCTCTTGCAAAAGCCGTTGGATCAAACTTCACCAAGTCATCCATACCACCACTTACAGATAAAAATACTCACTTAGCCACAACATCAGAGGAAAAAGCCAATATGCTGGCCAAAATCTTTTCCTCCAACTCAAACTTAACAGTGCCAAATGGAAAAACTCCTCCGTTCATTGAAAGGGTTTCCCACAGTATGCCAGAGGTACCCTTTTGTCACAGAGAAATACGAAAATCCCTTAAAAAGTTGGATACAAACAAAGCAATGGGTCCAGATAGCATTCCCGCGATAGTACTCAAAAATTGTGCTAGCGAACTCACCCCAACTTTCGCAAAATTATTCAATTTATCTTATAGGCAAGGAGTATATCCATCATCATGGAAGTCTGCCGCAGTACAACCCATTCCAAAGAAAGGAAAAAAGACAGATCCGTTAAACTATAGACCAATTGCTCTACTTCCGGTGATATCAAAAGTAATGGAAAGAGTTGTGAACAATCACCCAACCAAGTACTTGGAAAATTACAAAATTATCAACGACAAGCAATACGGATTTCGAAAATATAGGTCAACTGGCGATTTACTTACATACGTCACTCACTTATGGCAAAAAGCGATTGAGTTGCGAGGTGAAACAAGAACAATTGCCTTAGATATATCTAAAGCATTCGATAAAGTCTGGCATGAAAATCTGCTCAACAAGCTCAAAGCAACGGGATTGTCGCCGAGACTTTGCACTTGGTTTGAAAGTTACCTTAAGGATAGATCCATTTATGTTGCACTGGATGGCCGGAACTCCAACTCTTACCAAATAAATGCTGGTGTGCCACAGGGAGCAATCCTTTCGCCAACACTTTTTCTGATTTACATAAATGACCTCATAGATAAAACAGTAAATCCACTTTATTGCTTTGCAGATGATGGCAATGTAGTCTCCTCAGTCATACCACCCACTCAGTGTCTATCCGCACGTGAATTCCATCATCTTAGACTAACTCAAATATCGCAGATAAATAACGACCTGGAGATAATAGAGGACTGGGGCAACAAAAACCTTGTACAGTTCAACGCGCAGAAAACCCAAGCAGCCCTGTTTTCAAAAAAGACCAGCACCGGTGAGCCAAACATCATGCTATCTGGAAGTGCTGTCACATTGCAGAGCCAGTTGAACATCTTAGGAGTCACTGCAGAGACCAACATGTCTTGGCACAGTCACGTGGCAGATATAGCTAAAAGGGCGTCCCAAAAGCTTGGGGTGCTATTTCGTACAAGACATCTGTATACACCAAGCCAACTGCTGACACTCTACAAAGCCCAGGTTCGACCAACTATGGAGTACTGCTCACATATATGGAGTGCGGCACCCAAACATACCTTAATGCTTTTGAACACCGTGCAAAAGCGAGCTATCAAGCTGATCAATGACCCCGCACTTACCCGTAGCTTGGATAGTCTCGAACATCGAAGAACTGTGGGCGATCTCTCTTTCTTCTACAGGTATTATCACGGAAAATGCTCTAAAGAGTTGGCACGTATGATCCCCCCGGAAGTAGCACCTACTAGGCGAACACGTCAAACAGACGGTAACCATCAATTTACTGTCAAAATAGAGGCACCAAGAACCTCGTTATATCAGAATTCATATCTCTAGAGAACAGCATCGCTGTGGAATAATCTCCCTGCGACAGTTTTCCCTGCAGGTTACAACCTGAACCGTTTCAAAACCAACACACACCAACATTTCCGCGCACTTGCCGCTTGTCGAGCGTGATAGGGATCTCCTTGCGAGTGCGCATACCCGTAACAAAAAAAAATACTAGGATTAATTATCTTTAGGTATGAATTTTAAATTATACACCTCAACCTCCCAGGGGACTTATTATACTAAGTGATTGGAAATAGTTTTTGGAGTTCTGGTTAGATTTACCAATTATAAATATAAAATATTGTATATAAGAACAAAACTTCATAAAAAGTTTAAAAAAAGGAAAAAACCAAAATACCTTAACTATTAATTTTTATTACTGATTGATAAAATCTACCTTTTTTCCTGCTTAAACCAGTCCAGTTAATCTATAGTATCATGTAAATGTTCCAGTTGCTAAAGTATGTATGAGTTTGGTGGTTTTCCAGCCTTTTTTGTCCAAATGCTCATCAAAGTTTTGTCAATACATGTTTTTATCTTCCCTAAATTCAGTAGATTTCTTTTTAGTATTTATGTCGCATATATCAGGAAACTGTGCCGGAAACCCTAAAAGCATAAAATAGTGGATTTTTATAAAACTATACTTTTGTACATAACAAAAAGAGAAAAATGAACATAGTTCTTATAACATTGCGGTAAGTATAATTTAAAATAAGTAAGAATAAAATTAGTTATATTATGTAAGTTATACGTTATTAGGCAAAAACCTAGAAACAAATTTTATTTCCTAGTTTTGAATGTGTATATAATAAAAGGGATGAAAATATTCCAAGTAAGAACTTTTACATTGAGGCCATCAAAATATTAATTAGTCTTTGTGAAACATAATATGGGAATACATAAACTACCACAGCGATTGAAGGAAAGCTTTCTTCTCTGGAATACATCCAAACAATTAATAAGAACCTTTCCACTGAAGCCATCAAAATAATAATTTAGTCACTAACCAAAATTTGAGCATACGTATTGTCTCTGTAGTATGATTATGTCTTTTTTATTATTTTCTAGATTATATTGATAACCTCGGTATGTAAGTATCTACGCCTTATGCCTAATTTACTCAACAATGTAAGGGACCATTCTTAGATTATGTAATGCCACAGAGAGGGAGGTTTAACCTAACCTTGTGTTGCACTAAATGTTTTTTTAATGTATTTTTTACAAAAATACCTTATCAGGGGGGAGGGGAAGGAGGTCGAAAATACTGAATTTTTGAGTTAAATAATTTAAGGATGTGCCCTAATTTAAGTGCTTTCATGTTTTACCCAGTGAACTTCGAGGGCTCTCAACAGATAAACAGCAAAATAATATGATAAATATGAACTTTTTAATAAAATTCTGAAAAATATGAAATTAAGAAAATAAAATATGAAGGAATTATGAATAAAAATTTTAGTTTCTTTTTGGGTCCTCTACCAAATGGCTTGTTATGTCAAACCCAACTTTTTTTTAGGAAAACTCATTTATTAAGCAAAAATATATATTTCTTAATTTTATTTATTAAGAAAAGTTATAAGAAACATTTTGAAGTTGAATTAGGCTTGGATGGGGTATGGCCAAACAAAAACAAGGCACATTTTTTAAAGCATATTTTACGACAAGGTATAAGGTGTTTCCGTATTTTTAAACCAAGGTTTACTGGAATTATTCAAAGAAATAGAACAAAATTATAAATGTAAAAGTTGTAGGCTTTATCCTATACCATCAAAAAAAGTTATAAAAAACCACAAACATTGTAAATCTCTTACGGAATATCCTACAAATTAATATGTTTATGATTTAACTTTAAAAAAAATAGATATTTTCTTTCTAAATTCAAAAATATATGATTAACTGCCATTTGGTAAAGCCACTGTTAAAATATTAGCATCTACAATTTCTAGCAGTTTGGGACCTACTCTACATTTCTTGAAAATAGGTACCCTATTTTCTATCTCTTGAAATAAGTGCAGTAGACCTTTTTGGAAATATATTAAAACACCCTGTACATCTAGTAACACAGAACACTTAAGTATACTTGATGATATACTTGGTATACTTTAAACACCTATTCCGAGCTCAAACATTTAAAAAAAAACTCAACATTACAATTAGACTTTTTTAGAACTAACCACGTATGTCCAAAACAACTAATTAACATAAAAAATGCAACAACCATAACAATAATAAAACAAAAGACAAAAAAGCCCTACTTTATTCAGACTTTCTCAAAGGCAACAAACTAATAACAAACTAAAAGGAACTCAAAATTCAAGACTAGGAAAAATATTCAAAATTTCCACACTTATTCTATGACTGAAGTTTCTTCATTGGGGAAAATATGAAAAATATGAAGGTTTTTCTAAAAATATGGAGTTTTATGAAGTCTGAAAAAAATATGAACATTTTCATAAAATATGAAGGTCTTAAGTACCATTACTACATAGGTGGAAAAAAGATAGATTATACCTACGAAAATTAGGCAACAAGCTTATATTATGTCCATTGCATTTTTAAATAAATCAGCCTTTACTTATACTAGATGACACAAACTATTATTTAAAATTCCTCCTTTTTATATTTTTAGTATTTTGTCATGTTTTCGCTTCCTTTAGTGTGATTTTAGGCAAAAAATTAAAGTTTTTATATGCTTACATTATGGCTATAAAATTTAGAGCAAAGTTTTTTTTGTCAATTTCACCCTTTTAATACTATAAACTAAATAAAGCTTACCTTTCTAGATAGCGGGAAATCCGCTTTGCATCAAGATACTAAAAGATCGTTTTCACAATTAACACAGTCGAAATAAACTTTTAAAAACATTCTGTATTGAACAAAAATTATCTAATGGCATCCATTTTGCCAAATTTTTGACAACCCGTCTTCCAGCAGCTCTATGAGTTAGACAGCAATAAAATGAATATACTGTGCATTAAAAAGAGATGCAAAAGAGTATGTTCCAAAATTAGAATTTATGTCGGGGTGCCAATGGGATGCTAATGTCAACCTACGTCACGAGTCGGCGCCTAATAAGGCGCTGACTGTGACGTAGCACGGCACCCTGACACAAAATATGATTCCGGAACGTACCAACAACTAATCTAATCGTGTTATTGACTGGACTTACACATTATGATCCGATTATTTACCATCTCTTTTTAAACTAATGTGTTAGTTAGGGCGCTTAATAATACTAAACACACATGAGTGTAATAACTAAACATTGGTCTACTCGTTTTATTTACTAAACTCATACATTGTCATCCAGCTACTTACACTCTCTTTTTAACTCAAAGTAGTGGGACGGCCGCATCCAATCTAAAACAGTCATGCCATTTTGACAATCAACGTCAATGAATTTTCTGATGCACACAGTGGGCTCGCAGATCTAATTTTTGGCCAAAAAGGGTTAAATTAAAAACATACTGAAACTTCTTAATACCTTTACAAAAAAGAGTAGATAGTCCAGCAGGCCTTGAAAAAACTATGATTTAATTGACGTAACTTTCAGTTATTTTTTAGAAGTGTCATTTTTCCTTTCAAAGGAACGCGTTAAAGTACCATATTTGTATGGCGGTTTGATCCAGATTTTAAGCCATTTTACGACAATATTTTATGTTGTATAAAATTCGCATAAAATAAATCTAAAAAAAGGTAGGGGAAAGGGGGCAAAATGGGGTACGCGGGTAAAACGTGATATCGCAGTTTTAAGTAAATTGCGCAAAAATAAAACCTTTTAATATCAGATGTTTTATCCCTATAACTGGTTCAACTCTCTGCAATATGATTGGTGCCGGTCGGCTGAGCTTAAGTTGGTTTTTGCTCAACATGTGATATGCGCTGTTTATTGTAAAAATAACTTGCGCATTTTGTGACAGTAAGTAAATTTTTTACAGACTTTTTAAAGTTTTGTTTAAATCGAACGATTAGTGGGTTTATGTATTATTCATAATTAAACGCATCGCCCGTAAGATTAGTCCTTTACTATGTATGATTTTTGTTTGAATTTAACTGGTGGTTTGGGCCAATACGGGGTTTTTTTATGGGTGCAAAATGGGGTACCTTGTTATACCTAGTAACCTATACCCCCAAAAAAAAATTTGTTTTTTGATAGCATCACTAAAACTCGTATTTTATGTTGTCTTTGCAAAAAATAGACGCAAAATTCGTGTAGGAGAGTCGACAGCGATGACTTGGTCACTGTAATTCTTTATAAATTTTGTAATTACTAAATTTAATTATTATAAATGTATTTACAATATATTACAACTTTTTATTTTTTAAATAAGTATTTTTACCTTGTTTAGTATTTTAATAAATAAGACTGGTCTTACAAAAATATTAATTCTAAATTACACAACCGCCCCGCCCGTTTCGCCACATAGGCACCCCGTTTTACCAAAGGCAACTTTTTACAAAAATAAAAATAAAAGTATGATGGAGTTCTAAATTGTTTAAACTGAATACTAGAACATAAAGATAACGTATCTAGCCAACTTAATTTCAAATGACGAACGCACTGGTGACCATTTAATAAGAGAAAGGGGCCTATAAAATTAAGTATCCCATTTTGCCCCCCTTTCCCCTAATTAGACTTTCTACCAGTACATTTTGATTCCAATTTTGATGTGTAGACAGGTCAGACAATGGTTTTTGCTAGGCATTTCTGAAATTCTATAAAAATATAGATTTCTTATAAATGTTGGACAAAAATTTTGCTTCCCTCATCAACCATGTTTTTAAAATTTTTATTTTTATAAAAAGTATGTATACATATTTTTCAAAAATTGTACTTTAAAATCTGCTGCTACAAAAGTTTTTGTCTATAATTTTTAAAGCTCTTTAGGCTAAATTAAACAAATAAATATTGAAAAATATATATTGATAAAAAATATAAATAATGTAATACTAACTATATACTAATTTCAAAAATCAAATAAAAATATGGTCACTCCATAATAAAAACCAATTGCAATATCTCAAAAACCAAAAATTACAGATAAAATTAACTTTTACAGGTGTATTGTTTATGAAAGACGAATTAGGTAAAAAAGCTTTTAAGGTAAACGGTTCTATTTTAAATCATCAGCAGTTTACCAAACCTGACTTTTAACAAACCAGTATAAAAAAGTGGACGCTTTAAACATATTTATTTTGTTGCACTTAAAAACAAATTTTTCTAGAAAAATCATTCTTATTTGATTATGCAGTCATTAAACTTGCAGGTTCTTATCCGCTACAAAGTCAGGGTTACGTTCGTATTATTTTCTAGTTTTTGGTAGAGCCAAAAATTAATTTAGTTTGACTTTTAGCTTATGTTAGTTAGCTTATGTAAACTCCTCATCCTTTTCAACGCAGCTTTTTTCCACATTACACGGTGAGCTTTAACCTTAAATAATAATAAGTACTAGGTTCGACACAAATCGGTTTATAAATATAGGATAGTCTATAGGATAAAGATTTTGGGTCCGCCGTGCAAGTTTTTTTTTGTTTAAGTAAAAAATAATAATAAGCGACGTTAAACACCGCAGAGTTCCAGATTTAATACATATCGGTTCATAAATGTAAAAGTTCTCCATTTCGGATCCGCCATAATGTTTTTTCTAGGTTTGAGTGAGAAATCTATCGGCTTTATACACCCGAAAGTTCCAATTTTGATACATATCGGTTCACAAATAGAAAACTCTGCCCTTTTGGATTCGTCATGTAATTTTCAACGACTTTAGACACGCCAAGGTTCCAAATTTGAAACCAACTGGTAAGAAAGTTTTTTTTTTAATTTAGGTCAAAAATCACATTTACCGAATATTAGCACTAAATTTCATACTTACCGGTTCATAAATAGGAAACTTCGCCATTTTGGATTCGCCATTTTGATTGATAATTACTTCTTTCTCATTTCAAAACAAAATATTGTGACAAAACCTATTTTTCTAATTTTGGTCAAAAATCAGAACCTTAAAAAAATCAAAATGGCGGATCCAAAATGGCGGATTTTCTTATTTACTAACCGATTTGCCTCAAACTTGAAATATTACTTTGCTTGAGGTCATTTAACAAAACTTTTTACTCAAACTTAAAAAAATTGAAATGGCGGATCCAAAATAACCGATTTGTCTCAAACTTGAAATATTACATTGTTTGAGGTCATTTAACGAAATTTTTTACTCAAACTTAAAAAAATCAAAATGGCGGATCCAAAATAGCGTATTTTCTTATTTACTAACCGATTTGTCTCAAAGTTGATATATTACATTGCTTGAGGTAATTTAACACAATATTTAACTCAAACTTAAAAAATCAAAATGGCCGATCCAAAATGGCGGACTTTCTTATTTATTAACCGATGTGTACCAAATATAGAAATTGACGGTGTTGCAAGTCGCTGATTATATTTTTTTGACGTAAACTTTTAACATATTCAAATTGGCGAATCTAAAATCGCGGATTTTCTTATTTACTAACCGATTTGAATGACCTCAAGCAATGTAATATTGCAAGTTTAAGACAAATCGGTTAGTAATTAAGAAAATCCGCTATTTTGGATCAACTTAAGACTAAAATACCTGTAACTTTTAATTTATGATCACATATTTAAAGATAAATAATTTTCCTTTTTAAAATTGAATGCACTACATTGTCGTTATTCACGATTTTCTTCTAAAATTAAAAACAAAAGTATGAGATGAAAAAGTCTAATAAAAATATGGGATAAAAATGTGTTTTTCAAAAGTTAATGGTTGCCACTATCTCAAAATCTGTTACAGTTGAAGTTCAGGTTAGCATACCTATCTTATAGGGAATTTATTGCTCTTTAATTTTTAATATAAGATTTCTTTTTGTACACCGCGCCGTAATCGAGTTATAGGCAAAAAAACCGAAAAATTGCACCTTTTTACCCTCCTTCGCCACCGAAGCGGGGGGCTATAGGTAGGGCCTTTTGATATGTTAATGTCCTAACTACCCTAAACCTATCCCCGGAGAAAAAAATCTCCCCCCCCCTCCATGCACTCTACGACCCTCTCGTTGACTGGACTATATACAAAGGGTTAAAATCTAAAATTAAAATTGGAAATTGACTTTCAATAGAATTCCTGGTAACGAAAGGCTTAAGACAGGGATGTTGTATCTCTTCAACTCTTTTTAAAATATTTATTACAGTAGCTCTAAAAATCTGGAATGGTAAAGTGCACGGCATGGGAATACAACTTAACGACCGATTTACACTATACACACTACAGTTTGTTGGCTACCAAGTAATTGTAGCTAATGATAAAAAAGACATGAAGTTAATGGAAGAATACCAGAAGTGGGGGTTAACAGTAAACGTGGACAAGGCACAGTACTTATGTATTGGAAACGAATCAAATGAGTTAGAAATAGACAATGGACAAACAATATCTCCATGCAATGAGCATGTATACTTGGGTGTCATTTGATAAAACAGGAACAGACTGTAAAGAACTGGAAAAAAAAGTAAAAGCAAAAAAGGTTATTGGATGTCTTAACAGTATTTTTTGGAGCAGATAGATAAAAAATAATGTAAAATTTAAAATATATAAAGCAATGGTGAAACCTGGGTTTGAGCACCTTGTAATAAATTTTTATAATAACTATTGAGTTCTTATTTCTTATTATAAATTTATGATGTTTTTTGTTGTTGTTGTTCTAGTCTAGTAATGTAAAATATTCTCGGTAACTAGGTTCTGAATATAGCTATTATAATTGAATAATTGAATAAATGCATAGCCAACTAGAACAAAAAAAATAATTTTCCGTATTTTACCTATTTAGTACAAAGAAAAGTATTAAGTGTTATATATCGTTGTAATCACAAGAAAAAATGCAATTATTTGAGATACTTACATACTGGGTATTCCATTTTAAAAAAAAAGGTTACTTTGGATAATATCTTAAAAACTAAAATATTTTTATTTTTTCTGGTTACGCCACTGGATTCTTCGTAAAAAATCATAAAAATTTGAAGTATTTGAAGCGCCATTACAAAAGACACTAAAAAAGAGGACGGGACACGTATGTCAGTTTTTTGTATATCTTACCGTTTAGCCTGCAGCCTATAAAACCAACGAAAATACCCCACCCTGAACAATGGATGAACGACAAAAGATTACCAAAGCAGGTGTTATAACCTGACAGAAGATTAATTTTGGATTAAATATAAAAGGAATTTTTCGAGGTGAAGTCAAAGACTAAATAAATTAATTTTCGGGCTAATCCTCAAAGGGGTCATGGTAGCCGCAGATATAATTCTGTTTCCGCCTTGTTAGGGTCAGTACGTTTAACCATAATGGTTTTCATCAACTTCATTTGAACCCTAACAAGACAGAAACATAATTATGTCTGCGGCTACCATGACCCTTTGAGGATTAGCCCGAAAATTGACAAAAGATGATTGTCAGGATCGAAGGAGTTAGAGAATAGGCGTCGGAGAACGTAGAAAAACGTATAAACTGACATATTATTAGTACAGATATTTTATCCTGAAGTTGAATTATTGAAATTATTCCCAATCTAAAATATTTATTGCCGCGTTAAATTGCTATACCTAATGATCCATGATGAATTCCTAACCCATTAGCACACTCCAAGTGAACGCCACGCTATATCAGCCTTAACGTTTTACTAGCTAGGCAAAGTTTTTTAACCAGTTTTTTCAAATGTGCTAATTTAGTTCAGGTAAGTCCTCTAATTGGATATTTTATCTAGGCCGTTTCTCAAATTTGTCAGTTAATATTTTTTCAAAAGATATTTTCTAATTTTAAGTTTTTACCTTTTTTTTGTGATTCTTTTAGTAATGTCCCCTGAAGATGTAAGTTTCTACTTACGAAACATGTCGGGACTTGTTTAAAACAAATTAAAAATTAGTGGAGTAAGACAATAACCTGTTTGTTTCTCGGTTTGATTCCACAACCAAATAACACATTTTTTTTCTCGAAAACAAAACCTTTCCTTGCCATTTCTGCGCGCTCGGAAGGTAAAAATAGAAGCTAGGCAAGCTGAAGAAAACATTTTAACTCCTTTAAGTCAAAAGAAAATTCTATTTAAATAATTAACTCACGGTCTGTTCCATGCTCAACTGTAGCTCCCCAGCCAACAGTGGTACATTTGGTGCCAGGAGCGGGTCCTTTAATAAAATCAGCACCTGCTGTAAACTCCGACGGTAAACAAATTGGTCTGACATACCTGTTGTATCTAAATGGTGCAGATACCTAAAAAAAGCCAAATTTGCAAAACCTACACAAGTTAAAAATTCAGATGCTTTACAAAAGCTTGGAACCAAGGCGAATAATTCACTTCAGCATACTTCGGGCTACATAACGGATGCAAGTCAAGTCAACTCACTTGTGGATCAAATGAAAAATAATCACTTCTTTGCAGATTGTAGATTGCACGGTGAGTCGTATTGGCTTCTAAGCCATTCAGCATCTATACCTCAAACACTTTTGGTGCATGACTATGCATCTCATTTTATCTACGAGATTTGCAAGCTTCTGTCGAAGGAAGCTTTTTTCTTGGGAGTTAGTTGGCTCACTTCTTGAGGCGATAGATTACCGAATTCAAGGTACTAGCGCCTTTTACGAAGTAAGTTTATTCGCAGAGCAGATGTTCAGCTGTCTCTGATGCAAGTGGCGGCCCGTGAGTTGCAAGGTGCAATTGGGTTCTGGATTTTCATCTTTTTATTAACAAAAAACTGAATACTGAAAAAATTCCACTAAAGAAAACAGAAATGAAAATCAGCGTAAAACGTACTTCCATTGTTCCCAGTTTTCCTATTTACTTTCGTAACGTTTAAAAAATCGCTTTATCATGTTATGTTAAGCAGACCATAACATATTGTTCGAGCCGCGATATTCTGCGAATCAAACTGGCCGCAAAATAAGTGCGCCCTTCAATGCATGCATGCATGCTGCCTCCCCTACCTCCACGCCCCGTTTCCATGGTAACGCGGGCCGCACTCTGGCTTGCAACACAAGAAACCCGAGCGACTAGGAATTATCCATTCGTACTAAATCGTGTAGGCAGTTGGAGATAAACTTTATTCATGCTATGCGTCGAGGTTTTTCTATTTTTTGAGTGTGCGCGTCCATGCCGCCTTAAAGAGCAGCCGCCCCTGTCTGAGGTGCTACTGCAGAATCTGCAGTGGTCATCGTTGGCTTTACTTATTGCCTTTTGGGGATATTTCACAGTGTCCGGTAAGCAGTCCGACTACTAGTAACAAGTCGTTCCTGTTCATTTCTAGAACTTGTTTGCTGATATGGTTATGAACTTTTTCCCGGACTGTCCCCAACAAGACACCATACATAGTGGCTTTTCATTAGTCCACAGAAGGGCTATGGTCTACTTCCAATGCCCTGGTGTCCTAGTGCATCAGTGTAATTTTGTTGCTTGAAGCTATTCGTTTTAAGGTCTGTTTACACTTTCAGACTAGCTTTGACACAATGACACACACTTAAGTCACAAGTCTTTATACAAGCCAACAATGTCTACTTCACTCGACATACATGCATAGACTAGAAGTGAGCAACGTGAAGAAGAGCAAAATAATTATTTGGCTTTGATCTAAATGACTCCCTGAATTTAAGCAAGTCTTACCAACCAGTCTAAGCTCCTTTATCAGCGCATCTTAGATGGGATGATTCACAATATATTATTAATTGAGAAATTCGCAGCCTACCATAACACAAAACCATCTCACTTACTTTTATAAGGGCAATGTCGTTCCTGAGGTTCGATTTACTGTACACTTCATGAGGTATTGCCAACACTGCTCTTCGAGTTTGATCCATTGGAGAAAAGGAAAATCGCCTCAAAGATCCTGCTTGAATTTCGTAATAATACAACCAATATCTAAAAATTAAATTCGGAGTAGTTTAAGGTGTCAAAAGTTGCTTTAGGTGAATCACGGACTGAAATTATAAATAAAAGTCAGATAGCTGAGGACAATAATTTATAATCAAATAAAAAACTATAGATCAGTCACTTTTCTTCAAAATATTTTTCTTTTGCAAAATAAAAAGAATATCTAGAAAATCGTACCTGTCGACACAATGTGCTGCAGTTACAATCCATAACTCATTAATCAACACTCCACCACAATGAAAAAGTCCATTTTTATAGATGGAAACTAGCCAAGGCCATGCCGCAGGTTGACTTGGTTTGCCACCAACAATTCTGGTTTCTTCTAGTATTGGTGAATCACTCATTTCTTTTAAGTCAGGATGACTATCGTCAGAGGCATTAAAAACTTTGAGTGGTTCTCCCAAAGTAAATCGTTCAAGATCATTTAAAGAGTCTTCAATGCTGGTTTCTACCTCTTCTCCTCTGTAGGCGTTTTTAAAAACATATCTCATACCACAGTATAAGGGGGGACACTCTACAAAAGCTGCCCGATCTTGGATGCATGTGGGTACAAGACTAACTTCGTTGTTGGGTAAAATGTTGATAAAGTCCCCTTGGTATAAGTCAGTTGTGAGAGTCATGTGTGATTTTGGTGATCTAAAATTAATTCCAAAAGGCGACTTGAGCAACCAAAAACTTTAGACTTTACTTTACAGTGATATAAAAATAAAGCATTTCGATATCTTCACAAAAGTACTTGATTAAACTCGTGTAACAGATTTACTACTTACACCATACTTGGTCCAGACTCCACTTGGCACACTTCATTGGCCCAATCTTCAGTTCCCAAACAAGTGGGGTACCATTTACCTCTGTAGTTTCTGTGTAAAAACCCAACAGCATTGGAAACCGTGTTTAGTGAAAAATTTCCAATGTGGTCTGTTAAAATAGAGCATCCTTCTTCGTCTTTTCCAGTGATTTCACATTGTTTTATGGTGTCGCACCTTTGAGACTTTGGAATGCACGTGCCGCGTCGGTATCTTGACCAGTCATCGCAGCTAAATTGTTCTTGAGTGCAACCTAAAGGAAAATTGATAGATATTCGTACAGTTTACTTAAAAGTTTCCCATTTCTTCATCACTAAAAAATATTAAATAAAATAAAATAAAATATTCTACCAAAACATCCTAGTTCATCATCACAAGTCGGGCAATCACAATAACCGTCACAATGTCGAAGCTTTCCAATACGATCTTTGCAAGAACAGACGATTTCGTCGCTGCCATCATCACAATGTACTTCTCCGTCACATACGTGATAACTTTTGATACATTTCGAACCATCTAGACAGGGTTGTTGGCCTTCTGAACAAATCAAGTTGGATTCTCTAGCAGTTGCATGAGAAAAACTAAAAATAAGATATTTAATCAGAATAATGCTTTTTTATTATGCATATCCCATAACCCTCTTGAGCACATACAGGGTGATTTAAATTAGCAAAGTTTTTTTAACAAAATACCCTGTATTTTATTTTTATGATTTCAAAAATATATAGCGTGATGACATTTGGTTTGAAAGTTTTGGAGTTATTATACCATATAATATATAACTTTAAATCAAAAGGCGAATAACTCGAAAACGGCTAAACTAAATGTTAACATGTTATATATTTTTGATATCAGAAAGTTGTTTCGTTTAAAAAAATTAACCATATTTCAAAAATATTAACCATATGTCAATAATACATCAGATTCTAATGGTTCGAGAAAAATCCTTTAACTTTGCTAATTTAGACATTACTGTCAGATCAATATTAACGGGGATAGCTATTCAGTAAAATATGGTCAATCACCCTGTACCCTTTCCTGTTCAGGATTGGTGCCTAAAGTGTCTGTTGCCTCATGTTTAAGTAGGTCTCACATTCTGCCATGGTAAATTGATATTTCTTCTTTATGCCCACAGGCTCGGCACTGGGCAGGTAGCGTTGTTCTCTGTCACGTGCTCCCTGTTAAAAACTTTACAAATATTTAAAAAATGTACCTTCCGTTGTTGAGTTTCTCAAATTCTTCCATTAAAGTCTGCATATTGGTAGTTTCTCGAATTTCGACTCCAGAAACACCCACGATATTATTGCTAGCTGTTGGAATAGGATTACACAAATAAAACTGTCCTCCTGGAGCGCTAACGTGAATTGGATTATTATACAAGCCATATTGCGCAGATGTTAGATGAACCTGTGGGTGTTGCATAACTGTAGACATCACAGGTTGAGGAAGAACCTGTGACATGTAATTTGGTAGGTAGCCATTTGCTGTAGGGGCGGTGTAACTTTGCTGTTGGGGTATGTTGTAGTACATTGGTGGATTTATTACGTAGAGCGGTTGTTGTGGTGCTCTTGGTTGACTTACTGGCACCACTTTTAGATAATTGTTATCCATAGGGGCTCCAACACGTACTGGCTGCATATAAGGTGACACATATGGATAGAAACACGGGCTCACTACGCTTTGCTGGTTGGACTGAACATCTTCGCTTGCGGTAGCAAATGTTTCTAGTTTGGTTTTTGGACGAAAACTTTCTTGCTGGGGAGGGTTGTCACGTAGATTATCATCTTCTTTCGCTGTTTCAGCAAAGTTTTTTCCTTGTTCTTCTATATTATTATTTTCTGGGCCATCTTCACGAATCGTCTTTTCATTTAGAAATATGGGCTCCGTGATAAGGGCATTGTCCCGATCTTCGTTATTTTCGGAATTTCCTAGTTCATTTTCCTTGACAGAAAATACACCTACGTCTATTTTGTCGGTTTCTTCACTACTAGTGCAATTTTCATCTTCTTGCCTTGTGATTTCTTTTATTTTTGGGGATATTAATAAATTTCCTTGAGGGTTACGGTTTAATAAGGCTTGGTTGTCTAAATCAACAGGTTTTTGATTAGAAAAACTTTCCTTGGAATTGTGTCTACTTTTCATATGGGGTGCTAGTTTTTCAAATTCATTTAAATTATTTAAGTTTTGGCCTACAAATGCACTATTTAACGGAGCCCCCAATTGAAATTCATTGGAGTCAGTGTTTTTTAAAATATTATCATTTTCTTTTATAGACTGCAACCTATTTTCATTGAAGCTTGTTGGATTGTTGCTTTTAATTATCATAGTATTCATTTCGTTTTGACCCGGTAAGGCATTCATATTGCTAAAAAAGTTATGACTACCTTCATTAAAAATTATTTGGTTTTTATAGTGCGAATCTATTGGATGGCCGCCTAAATCGTGTTTGAAATCTGTTTCAGAAGAATAAGGTTTAATTGTTACGTGATTAATAATTAAATTTTCGACTTCTTTTGGCAAAAGTATAAATTTGCGAAGGTGTGGAGCATCTATATCAGCTGATTTTGCTTGAATATTCGCATCTGAAATTATATTATTGTTTGAAGAGGTCGGTTCGTTTTGCGGCAACATTTTTGAAAATACAGTTTTTTTATCAATGTGAGATTCTACATCAGCTTGTATAGAACTTGATTGGACTTGATCGCCTTGGATTGGTGGTGATTGGGGCACAAACGGTTGTGTGTTACTATTTTCAAGATAATGATTTTCAGACGGCTTACTTATTTGTGTTCTCGAAGGAGAACCTAGATATTTAACAACATGACTGTCAGACGTAGACATAACATTATTTTGCAAAAATTTGTAAAAATCTTGTTGATTTAACGGATACTCAGTTCTTTGTAGTGGGGTTTTGTTATTATTTTCAGATTGTGGTGGGGTATTATCGGGACTAGCATGATTATCTTGAGGATTTACAGGTGCAAAATTTTGTGTATCATTAGATGGTGATGATGGTCTTATTTCGGTTTTTATTACATTTGCAGCAGCACTTGTTGGTGTATCATGGTTTATTTGATAAGACGGTTGTGAATCGTGGAGTTTATTTCCATTGTCAGAAGGTGTATTTTCTGATACTTGATTATGTATCACTAAAGGTTGTATTTTTTGATGTGTTGTTTCAGATGAGATATAATTGGTTGTTTCAGAGGGTTTGTAAAGAGTTTCATAATTTAAATGTTCTGGAGTTTGAGGTAAAAGTTTATTGGTTGCCGTATAACCAGGATCAGCAATAACTTTGTTGGACTCTTCATGTTGATCCGGTTGTGAATTGTAATATTGATTATTTTGATTGACTTCTGTTGAAGTAAACGGTTTGATCTGAGATGAAGGCCTAATTATATTGGTTGAAGAATAATTTGGTTCAACGATATTGTTATGGGTATTATTATGTTCGGTGTGTTGTGCATTGTTATTGACATTAGAACTTTGGTAATTTGCAGTCTGATACATGTTAGGATTAGTAGGTTGTTCCATTTTAACTGGCCTAATCTGAAGGGAAGTCTTAATATTGTTATTTGGAATTGCAATGTTGATTTGAGAATCTGAGTGTTCGACTTGAGGATTGCAAGGATGATAAATAGGTTTAGAATTAATATGTTTAGAAGCTTGATTTTGATCAAAGGATTGATAAGGCTCGTGATTTGGGGGTCCAGATACATCATTTATCGGTTCTAAAGGTATTGCTGGTAGAGCAACAGTATTAAAAATGGGTTTTTCATATTTTAGTTCATTATTGTTCTCGTTAGCCAATTCTGGTCTCATTTCAGGTGTGACTATGACGGGGAGACTATCTGGTAAAGAATTATAAGTTGGTTTGTAAAGCATTTGTTGGGCTTCTGTTGTTTCATAGGGTTTTGGAGTTTGAGGTAAGGTTTTAATTATATTGGTTTCCGTATTATCGGGCTCAGGAGTAGTTTTATGATAGTCTGCATGTTCAACTTCTTGAGGACTATAAGGTTTAATTTGATCGATATCCGCTGGATGTAGAAGTTTACTCTGGTATGAGTGTGAGGTGTAACTGGTTTCTGCGAAATTGTTATAAGGATTGATATATTCGTCTTCTTGTGGATTGGTATCGGTATTATAATTTTGAGAATTTGCTAGGTATTGTGGTGTATCAAAATAAGCTTTATATTTAGTGTCCCGGTTGTAAGGTTTAATAATTTGTTCTGCTTTTGTTGGATCATTAAAATTCATTTGAGGTAAGGGCTTAGTATTTTTATTTGAATAATAATCAGTTTCAGTAATGTTGTTTTTCAAATCTGTATGTTCTATTTTTTGTTGATTGTAAGAAGCTTGATTTTCATTTTGAGTAAATATTGATTGAGTTTCTTGACTTGGTGGCTGCGTTTCATAACTTGAAGGTGAAGGAGCAATTTCATTTTTTGGTTGTACAGGTTTCGAAGGTACTATTGCTGGAGAGAAAATATCCGAATTTGGCTTTTCATAATTTAGTTCATCATATGGTCCATTAATATTATCAATTGATGCATGCTCTACATTATTAGCCTCAGTATCATTTAGCTGATAAAAAGGTAGTGTATCTTGATCAGGAAGATAAGGTTTATTGACATGATCTGTATTTATATACTCTTGCATGTTATTTGAAGGAACTATTATATTTGTGGGTTTATAGGTTTTATCTTCATCTATCATAAACGGCACATCTTGAGTATCATAGGGTCCGTTATTTTCAATAGGTGCATGTTCTAGATGATCAGCATCAGCTTCATTTGACTGATAATGGGGTAGTGTCTCCTGAGCAGAGACATAATGTTTATTCATATGAATTACATTAATATGTTCTGGCATATTATTCGTTTGATCTTTATCTACCAATAATGGTAAATCTTGAGGATCATAGGGTCCATTATTACTTTCAATGTATGCAGGTTCTACATTATCAGATTCGGTATTATCTGGCTGATAAAATGGTGGCGTGCCTTGATGAAAAAGATAAGGTTTGTTGATATGATCTACATTTATATGTCCTTGCATGTTATTAGACGGAACTAGTATATTTATAGGTCTATACTTGTGTTTATGTTTATCTACCAATAACGGTGCACTTTGAGAATCATAGGGTCCCTTATTATTTTCAGTAGATGCATGTTCTTCATGATCATCTTCGACTTCATTTGACTGATAACTGGGTGGTATGTCTTGAGCAGAGACATGAGGTTTATTAATATGATCTGCAGTTATATGTTTTGCCAGGTTATTTGAAGGAACTGGTATATGTGTAGTTGTGTGCTCTTTATCTTTACCAGCCAATGGATAGGCACCGTGAGGATCATATGGTCCATTATTATTTTTAATAGATGCATCTTCTGTATGATCAGCTTCAGCGTAATTTGGCTGATAAAAAGTTTGTCTGCCTTGAGAAGAAAGATAAGGTTTGTTAATATAATCCCCATTTATATATTCTGGTATTTGATTCGAAGGAACCATTATATGAGTGGGAATGTGCGTTTTTTCTTCATCAATCAATAAAGGCACGTTAATGTTGTTTGGACCTATTTCGATTTCGTTTGCTGCCACATTTTCAACAGACTGTTGGGGAATATTTGGAAGATACATAGCTACATCATGGTTGTCGGGAAAATTGAATTTTCTATTTTTTTTTTTGTCACGGATATAAGGAACATCATAATGGTCCTCCTGAAAATTAAGAATATCTTGGATCTGGTTAGCAAATTCTTGTGTCCCTGCCGGACCAACATATAAATCTTCATATTGTGGTGGTTTTACAATAAACTGTTGAATTTGTCTTTTCTTTCTGTTAAAATCCATTTCATAGTCCATAAAGGTTTTTAAAACGTCATTTACAGTACATATATGGAGCAATTCTGGCATATCGGCGTTTTCATAAATTTTACAACAATCTTCTAAGGATTTTGTTTCTCTACACAGCGAAAAATTATGCACCATTTTTTTCATTATTCGGTTTTTTTCCATAAGTTTTGCTAGATGATCTATGTATTGCACAGCGTTCTGATTATCTTTAGCGGGTAGAGTTTTATTCTTTTGTTCGCTTGATGGCATAAAATGGTATTCTAAAAATATCAAAAAAATAAAACATTATGACCACATTGTTTAACTCTGTTTAATTTTTAGGAAAAATATATAATATATTTTTTTAGTTTATTCATATGATCCATGGCCATGCACTATTTTTGCCGGGATCCTAAAGTGAGTGACCTGCTCTATTTTATACCACTGCCCATTTGAGCAGGAATTATAGAAAACCTCATAAGTGCTCTCAGGCAGCACAAGAAAATCGTTAGCAATAAAATGCGGCGCAGACGAAAATTATTGGAAAATAAAGTAATTTTGGTGCAAAAAGTTTTATTTTGCGAGAAATTGCTGTTTATATATTTGCAATTTTTTTACCAGAACTCAGAAATATAAGCTCTGTCAGAGAAGGAAGGGGGGTTCAGTTTGGTGCGCTCCTAAATCTGTCCCGAAGAAATTAATTTTAGTAGGAAAAAAGATTTGCATTTTATAAGTACATATGTATAGAGATCAGTGGCGCAGCAACTTAAGCGGCTTGAGCCCCAGGCTTAACAACTATGCAAAAAAACACTATTACGGGAGTGAGAGGCGGGTGTAAGACGGCTTAACACACTTTAAGATAAAGGAAAAAATTGCAAACTACCGGAAAATTGAAAAAAATTGCGCTATAAGCAAAAGTTAAAAAAAAATTAGGTGCTTTTCAGAAAAATTGCGCCACAGAAAAAACTTTGTAGAACAATAAGAGAATCGCACCGCAGGCAAAAATTTAAGAAAGTCTTAGTACATTCCGGAAAATTGCATTATAGAAGAAAATGTACAAAAAAACTAGTCACGGAAAAGTTGTTGTAGAATATACATAACTAAAACTTTAGAAAAATAAAGTCTTTTCCGGAACAAATGGCGCCGCAGAAGAAAATTTTTGCATCATAGAAAACTCTGAGAGATTGAAAAAAATTGAGCTACAAAATTTGTTGACATGCGAAAAAAATGACGAAGGTGAATATTTTAGCAAAATTAAGTTTTGTTTAGAAAAAATGGCGCCAGAAAAGGAAATTTTTGCTAAAAACTAAAAAATACTAAATGAGAATAAAATTATAAAAGTCTTTGGGAAAAATGGCACAAAGTACAAAAGTTTTGGTTACTTTCAGAAGTACAACGCCCCAAGTGCCCAGCTAGCCCTGATTAATTATGCTCACTTCTTTGGGGGTCTAATAATAAATATTCAATTTAGCGCCCCCTGGCGACGAGAAGAGTTTTCTAGTTTTCTAATTTATACTGCCTTCCTCCTTTTTTCAAAGTTTAGGACCGCCTCTGATAATATATTAATTAAAAACAGGTGAGTCACTGAGAGCATAAAACTCTATATTTTACAAATATTTTCTAATAGTATTTTTGTACTACGTTGTATGGCAAAATAAAACCAAAATGTATTGTTTACCTTTATTGAGAAATGCCAAAATCAAAAAAATTGCTATGATCGTACATATGGATCCTAGTAAGCACAGTAATTTGCTCATGTACTTCAGTTGTTCCCATTTTTGGTTTTTTCTTACTAGTTGCTTGTGTTCTTCTATAACTAAAAATTATAATAGTATGCTAGGTTTATAAAGGTAATAATTTATTAGAGGAGCCCAAATGAGAGAAAAAGTTCATAATTGGTCAAAGCTCTTTTGTTGTCGAAAAACAAAGCATTAAAGTTGACAATTTTTAACATTTTTTGTTATAAGTCCTTTGAAAAACGCAGTACCTAAAATATTGTAGGTACTACTGTATAAAAATACTCTGCCAATTTATGGCCACCTAAGCTCACATGATTAATGTATAATGTAATTTTTACCCATTATGGTCCGCGAAAATAACCCCCTATCCGCCACTCGGAGATGCGTCCAATTGGAGATTCTCCTCCACCCCCAGTAAAACATCAATAAACAAAACCAACTACAATGTATTTTTTATCTTATGCACACTTACCTTTAATAAAAGACCACATAAGTAATATTTTTACCAGAACTTAAGTTATTAGACATACACACATGCAGACATACAGACATGCAGACACGCAGACATGCAGACATGCAGACATACAGACATACAGACATACAGACATACAGACATACAGACATACAGACATACAGACATACAGACATACAGACATACAGACATACAGACATACAGACATACAGACATACAGACATACAGACATACAGACATACAGACATACAGACATACAGACATACAGACATACAGACATACAGACATACAGACATACAGACATACAGACATACAGACATACAGACATACAGACATACAGACATACAGACATACAGACATACAGACATACAGACATACAGACATACAGACATACAGACATACAGACATACAGACATACAGACATACAGACATACAGACATACAGACATACAGACATACAGACATACAGACATACAGACATACAGACATACAGACATACAGACATACAGACATACAGACATACAGACATACAGACATACAGACATACAGACATACAGACATACAGACATACAGACATACAGACATACAGACATACAGACATACAGACATACAGACATACAGACATACAGACATACAGACATACAGACATACAGACATACAGACATACAGACATACAGACATACAGACATACAGACATACAGACATACAGACATACAGACATACAGACATACAGACATACAGACATACAGACATACAGACATACAGACATACAGACATACAGACATACAGACATACAGACATACAGACATACAGACATACAGACATACAGACATACAGACATACAGACATACAGACATACAGACATACAGACATACAGACATACAGACATACAGACATACAGACATACAGACATACAGACATACAGACATACAGACATACAGACATACAGACATACAGACATACAGACATACAGACATACAGACATACAGACATACAGACATACAGACATACAGACATACAGACATACAGACATACAGACATACAGACATACAGACATACAGACATACAGACATACAGACATACAGACATACAGACATACAGACATACAGACATACAGACATACAGACATACAGACATACAGACATACAGACATACAGACATACAGACATACAGACATACAGACATACAGACATACAGACATACAGACATACAGACATACAGACATACAGACATACAGACATACAGACATACAGACATACAGACATACAGACATACAGACATACAGACATACAGACATACAGACATACAGACATACAGACATACAGACATACAGACATACAGACATACAGACATACAGACATACAGACATACAGACATACAGACATACAGACATACAGACATACAGACATACAGACATACAGACATACAGACATACAGACATACAGACATACAGACATACAGACATACAGACATACAGACATACAGACATACAGACATACAGACATACAGACATACAGACATACAGACATACAGACATACAGACATACAGACATACAGACATACAGACATACAGACATACAGACATACAGACATACAGACATACAGACATACAGACATACAGACATACAGACATACAGACATACAGACATACAGACATACAGACATACAGACATACAGACATACAGACATACAGACATACAGACATACAGACATACAGACATACAGACATACAGACATACAGACATACAGACATACAGACATACAGACATACAGACATACAGACATACAGACATACAGACATACAGACATACAGACATACAGACATACAGACATACAGACATACAGACATACAGACATACAGACATACAGACATACAGACATACAGACATACAGACATACAGACATACAGACATACAGACATACAGACATACAGACATACAGACATACAGACATACAGACATACAGACATACAGACATACAGACATACAGACATACAGACATACAGACATACAGACATACAGACATACAGACATACAGACATACAGACATACAGACATACAGACATACAGACATACAGACATACAGACATACAGACATACAGACATACAGACATACAGACATACAGACATACAGACATACAGACATACAGACATACAGACATACAGACATACAGACATACAGACATACAGACATACAGACATACAGACATACAGACATACAGACATACAGACATACAGACATACAGACATACAGACATACAGACATACAGACATACAGACATACAGACATACAGACATACAGACATACAGACATACAGACATACAGACATACAGACATACAGACATACAGACATACAGACATACAGACATACAGACATACAGACATACAGACATACAGACATACAGACATACAGACATACAGACATACAGACATACAGACATACAGACATACAGACATACAGACATACAGACATACAGACATACAGACATACAGACATACAGACATACAGACATACAGACATACAGACATACAGACATACAGACATACAGACATACAGACATACAGACATACAGACATACAGACATACAGACATACAGACATACAGACATACAGACATACAGACATACAGACATACAGACATACAGACATACAGACATACAGACATACAGACATACAGACATACAGACATACAGACATACAGACATACAGACATACAGACATACAGACATACAGACATACAGACATACAGACATACAGACATACAGACATACAGACATACAGACATACAGACATACAGACATACAGACATACAGACATACAGACATACAGACATACAGACATACAGACATACAGACATACAGACATACAGACATACAGACATACAGACATACAGACATACAGACATACAGACATACAGACATACAGACATACAGACATACAGACATACAGACATACAGACATACAGACATACAGACATACAGACATACAGACATACAGACATACAGACATACAGACATACAGACATACAGACATACAGACATACAGACATACAGACATACAGACATACAGACATACAGACATACAGACATACAGACATACAGACATACAGACATACAGACATACAGACATACAGACATACAGACATACAGACATACAGACATACAGACATACAGACATACAGACATACAGACATACAGACATACAGACATACAGACATACAGACATACAGACATACAGACATACAGACATACAGACATACAGACATACAGACATACAGACATACAGACATACAGACATACAGACATACAGACATACAGACATACAGACATACAGACATACAGACATACAGACATACAGACATACAGACATACAGACATACAGACATACAGACATACAGACATACAGACATACAGACATACAGACATACAGACATACAGACATACAGACATACAGACATACAGACATACAGACATACAGACATACAGACATACAGACATACAGACATACAGACATACAGACATACAGACATACAGACATACAGACATACAGACATACAGACATACAGACATACAGACATACAGACATACAGACATACAGACATACAGACATACAGACATACAGACATACAGACATACAGACATACAGACATACAGACATACAGACATACAGACATACAGACATACAGACATACAGACATACAGACATACAGACATACAGACATACAGACATACAGACATACAGACATACAGACATACAGACATACAGACATACAGACATACAGACATACAGACATACAGACATACAGACATACAGACATACAGACATACAGACATACAGACATACAGACATACAGACATACAGACATACAGACATACAGACATACAGACATACAGACATACAGACATACAGACATACAGACATACAGACATACAGACATACAGACATACAGACATACAGACATACAGACATACAGACATACAGACATACAGACATACAGACATACAGACATACAGACATACAGACATACAGACATACAGACATACAGACATACAGACATACAGACATACAGACATACAGACATACAGACATACAGACATACAGACATACAGACATACAGACATACAGACATACAGACATACAGACATACAGACATACAGACATACAGACATACAGACATACAGACATACAGACATACAGACATACAGACATACAGACATACAGACATACAGACATACAGACATACAGACATACAGACATACAGACATACAGACATACAGACATACAGACATACAGACATACAGACATACAGACATACAGACATACAGACATACAGACATACAGACATACAGACATACAGACATACAGACATACAGACATACAGACATACAGACATACAGACATACAGACATACAGACATACAGACATACAGACATACAGACATACAGACATACAGACATACAGACATACAGACATACAGACATACAGACATACAGACATACAGACATACAGACATACAGACATACAGACATACAGACATACAGACATACAGACATACAGACATACAGACATACAGACATACAGACATACAGACATACAGACATACAGACATACAGACATACAGACATACAGACATACAGACATACAGACATACAGACATACAGACATACAGACATACAGACATACAGACATACAGACATACAGACATACAGACATACAGACATACAGACATACAGACATACAGACATACAGACATACAGACATACAGACATACAGACATACAGACATACAGACATACAGACATACAGACATACAGACATACAGACATACAGACATACAGACATACAGACATACAGACATACAGACATACAGACATACAGACATACAGACATACAGACATACAGACATACAGACATACAGACATACAGACATACAGACATACAGACATACAGACATACAGACATACAGACATACAGACATACAGACATACAGACATACAGACATACAGACATACAGACATACAGACATACAGACATACAGACATACAGACATACAGACATACAGACATACAGACATACAGACATACAGACATACAGACATACAGACATACAGACATACAGACATACAGACATACAGACATACAGACATACAGACATACAGACATACAGACATACAGACATACAGACATACAGACATACAGACATACAGACATACAGACATACAGACATACAGACATACAGACATACAGACATACAGACATACAGACATACAGACATACAGACATACAGACATACAGACATACAGACATACAGACATACAGACATACAGACATACAGACATACAGACATACAGACATACAGACATACAGACATACAGACATACAGACATACAGACATACAGACATACAGACATACAGACATACAGACATACAGACATACAGACATACAGACATACAGACATACAGACATACAGACATACAGACATACAGACATACAGACATACAGACATACAGACATACAGACATACAGACATACAGACATACAGACATACAGACATACAGACATACAGACATACAGACATACAGACATACAGACATACAGACATACAGACATACAGACATACAGACATACAGACATACAGACATACAGACATACAGACATACAGACATACAGACATACAGACATACAGACATACAGACATACAGACATACAGACATACAGACATACAGACATACAGACATACAGACATACAGACATACAGACATACAGACATACAGACATACAGACATACAGACATACAGACATACAGACATACAGACATACAGACATACAGACATACAGACATACAGACATACAGACATACAGACATACAGACATACAGACATACAGACATACAGACATACAGACATACAGACATACAGACATACAGACATACAGACATACAGACATACAGACATACAGACATACAGACATACAGACATACAGACATACAGACATACAGACATACAGACATACAGACATACAGACATACAGACATACAGACATACAGACATACAGACATACAGACATACAGACATACAGACATACAGACATACAGACATACAGACATACAGACATACAGACATACAGACATACAGACATACAGACATACAGACATACAGACATACAGACATACAGACATACAGACATACAGACATACAGACATACAGACATACAGACATACAGACATACAGACATACAGACATACAGACATACAGACATACAGACATACAGACATACAGACATACAGACATACAGACATACAGACATACAGACATACAGACATACAGACATACAGACATACAGACATACAGACATACAGACATACAGACATACAGACATACAGACATACAGACATACAGACATACAGACATACAGACATACAGACATACAGACATACAGACATACAGACATACAGACATACAGACATACAGACATACAGACATACAGACATACAGACATACAGACATACAGACATACAGACATACAGACATACAGACATACAGACATACAGACATACAGACATACAGACATACAGACATACAGACATACAGACATACAGACATACAGACATACAGACATACAGACATACAGACATACAGACATACAGACATACAGACATACAGACATACAGACATACAGACATACAGACATACAGACATACAGACATACAGACATACAGACATACAGACATACAGACATACAGACATACAGACATACAGACATACAGACATACAGACATACAGACATACAGACATACAGACATACAGACATACAGACATACAGACATACAGACATACAGACATACAGACATACAGACATACAGACATACAGACATACAGACATACAGACATACAGACATACAGACATACAGACATACAGACATACAGACATACAGACATACAGACATACAGACATACAGACATACAGACATACAGACATACAGACATACAGACATACAGACATACAGACATACAGACATACAGACATACAGACATACAGACATACAGACATACAGACATACAGACATACAGACATACAGACATACAGACATACAGACATACAGACATACAGACATACAGACATACAGACATACAGACATACAGACATACAGACATACAGACATACAGACATACAGACATACAGACATACAGACATACAGACATACAGACATACAGACATACAGACATACAGACATACAGACATACAGACATACAGACATACAGACATACAGACATACAGACATACATACAGACATACAGACATACAGACATACAGACATACAGACATACAGACATACAGACATACAGACATACAGACATACAGACATACAGACATACAGACATACAGACATACAGACATACAGACATACAGACATACAGACATACAGACATACAGACATACAGACATACAGACATACAGACATACAGACATACAGACATACAGACATACAGACATACAGACATACAGACATACAGACATACAGACATACAGACATACAGACATACAGACATACAGACATACAGACATACAGACATACAGACATACAGACATACAGACATACAGACATACAGACATACAGACATACAGACATACAGACATACAGACATACAGACATACAGACATACAGACATACAGACATACAGACATACAGACATACAGACATACAGACATACAGACATACAGACATACAGACATACAGACATACAGACATACAGACATACAGACATACAGACATACAGACATACAGACATACAGACATACAGACATACAGACATACAGACATACAGACATACAGACATACAGACATACAGACATACAGACATACAGACATACAGACATACAGACATACAGACATACAGACATACAGACATACAGACATACAGACATACAGACATACAGACATACAGACATACAGACATACAGACATACAGACATACAGACATACAGACATACAGACATACAGACATACAGACATACAGACATACAGACATACAGACATACAGACATACAGACATACAGACATACAGACATACAGACATACAGACATACAGACATACAGACATACAGACATACAGACATACAGACATACAGACATACAGACATACAGACATACAGACATACAGACATACAGACATACAGACATACAGACATACAGACATACAGACATACAGACATACAGACATACAGACATACAGACATACAGACATACAGACATACAGACATACAGACATACAGACATACAGACATACAGACATACAGACATACAGACATACAGACATACAGACATACAGACATACAGACATACAGACATACAGACATACAGACATACAGACATACAGACATACAGACATACAGACATACAGACATACAGACATACAGACATACAGACATACAGACATACAGACATACAGACATACAGACATACAGACATACAGACATACAGACATACAGACATACAGACATACAGACATACAGACATACAGACATACAGACATACAGACATACAGACATACAGACATACAGACATACAGACATACAGACATACAGACATACAGACATACAGACATACAGACATACAGACATACAGACATACAGACATACAGACATACAGACATACAGACATACAGACATACAGACATACAGACATACAGACATACAGACATACAGACATACAGACATACAGACATACAGACATACAGACATACAGACATACAGACATACAGACATACAGACATACAGACATACAGACATACAGACATACAGACATACAGACATACAGACATACAGACATACAGACATACAGACATACAGACATACAGACATACAGACATACAGACATACAGACATACAGACATACAGACATACAGACATACAGACATACAGACATACAGACATACAGACATACAGACATACAGACATACAGACATACAGACATACAGACATACAGACATACAGACATACAGACATACAGACATACAGACATACAGACATACAGACATACAGACATACAGACATACAGACATACAGACATACAGACATACAGACATACAGACATACAGACATACAGACATACAGACATACAGACATACAGACATACAGACATACAGACATACAGACATACAGACATACAGACATACAGACATACAGACATACAGACATACAGACATACAGACATACAGACATACAGACATACAGACATACAGACATACAGACATACAGACATACAGACATACAGACATACAGACATACAGACATACAGACATACAGACATACAGACATACAGACATACAGACATACAGACATACAGACATACAGACATACAGACATACAGACATACAGACATACAGACATACAGACATACAGACATACAGACATACAGACATACAGACATACAGACATACAGACATACAGACATACAGACATACAGACATACAGACATACAGACATACAGACATACAGACATACAGACATACAGACATACAGACATACAGACATACAGACATACAGACATACAGACATACAGACATACAGACATACAGACATACAGACATACAGACATACAGACATACAGACATACAGACATACAGACATACAGACATACAGACATACAGACATACAGACATACAGACATACAGACATACAGACATACAGACATACAGACATACAGACATACAGACATACAGACATACAGACATACAGACATACAGACATACAGACATACAGACATACAGACATACAGACATACAGACATACAGACATACAGACATACAGACATACAGACATACAGACATACAGACATACAGACATACAGACATACAGACATACAGACATACAGACATACAGACATACAGACATACAGACATACAGACATACAGACATACAGACATACAGACATACAGACATACAGACATACAGACATACAGACATACAGACATACAGACATACAGACATACAGACATACAGACATACAGACATACAGACATACAGACATACAGACATACAGACATACAGACATACAGACATACAGACATACAGACATACAGACATACAGACATACAGACATACAGACATACAGACATACAGACATACAGACATACAGACATACAGACATACAGACATACAGACATACAGACATACAGACATACAGACATACAGACATACAGACATACAGACATACAGACATACAGACATACAGACATACAGACATACAGACATACAGACATACAGACATACAGACATACAGACATACAGACATACAGACATACAGACATACAGACATACAGACATACAGACATACAGACATACAGACATACAGACATACAGACATACAGACATACAGACATACAGACATACAGACATACAGACATACAGACATACAGACATACAGACATACAGACATACAGACATACAGACATACAGACATACAGACATACAGACATACAGACATACAGACATACAGACATACAGACATACAGACATACAGACATACAGACATACAGACATACAGACATACAGACATACAGACATACAGACATACAGACATACAGACATACAGACATACAGACATACAGACATACAGACATACAGACATACAGACATACAGACATACAGACATACAGACATACAGACATACAGACATACAGACATACAGACATACAGACATACAGACATACAGACATACAGACATACAGACATACAGACATACAGACATACAGACATACAGACATACAGACATACAGACATACAGACATACAGACATACAGACATACAGACATACAGACATACAGACATACAGACATACAGACATACAGACATACAGACATACAGACATACAGACATACAGACATACAGACATACAGACATACAGACATACAGACATACAGACATACAGACATACAGACATACAGACATACAGACATACAGACATACAGACATACAGACATACAGACATACAGACATACAGACATACAGACATACAGACATACAGACATACAGACATACAGACATACAGACATACAGACATACAGACATACAGACATACAGACATACAGACATACAGACATACAGACATACAGACATACAGACATACAGACATACAGACATACAGACATACAGACATACAGACATACAGACATACAGACATACAGACATACAGACATACAGACATACAGACATACAGACATACAGACATACAGACATACAGACATACAGACATACAGACATACAGACATACAGACATACAGACATACAGACATACAGACATACAGACATACAGACATACAGACATACAGACATACAGACATACAGACATACAGACATACAGACATACAGACATACAGACATACAGACATACAGACATACAGACATACAGACATACAGACATACAGACATACAGACATACAGACATACAGACATACAGACATACAGACATACAGACATACAGACATACAGACATACAGACATACAGACATACAGACATACAGACATACAGACATACAGACATACAGACAGAATTTATTTATAATATATATTTTTTAAACAAATTTCCGTTCGCAGAAAATGTTTTCGAAAAAATTTGCATTCGAAGAAAACGTTTTTAAACAAATTTCTGTTCGAATAAAATGTTTTCGAATAATTTTCCTCGACCCCTGTGCGCTGTTGTACAATGTGCACTTTTTTCTTTGCCCGCTTTTTCTTTGTGTGCTTTCTTCCTGTACGACTATTTCCTTTTCGGTTATTTACTTTCAACATTTGATTATTACCCCCCTCCCCTAGACTTTTGTGACAGAACCACCGTTGTCGCAGGGACGTCCCTAGATTGTACGATGGGGCCAAGGTGTATAAAGTACGTCCGAAGGACGCCCCAGAATGTACGTAGGAGCGGGGCCAAGGCATATAATGTAAGGTCGAGGGACGACAAATGTACGTAGGAGATGGAACTTACTAGGGACGTCTCACGGATACTCAAGAACATATGTACGTTGTAAATACATATTAAGACGTACGTTTTACTTTCCTTTAAGGCCACTAAATGTACGCACAGATTAGTATGGTATGGTAGGTATGTCCAAGAGGTTTCCAAGAATATCCGTAACAGCCGGGACTTACTTGGCACGTTTCACGGATATCTAGTAACATATTATGTACCTTTCGGTCAGGCCTTACTACGTACTTCTTACGGATGTCCAAGAACATATATACGTGGTACGTACATATTAAGACGTACGTTTTACATCCTTTTAAGGCCACTGAATGTACGTACGAATTGGTATGTACCAGGTACGTCCCAGAGATTGCTAAGAATATACGTACCAGCCGGCACTTACTAGATACGTTCCACGGATGTCCAATAACACATGTATGAAGTACGTACCCATACAGCACATTTTGTCTCAGGGATTTAAATTTTACCTCGGTACGTCCTAGGACGTACTATGTACCTACTACAATGTACGTATATAAGACGTACCAATAGGTGGCGCAGCAGTCAATATTTTATCAGTATTCGTAGAGATGTTAGGACTTAAAAGTTATTCAATAATAAATTAACACAAACTTTTAACAACAAGTTTACGTCCATTGTATGGACATCCAAGATAGGCCATATTATCAGATACGTCCAACAGTGTACAAAAATACAACGTATAACGTACATACATTTTAGCCGGGTACTCATTAACGAACCACGAGCATCGATCAACGAACGCGATTTATTCGCTTATGTGGACGGCATTGTTCGGGGCTCGCAGCGCGATATCGAAACCTTAAATTAAAAGAAAGTACCCAGTAAATTTGAGACATAAATAAACATCTCTTGAAAAAGTTTACATACATAAATACATTTTTTAAATAAAAAATACATTTAAAACATTTTGTAAGAAAATAGTAAGCTGTCAGTCTTACTTTTTTACTTAAATTGCGAATATCTCAAAAAATAATCTATTAATTTTTGAAATAATATCAATGCTGTAAAGAAATAGAAAAAACTCTTTTAAACCAGGTATCACTTGACCCACTTTCCCTCTCTAAAGTCAAGAGGTCAAAGCTACCCCAACTAGGAGTCGATAGATATAAATATTTTAAGAAAATAAAAATAATGTGTTCTAGGATTTTTTCAAAAATTTACTTTATATACTCATAATGGCATCCCGTATACATTTTCTGTGAGCATATTACTTTAAATTAAATTTGATAATGATGATGATAACGAAAATGATTATACGTATGTTTTATCGCTCCGCTTGTTTTGTAAAAAGAGTTTTTCCTTTTTTCTTTCTGGGTTATAAATTTTGTAGTATAAAATGGAAAATAAATATATTTTGTTTACCTTACTTTACCGATAACGGTAATTACCACTTATGATTGGACAAGCTAACCTATGCACGTATTAATGCTAAAAACTGCACAGAACAGATGTGGCTTTACTCAGGCGTTGCGATCTGCATTGAGACATGTTGAAGGAATAAGAACAATTCGCGCGCGCTCGCTTAAAGCGCCTCTAGCGGTAGATATTTAGGAATTACAAAATGATAGCGGTAATGACACTCTACCAGGGTACGCGTATAAAATGTTATTTTCTAAAAAAAATTAAGAATAATATTTGCTTTTAACAAACGGCGATATATACTTATAACATTAAACTAGACATATAGGGCAATATAATATTGAATTCGTATAATACATTAGGTTACTTTGTTTTAGTGGATGCAAACGTATGATAACGGAGTATGACGTTTGGGCCAGTCTTCCACAAATATTAGCAATAAATAGCAACTTTAGCATCAAACTAAATGTAGTGCTTTAGAGCAATATTGAAAGTAATTTTACTTTTACAAGAAATTTTGTACATAAAATATATATAAAATGAAAAATAAATATATTTTATTTACCTCACTATACTAACAACGGTATTTACAACTTATGATCGGACAAGCTTAACCAATGTACGTATTAACGCTAAAAACTGCATATAACAGATGTGGCTTTACTCGGGCGTTGCGATCTCTGTATTGAGAGATGTTGAAGGAATACGAACATTTCGCGCGCGCTCGCTTAAGACGCGTCTAGCGGTAGATATGTAGAAATAACAAACTGATAACGGTAATGACGCTCTTCCAGGGTACGCGTTTAAAATGTTATGCTGATTATAATAATTATGCTCTTCCAGGGTACGCGTTTAAAAATGATATACTGATAACGGTAATGACGCTCTTCCAGGGTACGCGTTTAAAAAAAATTAGGAAATAATATTTGTTTTTAACAGACGGCGATACTTATATATATAAACATTAAACTAGACTTATAGAGCAATATAATGTTGAAATTCGTATGATATATTAGGTTTTTTATTTTAGTGATTGCAAACCTCTATCCGGTTATGATAACGGAGTATGACGTTTGGGCCAGTCTTACACAAATGTTAACAAATAGCAACTTCAGCATTAAACTAAATGTAGTGCTTTAGAGCAATATTGGAGGCAATTTTATTTGTACAAGAAAAATAACTAATATACTAAACACTAATTTAATTTTGGATGGTAACATGAAAGGGGTACCCTTTTTCAATAATGACCTAATACTTATACATGTTCTCTGGGTTATTTTATCTGGTTCAGGCAATTTTTTACGCTGCTGCTTGTGCGAGTCGGGCTCAGTGGCGAAACAAGGGGGGGAGGCAGAGGGGCCTGGCCCTCCCACCTCCTTGACATAAAACTTATAATTTTTGATTCCAGAAGAAAAATAACTAATGCATAAGCCGCAATTTTTTTTTAATTAAATTTAATTGATTTTACTCAAATTTTCGCCTGCGCCACATGTTATTTGCACTTAGTGGTAAACTTTAAAGCTAATTCTTATTAAATCCCGCAAAAAAAATTATTTTGTGTTTTTTTCCCTCCTTGGCCCCTCCCCCCTGGACTTCCTGGATCCGCCACTGCTCGGGCTAACTGGCAAAGCCATTTTGTTTTAGGCTAGTAACATATAAACCACGCATCTTCTTTTAAATGTTTTTTAAATAGTCTTTGTTCTTTGGATCCCATATAACAGGTCTATTCCTGTAATTTTCAAATAGACAATACTTTTTCATCATTCATGGTATTCTTTTTTATTTGAAGCGCATTGAACGACGACCGCCTATTGGCTCGTCGCGAATGGCTTGTTGCGCGCTGCGATCATAACTTTTTCACGTCTACATTAGCGAATTGTTCGAGGCTCGAGGCTTGTGGCTCGTTAATGAGTATCCGGCTTACGTCCACTAGACATCCGTGGTAAGTACTTTCGGCAATAAAATGGACGTTCCTTGGATCTTGGATCTACAAATAATTGGACAGAGATATATGCTTAGCTGTTGATTTTAATGAACTAGTTCATGTGAAGTAGTTCACCAAAATAAACTAGTTCGTTTAAACTATTGACGGAATGTCTATCCTGTCAGTGTTGCCAACTTTTCGGAAAAGTAAATCCGTAGGGAGAGCGCGAAACATCCGTAGAAATCCATTGATTTTTTTTGCTAGAAAATTATACAATAAATAATTGTTAAAATAAAATATAATGCATTTTTACATAAAAGTTAAATAACAAATAGGTTTAAAGTTTATGAGTGTGGCAATAAAACAATAATTAATATATTATATTTTACCTTAGCTTGTTTTATTTCATTGTTTAATTTTTAGTTAAAATGTTTGCAGAATCAAAAACAGTTTAAAAATTTTTATTATAATGCTTTTCTTTACTAAAATATTTAACAGTAGGTATAAATACATAATAGAGAAATGGATCCGTGACGGATCTAATACCTTTCTAACCCATTAGCGCACTCCAAGTAAACTCCATGCTATATGAACCTCAAAAACAGTTTTTTTGTAAATATCTCTGAAATGAAAGGTCCTACCAAGTTTTTGGTTATAACACAAATTTGCAAAAAATGTGGGTTACAATATTCCGAAACCAGTATATTGATGCGACGCTCCGTTAAAAAGTTAGTTTTTTTTTAAACTTTTTAACTCTCAAAAAACTGTTATTAGCATTGATGAATTTCGTTACAGTATCGAATACTATTTTGCCTAAAAATTTCATGAAAATTGGTTGGGCGGTATAGGAGCTATCGTATTACGGACAGAGTTACACACACACACACACACACACACACACACAAACACACACACACACACACACACACACACACACACACACGCACGCACAGACAGACATCACGACGATACTGCTAGGGTAGGTCAAAATACACCCACATAACACATTTTCAGCGTCTCTCCAAAAAAAAATTTTCGTCGAAAACAATACCTTCTCTGTGCTGTGCGGGCTAGAAAGGTAATAATTAGACATTCAGCAAAATGTCATTATTTCGTATTAGGCTAGCAGTTCCTTAATTTTCGGTAATTAAATCAAAATTTCAAATAGTTCATTATAACTTGAGAATGCCACTTAATGCAACGAAACAGATGATTCGACTAGGCGACTGAACGAACGCCGGATTTTACTTATTAGTTCATATCAACAGATAATTTTTATAAGTTCGTTCCTCGTAGGAAGCACCGCGGTATCGTTCAGTATTTCTCGAACAGGAACACAGATAGCCACGTTTCCAATGCACAATCTCAGAGTAATAACATATAAAGAGAAGTAGTAGGCCCGTTTTCGGCGGTCATTCATTCTTTTGTTGGTAAACAATGTAGCTTTTCCGCTGTTGCCGCCTCCTCTGCCTCTGTAAAATTTTATAAATAATAAGTAAGGTTCAACTTCTTACCTTACCAAAATATATATATAGTGCTTTGAGTTGGTTAGGCTATTCAAACCGTGCGATAATTTGTCATGGGCTTATTAGCCCGCGTCGCGTCGTTTTATGTTGTGTATTTCTTATTACATCCTGCGATAAAAACTCATTTAGACAATATAATTTATGAACAGGCCCTTTTCCTACAATTTTTTCAGGACGTGGCAACAGGTGTATGACATCATATTACGAATTTCGTGTTAGCAGGGCCGGGTTTCGTTTTGAGCTACTTGGACTAAATCACCAGGTAAAAAGGGAATCATTTTGCCTATTGTAGAGAACGATTAACTATTAGTCATTGTTCCAACAGCTTTAACCGGTATTAAGGATATTCTATTTTATTATTTTAAAATGCAGCTTTTCTGTTTGGAGAGTTGAAGCCTATTAACTGTAAAGGAACGTTGATTTTCGCCCTTTTCATTTGACGTCACAGGGTTCCTGTCAAATTTTAGGAGCTGGAATGCTGCAAAGAATTTGACAGAAGTTGCCTCGGGCGCCACTCTAAGAAATAAAGGAGCTTAGAGTCTCCTGTGCCAGCAGAGGTAGCTTTTAAACAGTGGAGAAATCCAGGTTTATTTAGGGAAAAATTTAACAGTCATAACATAGAACAACGTAAATTTGGTAATAAAAATATATAGTTATAAACTAAAATCAAATTCGAAATCACATTTGTCAATTGGAACAAAAATAAAGGTAATAAGAATTATTCTAGCACAATCCCAAGATCAAATTTTTAACATTTTTAGCCAATTATTACATAAATAAAAAAAATCGACAAATATCCTTAACATAAAGAACAATAAAATAATAACATAAGGATTGAAATATACGGAATTGTTTATAAGGGCTTTAGTACAAAATGTCAGCAAATCTCTCGACAATGTTAAACTTTATTTCAATACGGAATTCGTGTTTAGGCCAAAAACTAGCAAACATTTTGTACCAAAATAGTAACTAGAAAGTAAAGATAAACAATTTCTTAAAAATAATATACAATTAATTTAGTTTAGCACAGGCAGGATAAAAAGCGGAAGAAAATTAGACATTTTCAAAACCAGATACGCGAAAGTTAAATCAAGCAACTAGGTTTACGGATAGCTCCAAAAATGACCTTAAGCCAGCTAACATTCAATTGGTTAGAAGAAAACGACTCAGTGCTTTAAGATTAACTTATTGCTCCAGCCCTTTACCCTTTAATAGAGTCACTTTATTGCTCAACAGGAATATAAATCAAGATGGCTAGGTCAAAGCACACATCACCCGATTCCAATAATACCCAATAAGACACACAAGGATCGAGTGATTTTGTTTGTTAGCCGTTAAGTTATATTCAGGTTACAAAAGTTAAAACCAACGGATTAAACCACGACCATATTAAATATTGTTATAAATCATCTGATTTACACAGCAAAACATAGAAGAAGAAACGGCGGATCAGTTGTTTTAGTTGTCAACCATTAAGATGATCTTGTGAAATCCAAAAAGGGAGACAACTAATCCAACCTACGGTCTAAATATTTTACTGTTATAAATCACCCGATTCCAACAATACCCACGAGACATATTTCACGGTTACGTCTGATCTTGTTTGTTACCCGTCAAGATGGCTTTTTATAAGCCCAAAACTGACAACAAACAAATCAAACTACTGTCACTTTAAATATTGTTATAAATCACCTGATCTACACAGCAAAACATAGAAGAAGAAACGGCGGATCAGTTGTTTTAGTTGTCAACCATTAAGATGATCTTGTGAAATCCAAAAAGGGAGACAACTAATCCAACCTACGGTCTAAATATTTTACTGTTATAAATCACCCGATCCCAACAATACCCACGAGACATATTTCACGGTTGCGTCTGATCTGGTTTGTTACCCGTCAAGATGGCTTTTGTATAAGCCCAAAACTGACAACAAACAAATCAAACTACTGTCACTTTAAATATTGTTATAAATCACCTGATCTACACAGCAAAACATAGAGGAAGAAACGGCGGATCAGTTGTTTTAGTTGTCAACCATTAAGATGATCTTGTGAAATCCAAAAAGGGAGACAACTAATCCAACCTACGGTCTAAATATTTTACTGTTATAAACTTAGAGTAATAATAATATAAAGAGAAGAAGTCAACCGCGGCCCCGTGTAAATTTTCCCTATTCGTGGCGGTCATTCCTGAAAACTTAGAATTTGCAGAATCCCCGGCGATGGCAACATAGCTTCGTCACTGGAATCATCTCAAAAAAACCACACTGGGCCGAATTTTCACAATATTTTCAGAAACATAGCACTTCTTGTTTATTTTTACGTCCAACTAAGTTCTTTTTTACAAAAATAAAACTCAGCACACAGAAAAAAACACCAAAAATTCAATATACCGAGTCCGCCGGCCAAGACAACACTGCATTTAATACAAACACATGTAACTGTCAGTGTAGACCTTAGAGCATAGGAATATCTGGGCTAACCTTTCACGACCCACCTAATTAAACTTGTTGCCAATATATAAGTGAAAAAATAATCTTTTGTTTGAAACTCGTAGACAATGATTGAGTAGAAATAAAACTGTGGACTTCCATTGTCTTTATCTGAGGGCACGGCAGTGCCTCGCCAAGTTCGCGCTGCCGTACCATCTTTTCTTGAAACATTTCCGCCCATGTTTGACCTATCTAAAACTTTACTTCGGAAAGAGCTACGAATCTCATACTTGTCGTAGACCTTCATAGAGTTAACAACCCCTCCAAGTTTTATGGACTTCTATAAAGTAGTAAAGTAGTTACGAAATTTTAAAAAACGTCGAAATTGCCACTCACTCATGTATAAATCTTCAAAATTCTACTGTACTTCCAGACATGCTACAGAGCTGAAATTTGGCAGACTGATAGAAATTATGACCAAACCCCTGGAAAAAATTTAAAAAGCTCCAAAATTCTAATTTACTCCCCTCCCCTATACATGTAAAACAATGATAAAACTATAGGAAAAAACACCCCATAATTCTAATTTACTTCCTTCCCATATAAATGTAAAGTTATGTAAAAGTAACACTGCCCACTTCCAGAAACGCTAGAGAGCTGAGCTTTTTAAGACTAAAAGACACTATGATAAAACTATAGGAAAAAATTTTAAAACACCAATAGTTTAATTTACTTCCCTCTCCTATAAATGTAAATTTATATAAAAGTAACATTGCCCACTTCCAGAAACGCTAGAGAGCTGAGCTTTGGAAGGCTGATAGAAACTATGATAAAACCATGGGAAAAAATTTACAAACCCCAAAAATTTTCATTTACTCTCCTCCCCTATAAATGTCAAGTTATGTAAAAGCAACATTACCCACTTCCAAAAACGCTAAAGAGCTGAGCATTGGAAGACTGATAGGAACCATAATAAAACTACAGGAAAAAATTTAAAAACACGAAAATTTTAATTTACTTCCCTCCCCTATACATGTAAAGTTATGCAAAAGTAACATTGTCCACTTTCAGAAACGCTAGAGAGCTGAGCTTTTTAAGACTGAAAGACACTATGATAAAACTATAGGAAAAAAGAATTAAAACACCAATATTAATTTACTTCCCTCTCCTATAAATGTAAATTTATATAAACGTAACATTGCCCACTTCCAGAAACGCTAGAGAGCTGAGCTTTGGAAGGCTGATAGAAACTATGATAAAACCATGGGAAAAAATTTAAAAACCCAAAAATTTTCATTTACTCTCCTCCCCTATAAATGTCAAATTATGTAAAAGTAACATTACCCACTTCCAAAAACGCTAGAGAGCTGAGCATTGGGAGACTGATAGGAACTATAATAAAATTATAGGAAAAAATTTAAAAACACGAAAATTTTAATTTACTTCCCTCCTCTATACATGTAAAGTTATGCAAAAGTAACATTGTCCACTTTCAGAAACGTTAGAGAGCTGAGCTTTGGAAGGCTTATAGCAGCTATGATAAAACCATGGGAAAAAATTAAAAGACTTCAAAATTTTAAGTAAGGCATTGCAAAAGTTTTGAACAATATTCCGCATATTTTACTATTTTAAAAATTAAATATTATCCAATTCCTTTAAAAAAGAAGTGAAATCATAACAAAAATAAACAAGTACGCGGCATTCCGTAAAAAGAATTGAGATAAAAGTAAAGTCAAGTTCTCCAATACAAATTTCAAAATGAAAGTAAGAAACTAGTTTGGAAATGTTTTTCTAAACTTGGCTATTACGGCTGTAAATGACTCAGGCACAGTGCTAAATTGAACATAAATAATTTTGGCTGTAATAGCAAAGTTTAGAAAAAAATTTCCAACTAGTAAAAATCTATCATTATGAAATTTGTATTGGAGAACTTGACCTTACTTTTATCTCAATTCTTTTTACGAAATGCCATTTTCACGTACTTGGCTCTTTTTTACATAAAATGTTTTTGTGTTGGTTTATTTTAAACAGGACGTTTCAGTGAGTAAGTATATCTAACCGTTTACAACTGTAAACTAAACAAACCAGTCTAAAGGCTACTACTTATACTACTCGGTGTGCAGTCGGCCCGCCCTCTTTTTACCTTCCTAGCCCGTACAATAACGGCTAGAAAAAAAATTGTTTTCGACAAAAAATTTTTTTTTCAGATAACACCGAAAATGTGTTATTTGGGTGTATTTTGACCTGCCCTAGCAATATCGTCGTGATGTCTGTGTTGTGTGTGTATGTATGTATATCTGTCCGTAACGCGATAGCTCCTAAACCGCTTAACCGATTTACATGAAGTTTTCAGGTAAAATAGTACTCAATACTGCAACGAGCTGATTAGATTTTAGTCAAAATTCGTGAATGCTAATAACAGTTTTTTGACAGTTAAAAAGTTTAAAAAATGCTATCTTTTTAATGGAACGTCGCATCAATATGCGGTTTTCAGAATATAGTAGCACGCGTTTTTCGAAAAAAAATATGTTATAACCAAAAAGTTCGTAGGAGCTTTCATTTCGGAGATATTTACAAAAAACTGTTTTTAAGGTTGATATATAACGTGTGCTAATGGGCGAGGAAGGTATCAGATCTGTCATGGATCCATTTATTTAATTCCAAGACGCTTGTTTTCCTTAAGATGTGGTTTCACACAGAAAAACTACAAAACTACTAAATACTTAGAGAAAATTAAAACAATCCTATGAAATTTTCGTTTGAATGGTTAATAGTGCTTCAACTCTCCAAACAGAAAAGCCGCATTTTAAAATAATAAAATAGAATATCCTTAATACCGGTTAAAACTGTTGGAATAATGACTAATAGTTATTCGTTCTCTACAATAGGAAAAAGGATTCCCTTTTTACCTGGGGATACAGTCCAAGTAGATCAAAACGAAACCCGGCCCTGCTAACACGAAATCCGTAATATGATGTCAGACACCTGTTGCCACGTCCTGAAAAAATTGTGGGAAAAGAGGCCGTTCATAAATTATGTTGTCTAAATGAGTTTTTATCGCAGATTGTAATAAGAAATACACAGCATAAAACGACGCGACGCGGGCTAATAAGCGCATAACAAATTATCGCACGGTTTAATAGCCTAACCAACTTAAAGCACTATATTTTGGTAAGGTAAGAAGTTGAACCTTACTTATTATTTATAAAATTTTACAGAGGCAGAGGAGGCGGCAACAGCGGAAAAGCTACATTGTTTACCAACAAATGAATGAATGACCGCCGAAACCGGGGCTACTACTTCTCTTTATATGTTATTACTCTGAGGTTATAAATCACCCGATTCCAACAATACCCACGAGACATATTTCACGGTTACGTCTGATCTTGTTTGTTACCTGTCAAGATGGCTTTTTTATAAGCCCAAAACTGACAACAAACAAATCAAACTACTGTCACTTTAAATATTGCTATAAATCACCTGATCTACACAGCAAAACATAGAAGAAGAAACGGCGGATCAGTTGTTTTAGTTGTCAACCATTAAGATGATCTTGTGAAATCCAAAAAGGGAGACAACTAATCCAACCTACGGTCTAAATATTTTACTGTTATAAATCACCCGATTCCAACAATACCCACGAGACATATTTCACGGTTACGTCTGATCTTGTTTGTTACCCGTCAAGATGGCTTTTTATAAGCCCAAAACTGACAACAAACAAATCAAACTGGGTACTGTCCCCTTAAATATTTGCATATCTTTTACACAGATTTAATAAAGGCATTAGAGCAATAAGTTTTAAAAATTATAATAACATGTTTTTTTGTTTTGTTTTACTTTGACTTACCTGGAGTGATAAATTCACACACTGAGAAAATCCGGTTAAAAAAAAATATCTTTTAAAAAAAAAAAAAAAAACAAATAATCTATCGACTCACGAGATCGGCGAAAAAGCAAAAGAGAAGAGGCCTTTTAAGGCATGAATTTAGTTTTTATATTAAAGATCCGAAAAATGCTTGGAATGTATACTTACTACCAATCAAAATCGATTTTTAGTATGTGAAGGTATTTCGAAAGAATGCTGTGTATAAAAACACAACTGTGGAATGCAGGAATGGAAAACAGGCATGTTCGTTTTCGCACCGGTTGAGGTTGCATTTTGATCCTCATCATAAAATTCCGGAAATTCCGATCACATTCCACAATTGATCTTGTGGAGGGAGTTTAAAAATTTAACGAATGTCGAGGCACATTCCATTCCCACCAGGACCACATGACATTCTTTAATACCCCCCATTTACACATTCCAAAGTACAAGAAATTCCGATCACATTCCACAATTGATCTTGTGGAGGGAGTTTAAAATATTTAACGAATGCCGAGGCACATTCCATTCCCACCAGGACCACATGACATTCTTTAATATCCCCCATTTACACATTCCAAAGTACAAGAAATTCCGATCACATTCCTGTTGAATAATAATGAACCTAGATAAGTAAGAAAAGAAACAATATATTTTTTTTACATTTTTAGATGAGAGTAAAATTCTCCTGCCTGAACTAATTGTAACGAACAAAATTATGCAAAAATATAGTAGCTTCATTACATTCTCCCCTTACTTCGGTAAAAATGCAATTATGCTTGCATAATTGTCATTTTTCTTTTAAAACTTTAAAACAACTTAATACATTTTCTCCTTACTTCGGTAAACAAAAAAACGCAACTATGCTTGCTCAATTTTCATTTTTTTAGAAAAAAAAAGACTTAAAATTTATACTAAAAACAAGTTATACCTTTTCAACCCAAATCCCTAACTTAAGAATACTGAAACTGGAACTAAAAAAACTCAATTCTCGGTTCAAAACGGACGCGCGGAACGGACCTTAATATTTGCTTTTAAACTGGAACATCTCATCTCTTAAATATGAATTCAATACGGACGGGTGAAACGATCGGACACTTGAGTTGACTGACTGAACCTTTGGTCGGAGAAAGTTGCCACGGGGTTTACAGTGCGAACGAAGTTGACAGACGATGCATTGGAGGTACGTACGGCCGACCGGTTCGGAACCCATAACGCTTCAGGACATCCACATGCGGTACAAGCGGTGTATTGGTGCAAGCAACACTGCACCCTTATTTCGGCGGAAGGTGTAGCTGGTTGACGAATGTCACATTGTACGCCCACCGATACTACGGAACGGTTCGTGGTCGAAAGAAAAGATCTATCTGGCGTCGACGATGCGAATCTTGGATAATAAGGAGCAGACCGCGGGGCAGAAGGACGACTTAACCCATACGAGATCGATGCATCTGGAGCAGCTCGTAGAGGAGCTTCAGAACCGGCGTGAGGTGCTTTCCCCTTTAAAGTTTTCGCGTGGTGTTATTTACGACTGGACTCATTCTGACGTCGATTGTTACAGTGACAATCCTTCGATCGAATACCTACCAATCCGCAGCGTGAACAAAAGATAACCGGTTGGTTGGTGCAATACTCTCTGTAGTGCCCGACTATCTTCTAAGGAATCGCTCCAAGTATACTAGGAATATCGGTTATTACGACACCAATGTTCGGCTTCACCTCGTAATAACTGCGGCATCTGATTAACGATCGAGTCTAAGCTCAATCCAAATGTACTACAAGTTTCCTCGACCTTTTCGATAAAAGAATCAGTAGCGGGTAATGCCGTATTCGGGGCCGATGGTGGTTGAGTCTGATATGCATAACGGGACACAGGAACGGGCGGTTTAGCCGAAAAGACGGGTTGACAAAGGCTGGTTTGAACTGAATTTGGAATATGTAACGGCGGGTTTGAAAAGCTGTTAAAAGGAACTGACGGCGCATGTGAGTGTGTGAACGGAACGGGCAATGGCATATTATTAACCAACGGAGCTGAAACTGACAGTTGTGGCATATAAGGCAGGTAGTTGGATGCCGGAGCTAGAACTGGCAATGCTGGGTACGGTGGTAGATAATTTACTGACGCCACGGATATTGGTGCGTGAGACATGCAGCTAGTTGACAGGACCGAGGCAGGTATCGGCGGTACTGGGGAACGGTAGCTGGAAGGTGAAGCGGATACGGGCAAATATAATGATGACGCTTGTGTCAAATAAGAACGCGGATTTGCCATAGTGGCAGGCAAAGTGGTTACAGGATAAGAAAGACCTATGGTGGCTATACGTGGGAAAGGGTGTTGTTGGTTACTACCAACGTTAACCTTGCAGATGTCTTCAGCGGCGGTCTGATAGTTATCCTGATTTTCGCAAGCTACAGGTGGGTTAAATGCTGTTCGAGTTTCTAGTGGAGGTTGACCAAAGCTGTTCGTACTTGTTTGCAAAGGTCCAGGTACTACTAAGTGCAGGCTGGTGGACGTAGGTAACGGATCGTATTTCGGTAAGGCACTAGGAATAGAGAGCTTATGAATCTGGTCAATACTGTTACGGACGGTGACGGGTTCTGGTGAAGGAAGTAATATAGCGGAAGCTGATGGGCTGGTACTAACTGGTTCTATTTGACAGGCCTGCTCTTGGGTAGTACACGCAACGGACTTAGGCAACTTTTGACAACCTTCAGCTGTCGGTAATTCTGACTTACTAGATTGTAGAGTTTGATTCGGAAATATCCTAGGTTCTGTTAACTGACTGGTACTGGCAGTAGGATTCGGAGAAACTCGCCTTCCTCCTTCAGGTGATTAAGCAAACGCTAGCGTTTCTTACCCATATTGCCATCGGTCGAAATTCCAAATATTTCCAAATACCGGTCCATGTCTGATTTCTTTAGAGAGTAAACCCACCTTGAAGGATGATCAAGCGGCACCGGTTCAATAACATCTTCTGGCAACTTCCCGACTAGTGGAAAATTTACTGACCTCGGCAGAATCGGTTAAAACCAAAATCTTTAGGTTAGGTAAGGTTTCACTCGACTCGGTAATTGGTGAGTCCAATGGATGTACAGTCTGGGTACTCTCCTGCCTATGCAGATCATCCCCGACTGCCATCGTATCTTCCAAGCCGATATTCAATGCTGCCTGTTCGGAGTCCATTTTATTTAAATTTGGAATTAGTTAAAACGGTATTCCTGCTGAACGACGCGGCGGAACGGTTTTTTTTTATTATATGGGATTACGGTTTATTTAAGGTTGTGTCTGGATCTGGATCGGTACGGCTTTTTCAGTGTGTGAATCGTTCCAGGTAAGTAATGGGTTCGAAAAGATAACCGGTTATGACACGAATACTATCGACTTAAGTAAAATCGATTCTCGTTGCACGCGGTATTAATTTACTGTTACTGAAATCATCCCTTACTCAATAAGTTTTAAAAAACGCGGGCAGGGTGGAGGTTAAATCTCTTTAATAATACATGCAGGTATTCTTAAACAATTTAAAAAAAAATACTGGATCGCCATTTAAGACATTATTAACAGAGAAGAAAAAAAAATATTTATTTATCTCCCCGCAGTGGGTTTAGTTTTTTTTTTTTAGTTTTCCTTTAATTGCCCAGAAAGAAAACAAAGCGTCGCCGGTGGCGCTGTTTTTTTTTTTTTAATTTTACTTTGCAAAATAATTATCTCTTTCTTTATAAAAAAAAATAAAAGAAACCATCGCCATATATTTGACAATAAACAAAATAAAATTAAAAAAAAAAAAACGAACAAACAGGTTAACTATTTATAAACAAATAAATACACGAAAAGTTCAAAAATTTACGGTCCTTGCTACATTAAAGTGAAACTCTACAAGCGGTAAAAAAAACTCAAGAAATTAAAAAAAAAACTGTACAAAAAAAATTTTCGCTATAATTTTGAAAATTAGTCGTTTTTTATTTAATAAGAAACCGGTCGGAATTTTTACAAAAAAAAATACTAAAATAAAAATAGCAAACAGGTTAACAATGTATAACCAAGTTAGCGTACGAAAGATTTAAAAAAAATTACGGTCTTTGCTACATTACGGTAAAACTCTACAAGCGGTAAAAAAAACTCAAAAAATAAAAAAAACTGTACAAAAAAAATTATCGCTATAATTTTGAAAATTAGTCGTTTTTTATTTAATAAGAAACCGGTCGGTATTTTTACAAAAAAAAATAAAATAAAAAATAGCAAACAGGTTAACTATGCATAACCAAGTTAGTGTACGAAAGATTCAAAAATTTACGGTCTTTGCTACATTACGGTAAAACTCTACAAGCGGTAAAAAAAAACTCAAGAAATTAAAAAAAAACTGAAAGAGAAGAAGAAAAAAAAATATCGTCACAATTTTGACAATTAATTCTTTTTTTTTTTGTTTTAATTAGAAATTGGTCGGTATTTATACAACAACGAAAAACCGGGTAATTATTTACAAATAAATAAATGTATGAAAAGCAGAAAAATTTACGATTTTTGCTACATTACGGTGAAACTTTACAAGCGATAAAAGACTTTAGAAAAGCCTGTATTATATATACAACAAAAGAGAGAGAAGAAAGAAAAAAAATAATGATTTGACCATCCACCCTACGCAAATTAGTGACAGAAAGCTGACTACCATGTGCTAAACTAAAAAAAATACCATTTTATAAATAAAAACATTAACCTGTGATTGTGCTAGCATACATTCTATGTGTTACAAAAAAAAAACAAATTAATAAAAAAACAAGGTCCCTGCTCGGGCGCCAAATTTGTAAAGGAACGTTGATTTTCGCCCTTTTCATTTGACGTCACAGGGTTCCTGTCAAATTTTAGGAGCTGGAATGCTGCAAAGAATTTGACAGAAGTTGCCTCGGGCGCCACTCTAAGAAATAAAGGAGCTTAGAGTCTCCTGTGCCAGCAGAGGTAGCTTTTAAACAGTGGAGAAATCCAGGTTTATTTAGGGAAAAATTTAACAGTCATAACATAGAACAACGTAAATTTGGTAATAAAAATATATAATTATAAACTAAAATCAAATTCGAAATCACATTTGTCAATTGGAACAAAAATAAAGGTAATAAGAATTATTCTAGCACAATCCCAAGATCAAATTTTTAACATTTTTAGCCAATTATTACATAAATAAAAAAAATCGACAAATATCCTTAACATAAAGAACAATAAAATAATAACATAAGGATTGAAATATACGGAATTGTTTATAAGGGCTTTAGTACAAAATGTCAGCAAATCTCTCGACAATGTTAAACTTTATTTCAATACGGAATTCGTGTTTAGGCCAAAAACTAGCAAACATTTTGTACCAAAATAGTAACTAGAAAGTAAAGATAAACAATTTCTTAAAAATAATATACAATTAATTTAGTTTAGCACAGGCAGGATAAAAAGCGGAAGAAAATTAGACATTTTCAAAACCAGATAAGCGAAAGTTAAATCAAGCAACTAGGTTTACGGATAGCTCCAAAAATGACCTTAAGCCAGCTAACATTCAATTGGTTAGAAGAACACGACTCAGTGCTTTAAAATTAACTTATTGCTCCAGCCCTTTACCCTTTAATAGAGTCACTTTATTGCTCAACAGGAATATAAATCAAGATGGCTAGGTCAAAGCACACATCACCCGATTCCAATAATACCCAATAAGACACACAAGGATCGAGTGATTTTGTTTGTTAGCCGTTAAGTTATATTCAGGTTACAAAAGTTAAAACCAACGGATTAAACCACGACCATATTAAATATTGTTATAAATCATCTGATTTACACAGCAAAACATAGAAGAAGAAACGGCGGATCAGTTGTTTTAATTGTCAACCATTAAGATGATCTTGTGAAATCCAAAAAGGGAGACAACTAACCCAACCTACGGTCTAAATATTTTACTGTTATAAATCACCCGATTCCAACAATACCCACGGGACATATTTCACGGATACGTCTGATCTTGTTTGTTACCCGTCAAGATGGCTTTTTTATAAGCCCAAAACTGACAACAAACAAATCAAACTACTGTCACTTTAAATATTGTTATAAATCACCTGATTTACACAGCAAAACCTAGAAGAAGAAACGGCGGATCAGTTGTTTTAGTTGTCAACCATTAAGATGATCTTGTGAAATCCAAAAAGGGAGACAACTAATCCAACCTACGGTCTAAATATTTTACTGTTATAAATCACCCGATTCCAACAATACCCACGAGACATATTTCACGGTTACGTCTGATCTTGTTTGTTACCCGTCAAGATGGCTTTTTATAAGCCCAAAACTGACAACAAACAAATCAAACTACTGTCACTTTAAATATTGTTATAAATCACCTGATCTACACAGCAAAACATAGAAGAAGAAACGGCGGATCAGTTGTTTTAGTTGTCAACCATTAAGATGATCTTGTGAAATCCAAAAAGGGAGACAACTAATCCAACCTACGGTCTAAATATTTTACTGTTATAAATCACCCGATCCCAACAATACCCACGAGACATATTTCACGGTTGCGTCTGATCTGGTTTGTTACCCGTCAAGATGGCTTTTGTATAAGGCCAAAACTGACAACAAACAAATCAAACTACTGTCACTTTAAATATTGTTATAAATCACCTGATCTACACAGCAAAACATAGAAGAAGAAACGGCGGATCAGTTGTTTTAGTTGTCAACCATTAAGATGATCTTGTGAAATCCAAAAAGGGAGACAACTAATCCAACCTACGGTCTAAATATTTTACTGTTATAAATCACCCGATTCCAACAATACCCACGAGACATATTTCACGGTTACGTCTGATCTTGTTTGTTACCCGTCAAGATGGCTTTTTTATAAGCCCAAAACTGACAACAAACAAATCAAACTACTGTCACTTTAAATATTGCTATAAATCACCTGATCTACACAGCAAAACATAGAAGAAGAAACGGCGGATCAGTTGTTTTAGTTATCAACCATTAAGATGATCTTGTGAAATCCAAAAAGGGAGACAACTAATCCAACCTACGGTCTAAATATTTTACTGTTATAAATCACCCGATTCCAACAATACCCACGAGACATATTTCACGGTTACGTCTGATCTTGTTTGTTACCCGTCAAGATGGCTTTTTATAAGCCCAAAACTGACAACAAACAAATCAAACTGGGTACTGTCCCCTTAAATATTTGCATATCTTTTACACAGATTTAATAAAGGCATTAGAGCAATAAGTTTTAAAAATTATAATAACATGTTTTTTTGTTTTGTTTTACTTTGACTTACCTGGAGTGATAAATTCACACACTGAGAAAATCCGGTTAAAAAAAAATATCTTTTTTAAAAAAAAAAAAAACAAATAATCTATCGACTCACGAGATCGGCGAAAAAGCAAAAGAGAAGAGGCCTTTTAAGGCATGAATTTAGTTTTTATATTAAAGATCCGAAAAATGCTTGAAATGTATACTTACTACCAATCAAAATCGATTTTTAGTATGTGAAGGTATTTCGAAAGAATGCTGTGTATAAAAACACAACTGTGGAATGCAGGAATGGAAAACAGGCAAGTTCGTTTTCGCACCAGTTGAGGTTGCATTTTGATCCTCATCATAAAATTCCGGAAATTCCGATCACATTCCACAATTGATCTTGTGGAGGGAGTTTAAAAATTTAACGAATGTCGAGGCACATTCCATTCCCACCAGGACCACATGACATTCTTTAATACCCCCCATTTACACATTCCAAAGTACAAGAAATTCCGATCACATTCCACAATTGATCTTGTGGAGGGAGTTTAAAATATTTAACGAATGCCGAGGCACATTCCATTCCCACCAGGACCACATGACATTCTTTAATATCCCCCATTTACACATTCCAAAGTACAAGAAATTCCGATCACATTCCTGTTGAATAATAATGAACCTAGATAAGTAAGAAAAGAAACAATATATTTTTTTTACATTTTTAGATGAGAGTAAAATTCTCCTGCCTGAACTAATTGTAACGAACAAAATTATGCAAAAATATAGTAGCTTCGTTACATAACCATCCAAACGATTTCATAGGATAATTTTCTCTAAGTATTTAGTAGTTTTGTAGTTTTTCTGTGTGAAACCACACCTTAAGGAAAACAAACGTCTTAGAATTAAATAAATGGATCCATGACGGATCTGATACCTTCCTAGCCCATTAGCACACTCCACGTTATATCAACCATGAAAACAGTTTTTTGTAAATATCTCCGAAATAAAATCTCCTACAAATTTTTTGGTTGTAACAATTTTTTTTAAAAAAACACGGGCTACTATATTCCGAAAACCGCATATTAATGCGACGTTCCGTTAAAAAGTTAGCATTTTTTAAACTTTTTAACTGTCAAGAAACTGTCATTAGCATTGATGAATTTTGACTAAAATCTAATCAGCTCGTTGAGGTATCGAGTGCTATTTTACCTGAAAATTTCATGAAAATCGGTTAAGCGGTTTAGGAGCTATCGCGTTACCGACAGATATACATACATACACACACAACACAGACAGACATCATGACGATATTGCTAGGGTCGGTCAAAATACACCCAAATAACACATTTTCGGTGTTATCTCAAAAAAAATTTTTGTCGAAAATAATACCTTCTCTAGCCGTTGCTGTGCGGCCGACTGCACACCAAGTAGTAAAAGTAGTAGCTGTTAGACTGGATTGTTTAGTTTACACTTGAAAACGGTTAGATATACTTACCTACTGAAACGTCCTGTTTAAAATAAATCAACACAAAAATATTTATTATAAAAAAGAGTACGCGAAAATGGCATTCCGTTAAAAGAATTGAGATAAAAGTAAGGCCAAGTTCTCCAATACAAATTTCATAATGAAAGATTTTTTCTAGTTGGAAATGTTTTTCTAAATAGCCAAACTTCTTTATGTTCAATTTAGCACTGTGCTTAAGAGTCATTTACAGCTGTAATAGCCAAGTTTAGAAAAACATTTCCAAACTAGTTTCTTACTTTCATTTTGCAATTTGTATTGGAGAACTTGACTTTACTTTTATCTCAATTCTTTTTACGGAATGCCGTGTACTTGGTTTTTTTTACATGAAATGTTTTTGTTATGATTTAACTTCTTTTTTAAAGGAATTGGATAATATTTAATTTTTAAAATAGTAAAATATGCGGAATAATGTTCAAATCTTTTGCAATGCCTTACTTAAAATTTTGGGGTTTTTAACTTTTTCCCATGGTTTTATCATAGCTGCTATCAGCCTTCCAAAGCTGAGCTCTTTAGCGTTTCTGAAACTGGACAATGTTACTTTTGCATAACTTTACATGTATAGGGAAGGGAAGTAAATTAAAACTTTCGTGTTTTTAAATTTTTTCCTATAGTTTTATCATAGTTCCTATCAGTCTTCCAATGCTCAGCTTCTAGCGTTTTTGGAAGTGGGTAATGTTACTTTTACATAACTTGACATTTATAGGGGAGGAGAGTAAATGAAAATTTTTGGGGTTTTTAAATTTTTTCCCATGGTTTTATCATAGTTTCTATCAGCCTTCCAAAGCTCAGCTCTCTAGCGTTTCTGGAGGTGGGCAATGTTACTTTTATATATAAGTATATACAATTACCTCAGGGGACGGTGTTGGGTCTGGTTCTTTTCGTCCTCTACATAAATGGACTGTTGAGGATGGAGACGGCTGGACGGGTACTGTCCTTTGCTGATGATACCGTTGTTTTGTTTAAAGGCAAAACGTGGAACGATGTTATATTAAAGGCACAACAGGAATTTGGCAAAATAAATACTCTGCCAATATATGGGCCCCTAAGCTCACACTAGATACTATAGTTATAGTGTACGTGTGAGCTAATATAACTAAAAACTGAAATATATTTTATTCAACTCCAGACTAAATTACCTTTTGTTTGATACCACACAAGCCATGTTTTGACTTAAACTCAAATTTTTGAAATCTACCCCCACCCTTCAAAAAAACAAAAACTAAAATGTATTTTGTTAAACTCCGGACTCAATTACCTTTCGTTTGATATCACACACGCCATATTTTCACTTAAACTCTAATTTTTGAAATATACCCCCACCCTTTTTTTTAAATAAATTAAAATGTATTTTGTTTAACTCCCGACTCAATTACCTTTCGTTTGATATCACACACGCCATATTTCCCCATAAACTCTAATTTTTGAAATCTACCCCCACCCTTTTATTTGGTTTGTGTTCGGTGGATTTTGTTCATTTTTAAATGGGACCATCACGGCCCAAAACCCAGCCTACGTACCAAATTTCATTAAAATCGGCCAAGCGGTTTTTGAGTTATGCGCGTTGGTCGTTACAGACATACAGACAGACAGACAGACAGACAGACAGACAGACAGACAGACAGACAGACAGACAGACAGACAGACAGACAGACAGACAGACAGACAGACAGACAGACAGACAGACAGACAGACAGACAGACAGACAGACAGACAGACAGACAGACAGACAGACAGACAGACAGACAGACAGACAGACAGACAGACAGACAGACAGACAGACAGACAGACAGACAGACAGACAGACAGACAGACAGACAGACAGACAGACAGACAGACAGACAGACAGACAGACAGACAGACAGACAGACAGACAGACAGACAGACAGACAGACAGACAGACAGACAGACAGACAGACAGACAGACAGAAAGACAGACTGACAGACAGACAGACAGACAGACAGACAGACAGACAGACAGACAGACAGACAGACAGACAGACAGACAGACAGACAGACAGACAGACAGACAGACAGACAGACAGACAGACAGACAGACAGACAGACAGACAGACAGACAGACAGACAGACAGACAGACAGACAGACAGACAGACAGACAGACAGACATACAGACAGACAGACAGACAGACGGCGCAACAAAAAAGTTTCAAAATCATCTGAAACGCAAAGATATATTAAAATTTTTGAAATCGGAGCAACTTTTTTTTTCTCTAAAAAATTAGGATCACCATAGCTCACACTACTATAGTATAGTATATGTGTGAGCTAAAATGTGGTTTGACCATAACCTCCTTACTGTAAATTTTGAGAAAACTAAATGCATGTTGTTCTCGAGTCAGGAGCAAACTACTAAAACCATTCAAGGTATAACAGTTGACACTTTTAGCTCACACATATACTATACTATAGTAGTGTGAGCTATGGTGATCCTAATTTTTTCGAGAAAAAAAAAGTTGCTCCGATTTCAAAAATTTTTATATATCTTTGCGTTTCAGATGATTTTGAAACTTTTTTGTTGCGCCGTCTGTCTGTCTGTCTGTCTGTCTGTCTGTATGTCTGTATGTCTGTATGTCTGTATGTCTGTATGTCTGTATGTCTGTATGTCTGTATGTCTGTCTGTCTCTCTCTCTGTCTGTATGGCTGTCTGTAACGACCAACGCGCATAACTCAAAAACCGCTTGGCCGATTTTAATGAAATTTGGTACCTAGGCTGAGTCTTGGGTCGAGATGGTCCCATTTAAAAATGAACAAAATCCACCGAACACAAACCAAATAAAAGGGTGGGTGTAGATTTCAAAAATTAGAGTTTAAGTGACAATATGGCGTGTGTGATATCAAACGAAAGGTAATTGAGTCCGGAGTTTAACAAAATACATTTTAGTTTTTTGTTTTAAGGGTGGGGGTAGATTTCAAAAATTTGAGTTTAAGTCAAAACATGGCTTGTGTGGTATCAAACAAAAGGTAATTTAGTCTGGAGTTGAATAAAATATATTTCAGTTTTTAGTTATATTAGCTCACACGTACACTATAACTATAGTACCTAGTGTGAGCTTAGGGGCCCATATATTGGCAGAGTATTTTTATACCCGCTACGAAGTCTATTAAATATTTAGGTGTAATAATAGATTCTAGTCTTCGTTGGGATTTACATATTAAATATATCGTTCAGAAAGTGAGGGGCATCTTGCCAAAATTTAGGTATTTGAGGGATTTTCTATCTACAAGCCAATTGAAAACTTTATATTTTGCATTGGTACAGAGTTATTTTATTTATGGAATCATTGGTTGGGGGGGTGTGTTAAATACACACCTTAAAACCCTAGAAGTTATTCAAAAGTGGTTTTTAAAGCTAATTTTTGGCAAGAACAGGCTGTTTCCAACTGATTCTTTGTATCGTTTAAGTGGCGTGATGGATATAAGACAGCTTTTCTGTTACAGAATGATTCTAAGATCTTTTAAAAAACCACACGAATGTCTAACCCCGAATACAACAAATTATACCTTAAGATCACTTTATAAAGTTGCAGTTCCAAAATCTCAAAAAACATGTGGACAGAGAAGCTTTCTATACCTCACTCCAAGACTTTTTAACATTGTTCCACAGGACATAAAATCATCTGGAAGTTTTGCTAGTTTTAAGAAAAAAATATCAGAGTGGCTTTTAAAAAGGTTCTCTCGTGAAGATGTGGACAATTTTGTGAATCAAAAGCATAGTAGATATTAGTAAAGGTGAATGCGAAAAAAAAAATGGAGCAAAAACTGCCATACAAATAGGTACACTTTTGTGCATATTTCGGCAGCAGCAAAGAACTTTTATTTTGTGTTATCTTATATTATATTAAATTACTACTTAAAACTGTATCAAATATTGTGCCAAATAAACTTCTAATTTATTAATTTATTATTATATAAATTTACATTTATAGGGAAGGAAGTAAATTAAAATATTGGTGTTTTAAAATTTTTTCCTATAGTTTTATCATAGTGTCTTTCAGTCTTAAAAAGCTCAGCTCTCTAGCGTTTCTGAAAGTGGACAATGTTACTTTTGCATAAATTTACATGTATAGGGGAGGAAAGTAAATTAAAATTTTCGTGTTTTTAAATTTTTTCCTATAGTTTTATCATAGTTCCTATCAGTCTTCCAATGTTCAGCTCTCTAGCGTTTTTGGAAGTGGCTAATGTTACTTTTACATAACTTGACATTGATAGGGGAGGAGAGTAAATGAAAATTTTTGGGGTTTTTAAATTTTTTCTCATGGTTTTATCATAGTTTCTATCAGCTTTCCAAAGCTCAGCTCTCTAGTGTTTCTGGAAGTGGGCAGTGTTACTTTTACATAACTTTTTGATATGGGAGGGAAGTAAATTAGAATTTTGGGGTGTTTTTTCCTATAGTTTTATCATAGTTCCTATCAGGCTGCCAAATCTCAGCTCTCTAGAATTTCTAGAAGTGGGTAATGTTACTTTTAAATAATTTTCCATGTTTAGGGGAGGGGAGTAAATTAGAATTTTGGGGCTTTTTGATTTTTTCCAGGGGTTTGGTCATAATTTCTATCAGTCTGCCAAATTTCAGCTCTGTAGCATGTCTGGAAGTACAGTAGAATTTTGATGATCTATACATGAGTGAGTAAGTCAGTGAGTGAGTGGCAATTTCGACGTTTTATGAAATTTCGTAAATACTTTACTACTCTATAGAAGTCCATGAAACTTGAAGGGGTTGTTAACTCTATGAAGGTCTACGACTGTGCAAAGTATGAGATTCGTAGCTCTTTCCGAAGTAGAGTTTTAGATAGGTCAAATATGGGCTGAAATGTTTCAAGAAAAGATGGTACGGCAGCGCGAACTTGGCGAGGCACTGCCGTGCTATCAGATAAAGACAATGGAAGTCCAAAGTTTTATTTCTACTCAATCATTGTCTACGAGTTTCAAACAAAAGATTATTTTTTCACTTATATAATGGCAACAAGTTTAATTAGGTGGGTCCTCAAGTCGTGAACGGTTAGCCCAGATATTCCTAAGCTCCAAAGTCGATACTGACAGTAACATGTTTGTATTAAATGCAGTGTTGTCTTGGCCGTCGGACTCGGTATATTGAATTTTTGATGTTTTTTTCTGTGTGCTGAGTTTTATTTATGTAAAAAAGAACTTAGTTGGACGTAAAAATAAACAAGAAGTGCTATGTTTCTGAAAATATTGTGAAAATTCAGCCCAGTGTGGTTTTTTCGAGATGATTCCAGTGACGCAGCTATGTTGCCATCGCCGGGGATTCTGCAAATTCTAAGTTTTCCGGAATGACCGCCACGAATAGGGAAAATTTACACGGGGCCGCGGTTGACTTCTTCTCTTTATATTATTATTACTCTAAGTGCACAATATAATATACAGAAATAATTGGGTTAAGCCTCGCAAGAGTATTGCTTTTTATAGTTTATTTTGAACTACATAGTTCATTTTTAAAAAGTGAATTAGTTCGTTCCCAACCAACCCATCACTAGTTGGACATTGGACCTTAAATGGACGGTACCGGAAATGGACCTAAAACATACGTCCTCGGATTAACGGTTCGTCCGATATGACTTCGTCTAATTTACGTAAACAGTTTAGATCCGTTTAAGGTACATTATACGCACTTCTTATCATAAATTTTACGTACGTTATACGTTGTATTTATGTACACTGTTGGACGTATCTGATGATCCAGCCTATCTTAAATGGACGGTTTTTGGACCGAAAATGGACTTCGGTTCCATATCACGAATAAGGGGGACCGAGCGAGGTGTTGGTTATAGGTATTGGCAGGTCGTTAATTAACAGTTATTTCCTTACAACCCCAAGACTTATTCGTTATTTAACAATTGTTTAATTGATACCGCGCCGGTCGAATCGATCTAACGGAGTTATTTCGATTCGAGCCGACGGAGATCTTTGTTTAAAGACTAAGGGATGCAGATTAAATAACACCTGTAGGGAGTTAAAAGATGTATTATAAATAATAAGAACCGGTAACTGTTATGACAAAGGTTGGTGAATTGGCTACGAGGGGCAACACCCAGACTTACCTGATATCAACAGGATTTGCTGCCAGCTGGTTACCAAAAACCTTAAAAATCAGTCTGGATTTCAGAACCACAATCTTTCTTAAGAAAGAATTCGTAAATTTCTAACATACATATATTTTTAGCTCACACTACTACTGTACTATAGCAGTGTGAGCTATAGTGATCCTAATTTTTTCGAGAAAAAAAAGTTGCTCCGATTTCAAAAATGTTTATATATCTTTGCATTTCAGATGATTTTGAAACTTTTTTGTTGCGCCGTCTGTCTGTCTGTCTGTAACGACCAACGCGCATAACTCAAAAACCGCTTGTCCGATTTTAATGAAATTTGGTACCTTGGCTGGATCTTGCGTCGAGATGGTCCGATTTAAAAATGAACAAAATCCACCGAGCACAAGCCAAATGGGGGTAGATTTCAAAAATTAGAGTTTATGTGAAAATATGGCGTGTGTGATATCTAACGAAAGGTAATTCAGTCTGGAGATAAACAAAATTTATTTTAGTTTAAAAAAAAGGGTGGGGGTAGATTAAAAAAATATGAGATTAAGTGAAAATATGGCGTGTGTGATATCAAACGAAAGGTAATTGGGTCTGGAGTTAAACAAAACATATTTTAGTTTTTTTAACAAAGGGTGGGGGTAGATTTAAAAAATTAGAGTTTAACTTAAAACATGGCTTGTGTGGTATCAAACGATAGGTAATTGAGTTTGGAGTTGAATAAAATATATTAAATTTTTTAGTTATATTAGCTCACCCGTACTCTACTTCTATAGAACCTAGTGTGAGCTTAGGTGCCCATATATTGGCAGAGTATTTTAAATCATACTCTCCTGATCTCTTTCCCGGGATCCTAGAGAATGTGAAACCTAACCGTTGTCAATCGATCGCCAACGTAACCGAACCGTGTCAATGTAAAATAGGGCTTCATTGACACGGTTACGGCAGAGTTCGGGCTACAAATATGCGGCCCACACTCACCCTGTCTTAACGTTCGTTATAGGGAAAAATACCGGATGGAACTTCCTCAGTTTTTTTTAATCTTGAATTTTTATAATTTTTTGTCCGGTTCCCCCGCGAAGCTAAGATATTTTTAGATATTTTCTACATATTTCATGAAAACAAACAAAAAATACTCTGCCAATATATGGGCCCCTAAGCTCACACTAGGTACTATAGTTATAGTGTACGTGTGAGCTAATATAACTAAAAACTAAAATATATTTTATTTAACTCCAGACTAAATTACCTTTTGTTTGATACCACACAAGCCATGTTTTGACTTAAACTCAAATTTTTGAAATCTACCCCCACCCTTAAAAAAAACAAAAAACTAAAATGTATTTCGTTAAACTCCGGACTCAATTACCTTTCGTTTGATATCACACACGCCATATTTTCACATAAACTCTAATATTTTAAATCTACCCCCACCCTTTTATTTGGTTTCTGTTCGGTGGATTTTGTTCATTTTTAAATGGGACCATCTCGAGCCAAGACCCAGCCTAGGTACCAAATTTCATTAAAATCGACCAAGCGGTTTTTGAGTTATGCGCGTTGGTCGTTACAGACATACAGACAGACATACAGACAGACAGACGGCGCAACAAAAAAGTTTCAAAATCATCTGAAACGCAAAGATATATAAAATTTTTTGAAATCGGAGCAACTTTTTTTTTCTCGAAAAAATTAGGATCACCATAGCTCACACTACTATAGTATAGTATATGTGTGAGCTAATAGTATAAAATACGGCCTTATGAGGTCTCAGCCCACGCCAAAACTGTCTCGGGCCCACCCCGGAAACTTTTTTTTATATACACCAATGGACTTCACACAAAGTTGAGGCAAATACCCGGCGACTTAGCATTGAGTGATCCATAACCAATCGATTTCGAAAATTTACTATTTTATAGTCTTTATTTTTTTTATTATTATCTTTATTAGTTTTTAAGATATAAAGATAGCTTTTTTACTACAGTCGAACCTCTCTAACTCGAACCTCTATAACTCGAACCCCTCTATAACTCGAACCTTTTAAGCGGTCCCTGCACTTTTTATATGTATTTTAACCTATGTAACTCGAGTTTCTATAACTCGAACTCTCCATAACTCGAACTGTTTTGGTTGTCCCTTCAGGTTCGAGTTATAGAGGTTCGACTGTATAATAATTGGTGTTCTCTTCCAAACTAAAAAAGTATTAGCGAAAGTAATAGGCCAAAATTTGTGAAAAAACATGAAAAAATCCGTTATGACGCCTGTGTGACCCTCCTACTCAAATTGGTGGCAAACACTTGTTGACTTACAATTATGTGATGTATTCCTGATTGACCTAGGGTAGTTTTAAAAAATCTTCCACAACTGCCCACGGTAGACGATTTTTGACTATAAGCCTCTCAAATAGAAAAGTGGCCTTCACCTCCCCCCAATAGAGCTGTCTTCAAGTACTTCAAGTACAAGTACCAAGTACATTAAGATTTGTAAAAGTACCTGAAATACTAAGTACTAAATTTTCTTTTCAAATGTATTTCAAGTACCAAGTACATTATAAAAGTACTTGATTTTCCCAAAGCCTTTTACTTGAAGTAGAATAGAAGAACTTGAATTACAATAAAAGTACTTCAAGTACAATAGAAGTAATTTAAGCACTTCAAGTACTTTAAGTATGTCAAAAAATGAAAAAAATGGCAAAAATATCAAAGCAAATGTCAAAAATGTAAAAAAATATCAAAAAATGTCAAAAATCATTATAAATTTCAAATAATATCTAAGATGACAAAAAATTTCAAAAAATGTCAAGAAGCGTCAAAATTGTAAAAAAATGTAAAACATGTCAAAAATGTTTACAAAATTTTCAACCTGAAAGGATTTATTTTTGGAATATTATTGTATGTAAATATGTATTACTTATACATATACCTAAATTGTATTTTTTTTAACTCATCATTTTGTATACAAATGCCGTAGAAAGGTAACGGAAAACCATAATTTTAATAAACAAAAAGCAACAAAAAGCTGCAAAATTGACCCAGACAGTTCCAAATTGTTTTTAACGTTTCATAGTTTTGCAATAGTGGTGTCCCAGTTACCCCGGATTCCGGGGTTAATAGGACCTCCTCAAAAGACAAAAATATATTAAGTTTTTCTTTTTTAAATTGCGTACGGTAGTTCCAAATAGATCACATTTGTGTAAATCCGACTATATTTGACTTTGTAATGAGACCTACAAAAAAATCTTGTAAAACCGGGATCCAGGTACCCTACCTTCCCTTATTTCTTTTTTGGTGATGCATTTGGGGTACTGTTCTTACCGTCAATAATTGAACCCTAGGCTGGAACAACGTTGCAACCGCCATTAAGTGTACATGCGGTATTTCCGTGAAAAAACGATGTATAGGCCTAAATAATGTACCTTTACCTGGTTAACTGATCAGCGCTTTTGGCATCAAGCATGTCGAAAGGGCTGAATTTCGCCTTTTGTCTTTTTTGTAAAATAAACATTTGTACCTTTATTGTAATTTGATTTCTAAATTGTGAAACAAAGACATTAATTATTATTAATTATTATTATTATAAAGCAATAGATCATATTTCGTTTTGTTAAATTATTTTCCAACAAAATAATATTTGGCCCTTACATACAACGTGTTCCAGCCTAGGGTTTAATTTCTAAATCACTTATAGAAAGTACTATTTTAGCTCACACATATACTATACTATAGTAGTGTAAGCTATGGTGATCCTAATTTTTTCGAGAAAAAAAAAGTTGCTCCGATTTCAAAAATTTTTATATATCTTTGCGTTTCAGATGATTTTGAAACTTTTTTGTTGCGCCGTCTGTCTGTCTGTCTGTCTGTCTGTAACGACCAACGCGCATAACTCAAAAACCGCTTGGCCGATTTTAATGAAATTTGGTACCTAGGCTGGGTCTTGGCTCGAGATGGTCCCATTTAAAAATGAACAAAATCCACCGAACACAAACCAAATAAAAGGGTGGGGGTAGATTTCAAAAATTAGAGTTTATGTGAAAATATGGCGTGTGTGATATCAAACGAAAGGTAATTGAGTCTGCTGTTGAACAAAATACATTTTAATTTCTTTAAAGAAAAGGGTGGGGGTATATTTTAAAAATTAGAGTTTAAGTGAAAATATGGCGTGTGTGATATCAAACGAAAAGTAATTGAGTCCGGAGTTCAACAAAATAGATTTTAGTTTTTGTTTCTTTAAGGGTGGGGGTAGATTTCAAAAATTTGAGTTTAAGTCAAAACATGGCTTGTGTGGTATCAAACAAAAGGTAATTTAGTCCGGAGTTGAATAAAATATATTTCAGTTTTTAGTTATATTAGCTCACAAGTACACTATAACTATAGTGCCTAGTGTGAGCTTAGGGGCTCATATATTGGCAGAGTATTTGTAATAGCCCACAAAACTGCTTAGTAACTTAAATAAGTAAGCATAACAAACGTAGATATCCAAGGAATTATTTGAGGTGTATGTAGTCAAGACTAAATAAATTTTCGGGTGCTTTAAACCATCCTCCATCAAACGTAGATATTACGTCTGCTGTAAGGTGAGGTGGATCCCCATAAATTTTGCCCCAAGTGCAATATACCTGCACTTCCGTACTACCGACATCCCTCAATATATGGCATGACTGTGCTGTAGTGGTTTCTCACAGTGAATTTAAATTTCTTGTCTTCGGCGCATTGAGGTTATATCTCAGCTATATCTTAATTGTACTTCAAGAATATTTTATTCCACTTAAATTACTTTTATTGTACGTTAAGTACTTCGAATGTACTTGAAGTACTTTAAATGTACTTGAAGTACTTTAAATGTACTTGAAGTACTTTAATTGAACTTGAAGTACTTATAATGTAGTTGAAGTACTTTACTTGGCAAAATCAAGTACATTTCCAAGTACATTGTTAAAAGTACTTTAAGTAACAAGTGCAATTACCAGACTGTAGATGTACTTCAAGTACAGTAAGTGAAGTACTTGTAAGTACTTGAAGTACCATATTAGTCGCATCTCGAATTCGACTTGGGCAAAAAATTTGACAACGACATTATATTGATAAAATCAACTTTTTCTAGAGGAATTTTTTTTTAGAATTGAACTGTCTGCTCTTATAATTGGATTTCTGGGATACCGAATTTTTAATTTTCCGTGGAAGCGTCAAAAACTACAAGGGCTAGAAAACAAGGTTTTGACATATTTTTTTCATAAAATTTGAGGGCAATAATGTGAAATCTCCACTGCCGTGCAAAGCAAAAACCTAGTAACTCGACTTACTCGAAAATGAGATTTTTATATCATTGAAATCGCGGTAAAAAACGGCACCAGCCGGTTTTTCTAGAATGTGGCTATCTTGAAAAACAAGGAAATTATGTAGTTAGTATGTAGTTAAATAAATTATAGTTAGTATGTAGTTAAATAAACTTCAAACTCTATTTTCCAAAACACTAGTTTTTGACTTACTAGGTTTCTGCTTTGCACGGCAGCCCAGTTCTCTATCTTTTAAAATAACTGAGTTTCCCATTCAATACCATCAAAATGGGGACACCCTGTACACCATACCTTGTTTATGGAATACCCTTCGAACATTAAACTTCTAGGGGAATACCGAAAATTACAAAACATAGGTAATAGGTACTTAGTCAAAGTGCAGTTTTTTCGAATTTATATGGCCAATAAATAATTGCATTTTCTCTCCAACTTCAATACAAAATTGGCCACTTTCACAAAAATTATATTATGTAGTTTATTACATGAGATCTTTTTATACTAACCGATATTTCGTCGCCTGGATAAGAATAATTATAATAATGTAAAAAAGGCTATGCGATTTTTCGTATTTAACAATGTTTAATGTTCGCTGGTACTTATCTATAGAGTTTTAATATTGTGCTATCGTTGTTTTTAAGGAAGATCTTATAAGGAATATACAGTGTGTTTTCCAAACAGTGGTACAAAACTTAAAGAGTGATTGACGTACGTCTTAAATGTACCGGGTGGGCCAAAACAACCGGACAATTTATTTTTTATTATAACTTTTGAACTATACCATCGATTTTAATGGGACAAACTGCACTCGACAGAGAGTGTTTTGACTAAATATATTTTTTTGTCTGCCATCTGAAAATCCAAGATGGCGGACAAAATTTAATTGTACCCTTCAAAGATGCTGGTTTTAGTCAGAGCATATTATTTTAAAAGGCTTGCCGTTTTCGGGCTAGAAGCAAATCATATTACTTTTTGGCAACAGACCATTTCCCCCTAATTTGACCCTGGTGAATCCGAATATCTCTGATGCCAACTCGAACAATCGACAGGGAAGGATAAAATCCCCCCAAACCCCCAAAAACCAGTTTTTTTCAGTTTTATGCAATTTTCTCGAAAACAAACCTTTTTAACAAAAATTGCAAAGAACAGTTTTTTGTGGAGAATAAAATTCCCTTTCCAACGATGTATTGGTCAATAAGGTTAGGAAAAGCAAGTAGCTCTTCAGTGGTGTACGTAAATTGGGATTATTTAGAAAAAATTGGCAAAATTTTTTTTTAAGTCACAAGCTTTTATAAATTGCACTAAAAATTAAAAAATAATTTTCTAACATTCTAATATTATCATAATAATAAATGCGATGGCCGATTGGTGGAAATTTTGACGATGTTAGCACGATAAGATATCCGTATCAATTAAATATCACTATTTGCAAGAATCAATCTAGCAGAAAAATGCAGAGGTACCAAACCCACTCAACCCGACCCAAGATACCCCAGCATTTCTTTGACATAGGTATGGCAATGGCATAGGCATAGCATTGCGGCACATCAAACATATCTTTGATGACCTGCTATGTTGAATATTCTTTGTGTTTAGATCACAAATTTAGATTAACTTATGCTTTGATTTGCGGGTATCGCTTTTATTATTATGATAATATTAGAATGTTAGAAAATTATTTTTGATTTTTTAGTGCATTTTATATAAGCTTGTGACTTAAAAAAAATTACCAATTTATTTTCTACTTTTTAGTCTCAGCTATCTACTCTATTAAATGAAAATATTTGTTCAATAACAGAACAGAATAGTTTATTCTAGATTATAATGAAATCGCTGATCGTGAGTTCGTTTGGAACCTCATTTTTCTATTCGGGGAAAGAGAGGGTGGGGGTAGAGGTAGAAATATATTTTTTGTTTGGGCTGTATTGCCATCGGACCTTTATGCATATACCAAATTTTATAAAACTCATTGTGTCAAAACGCATTTTTTATGGAAGGGGGTGGGGGTAAGGTAGGAGGTCAATTTTTCATTATTGTTGTATTGTCATCGGACCACTATATGTATACCAGATTTCATCCAAATCGGATAATGCGAGGTGTGTCAAAAACGCATTTTTCTATAGATGGGGGTGGGGGTAGGAGTGATAAGATTTTTTTTCTCAATGTTGTATTGTCATCGGACCACTATATGTATACCAAATTTCATCCAAATTGGATAATGGGAAGGGTGTCAAAACGCATTTTCTATGGAAGCGGGTGGGGGTAGGGGTGGGAGGATATTTTTTTAAATGTTGTATTGTCATCGGACCACTATGTGAATACCAAATTTCATCCATATCGGATAATGGGCAGTGTGTCAAAAACTCATTTTTCTATGAAAGGGGGTGGGGGTAGGGGTGGGAGGATATTTTTTTCTTATTGTTGTATTATCATCGGACCACTATGTGTATACCAATTTTATCAAAATCGGATAACGGGAAGTGTGTCAAAAACACATTTTTCTATAGAAGGGGTGGGGGTAGGGGTGCGAGGATTTTTTTTCTTAATGTTGTATTGTCATGGGACCACTATGTGTGTACCAAATTTCATCCAAATCGGATAATGGGAAGTGTGTCAAAAACGCTTCACAAGATTTGATAGATAGTTAGATAGTTAGATAGTTAGATAGTTAGATAGTTAGATAGTTAGATAGTTAGATAGTTAGATAGTTAGATAGTTAGATAGTTAGATAGTTAGATAGTTAGATAGTTAGATAGTTAGATAGTTAGAAAGTTAGATAGTTAGATAGTTAGATAGTTAGATAGTTAGATAGTTAGATAGTTAGATAGTTAGATAGTTAGATAGTTAGATAGTTAGATAGTTAGATAGTTAGATAGTTAGATAGTTAGATAGTTAGATAGTTAGATAGTTAGATAGTTAGATAGTTAGATAGTTAGATAGTTAGATAGTTAGATAGTTAGATAGTTAGATAGTTAGATAGTTAGATAGTTAGATAGTTAGATAGTTAGATAGTTAGATAGTTAGATAGTTAGATAGTTAGATAGTTAGATAGTTAGATAGTTAGATAGTTAGATAGTTAGATAGTTAGATAGTTAGATAGTTAGATAGTTAGATAGATAGTTAGATAGTTAGATAGTTAGATAGTTAGAAAGTTAGATAGTTAGATAGTTAGATAGTTAGATAGTTAGATAGTTAGATAGCTAGATAGTTAGATAGTTAGATAGTTAGATAGTTAGATAGTTAGATAGTTAGATAGTTAGATAGTTAGATAGTTAGATAGTTAGATAGTTAGATAGTTAGACAGAACATCTGAAGCTAAATAAAAGCTTGTAATAATAAAAACATGTTTATTATAGGTGTATTATTTTCTCAAAAACTACACTTTTTAGGGAAAAATATGTGGTATACTTTTTTGTAGAACATAACATTTTCTTTTAAAAACTTTATTAAAATGTCGGGTTGTTGCCATATTTAAGGCTTCAAGGGCGTACTAATATAAATTTATTTTCAAAAATAACTGTAATAATCAGTTTCTCTTGCATATTTAAATATCTTTTCTAACTAAGATTTTCAGAAAAAAATGTGCCTTTATTCTCTATTGAGGATAAGACCATTTCTTTTTAAATGATATATTACAAAGTGAGGTTAATGTTATGATAAATACTTCAAAATGGTTCGTAATTTATACCTACTAAAATAAAATGTTTCCAAATTAAAATAAACTGTTTTTTGATTAGACTAGATATTTTGATTTATCTAAATAAGTTCTTTAAAGCAAAAAAACACCGGTGGTTATAAGGGGAGGGGGCATAGGGGCCATGGCCCCCCCTAAGCAATATTTTTGTGCAGAAAGTAACAGTAGTAACTTTGACACAGGTGTTTTTGGTTATTTTTTTAAGCATATGGAACTAAAAATAAAGTCGTGAATCTTATGCAACGGTTTGAGGGGGGGACATAATCATAATTAGGTACTCATTGGGATCAACAACCAACCTGTCAACCTGTTAGGAAGAGTTTGATATTTTTTTGCCTTATACTTATGCAATTTATGAACAGGGCCCATAGTAAAAATTTATTGAAATTGAACTTGAACTTGAACTTGAACTTGAACTTGAACTTGAACTTGAACTTGAACTTGAACTTGAACTTGAACTTGAACTTGAACTTGAACTTGAACTTGAACTTGAACTTGAACTTGAACTTGAACTTGAACTTGAACTTGAACTTGAACTTGAACTTGAACTTGAACTTGAACTTGAACTTGAACTTGAACTTGAACTTGAACTTGAACTTGAACTTGAACTTGAACTTGAACTTGAACTTGAACTTGAACTTGAACTTGAACTTGAACTTGAACTTGAACTTGAACTTGAACTTGAACTTGAACTTGAACTTGAACTTGAACTTGAACTTGAACTTGAACTTGAACTTGAACTTGAACTTGAACTTGAACTTGAACTTGAACTTGAACTTGAACTTGAACTTGAACTTGAACTTGAACTTGAACTTGAACTTGAACTTGAACTTGAACTTGAACTTGAACTTGAACTTGAACTTGAACTTGAACTTGAACTTGAACTTGAACTTGAACTTGAACTTGAACTTGAACTTGAACTTGAACTTGAACTTGAACTTGAACTTGAACTTGAACTTGAACTTGAACTTGAACTTGAACTTGAACTTGAACTTGAACTTGAACTTGAACTTGAACTTGAACTTGAACTTGAACTTGAACTTGAACTTGAAATTGAAATTGAAATTGAAATTGAAATTGAAATTGAAATTGAAATTGAAATTGAAATTGAAATTGAAATTGAAATTGAAATTGAAATTGAAATTGAAATTGAAATTGAAATTGAAATTGAAATTGAAATTGAAATTGAAATTGAAATTGAAATTGAAATTGAAATTGAAATTGAAATTGAAATTGAAATTGAAATTGAAATTGAAATTGAAATTGAAATTGAAATTGAAATTGAAATTGAAATTGAAATTGAAATTGAAATTGAAATTGAAATTGAAATTGAAATTGAAATTGAAATTGAAATTGAAATTGAAATTGAAATTGAAATTGAAATTGAAATTGAAATTGAAATTGAAATTGAAATTGAAATTGAAATTGAAATTGAAATTGAAATTGAAATTGAAATTGAAATTGAAATTGAAATTGAAATTGAAATTGAAATTGAAATTGAAATTGAAATTGAAATTGAAATTGAAATTGAAATTGAAATTGAAATTGAAATTGAAATTGAAATTGAAATTGAAATTGAAATTGAAATTGAAATTGAAATTGAAATTGAAATTGAAATTGAAATTGAAATTGAAATTGAAATTGAAATTGAAATTGAAATTGAAATTGAAATTGAAATTGAAATTGAAATTGAAATTGAAATTGAAATTGAAATTGAAATTGAAATTGAAATTGAAATTGAAATTGAAATTGAAATTGAAATTGAAATTGAAATTGAAATTGAAATTGAAATTGAAATTGAAATTGAAATTGAAATTGAAATTGAAATTGAAATTGAAATTGAAATTGAAATTGAAATTGAAATTGAAATTGAAATTGAAATTGAAATTGAAATTGAAATTGAAATTGAAATTGAAATTGAAATTGAAATTGAAATTGAAATTGAAATTGAAATTGAAATTGAAATTGAAATTGAAATTGAAATTGAAATTGAAATTGAAATTGAAATTGAAATTGAAATTGAAATTGAAATTGAAATTGAAATTGAAATTGAAATTGAAATTGAAATTGAAATTGAAATTGAAATTGAAATTGAAATTGAAATTGAAATTGAAATTGAAATTGAAATTGAAATTGAAATTGAAATTGAAATTGAAATTGAAATTGAAATTGAAATTGAAATTGAAATTGAAATTGAAATTGAAATTGAAATTGAAATTGAAATTGAAATTGAAATTGAAATTGAAATTGAAATTGAAATTGAAATTGAAATTGAAATTGAAATTGAAATTGAAATTGAAATTGAAATTGAAATTGAAATTGAAATTGAAATTGAAATTGAAATTGAAATTGAAATTGAAATTGAAATTGAAATTGAAATTGAAATTGAAATTGAAATTGAAATTGAAATTGAAATTGAAATTGAAATTGAAATTGAAATTGAAATTGAAATTGAAATTGAAATTGAAATTGAAATTGAAATTGAAATTGAAATTGAAATTGAAATTGAAATTGAAATTGAAATTGAAATTGAAATTGAAATTGAAATTGAAATTGAAATTGAAATTGAAATTGAAATTGAAATTGAAATTGAAATTGAAATTGAAATTGAAATTGAAATTGAAATTGAAATTGAAATTGAAATTGAAATTGAAATTGAAATTGAAATTGAAATTGAAATTGAAATTGAAATTGAAATTGAAATTGAAATTGAAATTGAAATTGAAATTGAAATTGAAATTGAAATTGAAATTGAAATTGAAATTGAAATTGAAATTGAAATTGAAATTGAAATTGAAATTGAAATTGAAATTGAAATTGAAATTGAAATTGAAATTGAAATTGAAATTGAAATTGAAATTGAAATTGAAATTGAAATTGAAATTGAAATTGAAATTGAAATTGAAATTGAAATTGAAATTGAAATTGAAATTGAAATTGAAATTGAAATTGAAATTGAAATTGAAATTGAAATTGAAATTGAAATTGAAATTGAAATTGAAATTGAAATTGAAATTGAAATTGAAATTGAAATTGAAATTGAAATTGAAATTGAAATTGAAATTGAAATTGAAATTGAAATTGAAATTGAAATTGAAATTGAAATTGAAATTGAAATTGAAATTGAAATTGAAATTGAAATTGAAATTGAAATTGAAATTGAAATTGAAATTGAAATTGAAATTGAAATTGAAATTGAAATTGAAATTGAAATTGAAATTGAAATTGAAATTGAAATTGAAATTGAAATTGAAATTGAAATTGAAATTGAAATTGAAATTGAAATTGAAATTGAAATTGAAATTGAAATTGAAATTGAAATTGAAATTGAAATTGAAATTGAAATTGAAATTGAAATTGAAATTGAAATTGAAATTGAAATTGAAATTGAAATTGAAATTGAAATTGAAATTGAAATTGAAATTGAAATTGAAATTGAAATTGAAATTGAAATTGAAATTGAGATTTTGATGGAAATTGAATGAAACCCGTAACAAAAATAATATTTTTTGGTAATTTACGGACGCCCCTGGAGAGTTTTCTATACTATGGGTCACATTTTCTGACACACTGTTTAAAGGGACATTTTATTATCGGGCCCGCCGCCGAAGCCATAAAAGGTCGATGTGTAGCCGCGGCCGTTCTTTCGACCTTTTGTACTTTCGATCTTTTGTACTTTCGACCTTTTGTACTTTCGAACTTTTGAACTTTCGACCTGTGTTTTTTAATGATTTGTTGAAATCACCCCCATTGACGGACGTCGCTGGAGAGTTTGCTATAAGTCAAACCCCCCGAGTTTCACATTTTTAAAAAGGGAATTTCCCTGTCTACAAAAAAGTGTAAAACAAGTTTTTTTATGTTAAGCTTATATTTGAGAAAATTAGATAAAACTTGTAACAAAACTGGTTTATTTTCTGTTTTTTCAAAATTAATTTAATTTACGAATGCCTCTGAAGTTTTATTTGTAAAACCGATTTAATCATGTTATACGTCATTTTGAAGGAAATTTTATTGAGTATATCAAAATCTAATATGTGGTTTTCTGTAGGTATTAGTTTTAAAAAAAATTAAATAAATCTTGGAAAAAACATAGGTATTTTTTCAACTTTTTTTAATTACATCAATTAACGGACGCCGCTGGAGAGCTTGTTATTAGTCTAACTTTATTAAGTTATACCATGTTGAAAAGCGAATTTTATTGCCTACAATAAAGTATGTTATACATTTTTCTCTTAAAAGCTTAGTTTTTAAGAAAATTTGAAAAAACCTCAAACTTTCAGATTTTGGGGGGTCTGGGGGGGTTTTTGGAGGTTTTTGCAGCCATTTAAAAAAAAGTAATATGTTATTATTTTTTGATTATACAAATATATATTTTGAATGTACACCTGTGACAATTTGGGCTTTCCGGATTCAGCGGTGTCAAAATAGGGGGCATTGCCCATTTGCCAAAAAGTTATATAAAATGCTTCTAGAAAGTGGATATACCCGAATCTTGCCTGAACTATTTATTCTTCTGTTGCGAACATGTTTTAATTATTTATTTAAATCGGTAACAAAGCCGCATTCTTGCCACGCATAACAAGGTACGAATCAGCAAAATCGGTTAGATGGTTCTAAAAAAAATTGTTTTGCATATTATACGATAGTAGATAGGCAAGGGGGTTCTGGCGCACTTTTCCCATGTAAATCCCCATAAGACGAAAACGTGGTCTTTTTTTTTTGAACCGGTCGGTCACAGTATATTGCTTGCAACACTAATTGTCTGCATCAGGCCCTCACATTTACTACTTAATTTTAAATCGCATATCGTATATTTTCATTTAATTTCTTTTGCTGATTCTTAAATAAATCTTATTATTATTTATAATTTTAGTATTTTCCAGGGTGACATAGTTGTGCTATTCGTATGTTTATGTATGTGAATATTTGCGAGACCATTCGCTTCAGTGATAGTTGATCTAACCTAACACGTCATTATCTAAGATATTTTTTTTTGTTTGACTTTAAACGATCATCTAAGGAGTTGCACTAGTTAACCTAGCAACTTTTACAATGGCGCTTAGCAACTGCCTGGTATCATTAGAATTTTTTTTCTACTTTGTATTTGAGTCTCTATTGTTTGTTTCTATAATGGATAATATTCAAGAAATAAGGATACATAATAACTTGTTTAACATTTTATTATTTATAATATTCATTTACAGAGTTTCTTTACAGAATTAACTTATAAATTATGACATACCAAACTTGTATATTACTATTCTTATATCCATCTTACAAGAGATGTTTTTACTCTTATTGTCTTAATCCTATTACCACAAAGCATAGGCCTAGCTATACAAAGTATTATATACTAATTATATCCATTCCTATTACAATCCTAACGCTACTACTATGAAATAAAAAAAAAATAATTTTTACAATTTCCAATACTTCCAATTTTTACCTATAGTCTTAATAATAATATTACTATTGAAGACAAAAAGTCTAGTCCAAAAAATTCCGATTCTATCTTATATACTATTAAACCACTCCATTCTTATTGTCTTACGGATTAAATATTCAAATTTTCATGGCGTAAAAAGAGTTTCTTTTTACAGGACTTTGTTTAACCATAACATATTATAACATAGCTTAATATTAAAATATTATCTTACAGCTATTACTATTAAAATGTTGCTAAATATAAATAGGTACAACTAAATACTAATGATTTTTATTTGTGTTTAATGCAGTAGTGTCCCCAAGGAAGAGTTTCATATGAGTCTTTCGATATGTATCTTTTATTATCAAAAGGACTTAGTCCGATTTTGTCTTGTTTAATCGAGTAGAGTATATGTTTTTCAGATCTAATAAGATTTTGTGTCACCATTTTTTCTTTAAAATTATTTAGGCATTTAACATAATCATCAAACAATATTTTTGTTTCGACGATACTTTTTTTAACACCCTTTGCTTTTTTGGTAACTTTTTCAGCAGACATATGGTTCAATCCTATAATATTTTTAGTCGATTCACAATTAAGAACTTTAAAAGCATACATTTTTGCTCTCTACCCAACAAAATGTGTCATGATATTACCGTTGTTCTCATCTTTCATCATACCTAAAACTTTTTTATTGACCCTTGGTATCTCAAATGTATTGCCTTCGGGGTAATCTGAGGTATCAAAAAATTTGCAACCGTCTCGGCGTATAGCTTCATATACAGGGTGTCCCAGAACTAATGGTACATGGTTAAACTGTAGGTTCCTTGGGTCAAAATATTACGATTTAGCTATACTTACCTTTGTCCAAAAGTTCGTATTAACCGAGATACAGGGTGTTCAACTTTATTTTTTCAATTCGATTTTCTTTAATAACTTTCTTACTAATTAATATTTTTGCAAAAACTAACCAGCGTGTAAGTTTTTTTAAAATTGGCAAGACGATTGCGTTTAAAAATTTGATGTACAGTGTACAGAGTGTTCCTTGGACCACTACCATTGCATAAAAATCAGTATATTTTTTTGTGCCTCAGTGTATACCAGTTTTTATGTAAAATAATGGTTTTTCCATCCTTTTTATGTAAAAAAGTTATACCATTTTAAAGTCGCTCAGAGCAACGATTTTTGAGTTTTTTGCATTTAAAATTTTTATTGCATGTGAGTAATCTGCCTAATTTATGTATGATACTTTCTTCAATTCTTTCTATTTATTAAAAATTTTGCACAGAAAATTGGGTTTGGTGATTTTTGTGCATTGACAATTTAATTTTGGTAAAAAAAATAAAAATATTATACAGGCTGTTCTCTGGCTCGGTACCGTTACATTAAAATAGGTCTAACTTTTTTGTTCCTCGGTGTATACAAGATTCTATAAAAAACATTTTTTTTTAATTTTTTTTTAGGGGAAAAAGTTATAGTGTTTAAATGTCGCTTAGAGCAACGGTTGTTAAGATATTTAAATTATAAGTTTTTATTGTATGCGTAAAAGATTTTTGATTAAATTCTTACCTACTTCATACATATTAGCTATCAATAATTTTTTATAGTATTTTAAGATTGGATGTTTTCTTAAGAAATATTAAGTAAAAAAATATACAGGATTATCATAAGTGTGTTAAAACAATTGTCCGTTATTGCAACTGTGTAAGGCGATGTTTTTAAAAAGGAACAAAAACTTCTTCGTATTAGTGTTTTTAAAAATGGTAAGTACGTATACTTTATTAATGCAACTATTTTTTTATTGTTTTGTAAGAAAATTATAATTTTTAATAAAATTAATATTTTATTATTTATTTTAAAAAATATAAAATTTCTTAAGCATGGCGCTCTCAACAACAAAGTTAAAATTTTAAAATTAACAAATAGTAAATCAAACTTAAAATTGTTTATTATAGGAGGCTTTGAAAATAAAAAACAATAAAATCCAATAAAGTTGCTGTCTGCGTCTATTCTGTCAAACTTTCTTACAACTACAGAACTGTTTGTAAAATTACTTAATAATTAAAATCATATTCGGTTTAAAAACCTGCTTAAGTATACACCGAGGCACAAAAAAAATACACTGATGATTTAAATGCAATGGTAGTGGTCCAAAGAGCACCCTGTACATTGTACATCAACTTTTTAAACGAAATCGTCTTACAAATTTCAGAAAAACCTACTTGCTGGTTAGTTTTTGCAAAAATATTAATTAGTAGAAAGAACTGAAGAAAGTATCATACATAAATTAGGCATTTCACATACATGCAATAAAAACTTCAAATGCAAAAATCTCAAAAATCGTTGCTCTGAGCGACTTTAAAACAGTATAACTTTTTTGCATAAAAAGGATGGAAAAACCATTATTTTACATAAAAACTGGTATACACAGAGGGACAAAAAAAAACAGTGATTTTAATGCAATGGTAGTGGTCCAAGGAACACCCTGTATATTGCACATCAAAACTTTCAACGGAATCGTCTTGACAATTTTAAAAAAATTTACGCGCTGGTTATTTTTTGCAAAAATATTAATTAGTAAAAATGTTATTAAAGAAAATCGAATTGAAAAAATTAAGTTTAACACCCTGTATCTCGGTTAGTACAAACTTTTGGACAAAGGTAAGTGTGGCTAAATCGTAGTATTTTGACCCAGGGAATCTACAGTTTAACCCTGTACCATTAGTTCTGGGGCACCCTGTATATCACAATTTCTCTTCTGTATATGTTATTGAACAGTCTTTTGCAAAAGTAGCTATCATATAGTTATAATGAAATTTATATATTGTTGTTTTGGCAATGTCCAAAATACACATACCCAGATATATATGTTTGCTAAAGTAAAGTTCCGTTTTCTCCAGTTCTACGGCAACCAGGTTTTCATTGAATATTGTATAATGCTTTTGAATTCAGGCCGAGAAATTAGAGCTTCAGCCCCATAGCGCCCATCCCAATTTTGGACCAATTTGATATTACTGTGATTTCGAATATTTTCCATAGTTTTGCCGAAAACTGCGTTGTTCATTAGTTTAAAAAGATTTTTTTCAAACTCGTTTTTAGCATTCTGCCTTAATTGAGTATTTAAATCAATATAAGGCTTTAGCCATGCTGATTGTTTAAACCTTAAGATTCTATGGATATGCCTTAGTTTGACACCAAGTTTTAATGCCTGTTTTAAATTTATGTAGTGAATTATATACTCTTTTTTCTCAAACAATGTGGCCATAAGTTTTTTATTTGGATTGCTTTTTTCTTGAGGTGGACACATATGCTCGGGACATGGCGGAAGGTCAGAGAAATAGTCATGTGGTATTGCGGGAATTTCCAAATCAACTTCTAATATGTAACCCATATGTGAATTATCTGGAACTTCATCTATGTTAAACATTTTTTGTTCATTTTCATTTAACCAATGAAAATCGCCATATGGTAAACACTGACTCATGCTATATCCATATTGATTGTTGATATCAAAATAGATTAAAAAGAAGTTGGTTTGTTGGCATCATAATTTGGCATGTATATGTTATTGGCCTCCACATACCTTTTTGAACACTGACTCAAACCGCCTCTAATACCGCGTTCTATAAATGTGACCATATTGTAATCTGTTAATAGTTCTAAAGTTTGATTTGTCTTGTAGAGCATACAGTCCCATGTGTAACCAGGCAGAGTATAATAATTTGCAGGATCCAATCCATATGTTATATGACAACTTTTCTAAATTGCTGGAATACTTCCATTAAAAGGACTATGTCGGATCGTAAATAAAGTTCTAAATACTCTTTCATGTTTTTACAATTAAAGCTATTCCATACATTGTGTGCATGTTCATAATCTATCTGTGAAATTTCTTTACCTTCTAAGGTGTTATAAAATTGATGTTTTTGGGGTAACTTTGTTTCTTTTAATTTTTTCCAGCCATCCATATAATCATAACAAAACACTCCCTTTCTTGTTAGGAGTTTAATCTTATCTTCCTCAAAATCATTTTTTAAAAGAGGATATTCTGCTAAATATGATACAAGGTTAGATAAGCTAGTCGCCATGAATCGAAACGAATCAATAAATCTGAATTCTATAAAATTATTAGCCAGCTTTTTTGTAAATGATATGTACTTTTCTTTGTCTACTGGTAGTAAATTGATTTTACCATCCAACTTTGCTATACTCTCGATAATTAAACTGGCATCATATGAACTTAAATTATGAAAAATAACAGGAACAGTGTGAATATCTGTAAAATTTAAGTTACATTTATTATGTGCTGGACCTCGGTATTCAGAAGTAAGGTGGTTGTGATTTCTTATCTTTATGTCATCTTTAAAAAAAGGCTTTTCGCAAACATGACAATTTTTAGACCCAAAAAATTCAGTCTTTTGTTTTTTAGTTAGAGGTTCCATTGGCAAATCACACAAGAATACAGTTTCCAAATCCTCTGCGAATTCCTCCAGTTCTTTAGAAAACCATTCCATGCAATCGGGACCAGTATAATGGCGATAGAAAGATAGAGTGTCATCATATTCACATTTTACATAATATCCAACAGAACAAGGGACATGCTGTTGATATTTGTGCGTATTGGTTTGGTTCATTATAATGGCGATAGAAAGATAGAGTGTCATCATATTCACATTTTACATAATATCCAACAGAACAAGGGACATGCTGTTGATATTTGTGCGTATTGGTTTCATTTTTCTTTTTTATAGGAACCAGCAAACATTCAGTATCTGCATAAATTACAAATGGAACCATTTGTTTATTCTTAAAGTTTTTGAATTTTAATAGTTTTTTTCTTCTGTTGGTTACTTGGGTACGACAATACTTCCAATTTTTCGACAATCCTTAAAATGCTGGTTAAATTTATCTTGTGTATAAAAAAATTGGAAACATCTTTTACATATACACTTTGAGACTTTCTTTTTACTAAGTTGGCTACTTACTAGTCTTCAAAGATGTTTTACCCACACAAAATGGTAAGTTAAAGATGAAAGATCTGAAATATCGTCATCTTCAGAGTAATATGTATTTTGAATCATAAGAATGTTGACATTTCTTTCTTTTTCTTCATTTGTAATGTATGCTGGTATTACTTTGTAGCTTTTATTACTGTTTTTGTGATGTCTATATACGTTTATAGATACAATATTTTGTTTTTCGAATAACGTCACTTGCTTTATAGTCATAGGGAATTTAATTCCACTTAGATTTAGGACTTCGCGGGAATGCGGATAAGATGTTGTTCTATTGGAATCTTTTTTAACGGGATACAGTGCCGATACAACCGCCCAGCCAAAGCATAAATTGTCATTATTTTTGACATTTACACAAGCCTTACGATTAAGAATTTCTTTGGGTAGCTCTAAACAACACCTAAGCGGATTGTTCTTATTTATTCCTATCATAAGGTTGTTTATTTTCATGAGAGACCACCCAGATTGATTTTCTGCAAATTCTTCAAGATCAACCAATAACTGATTTTTCACATGCTTCTTCAAACCATTTAACTAAATCAGTATTACGGTCAATTGGTGCATTCCTGGTATTAAAATGTTTTGTTTCGGTGATTATTTCTTGTTGTTTTAGAATTTGAAAATCCCCACTTAAAACTGTGTTTACTTTTACAATTTCTTCTTTTTTCAAAATATTTTAAATTCTTCTTTTAAATAAGCTACAACTGTTATCTAAAAATTTCTTTGCATCATTGTTTTTAAAGTTTATAATCACACCACTTCTTACCCGGTTGTCAAAGGCTGAATTTACATCTTCCCACTGAACACGATGTTTTGCAGTTTTTCTGTTGATAACATCTCCACCTCCCACCTTTAGAAGTCTTTTTAAATTGTGTTTAGACTCTTTAACTTGTACAAGACTAAAACCTTTAATCGTCTATAAACAAAGAACCATTTAAGATTTTGTACTTACACTTGATATAACCTCCGGTGATACCCCGCAAAATATTGTTTACATAAACCCCCTAAAAACTAAGAAAAAGGGTAGTTTTTAAAAAATAATTAAAAGGCTTATAACTTAAAATCTAATTGAGCGATATCAATAAAATTTGGTATGTGCTATAGAGCTAAGCTCTAGTTGACTACGTTTAAAGATAATTTAAGACAACCCTATAGAAGCCGACTAATGGGGTAGTTTTCATAAATCACTTAAAAACCTATAACACATAAACTACTTGACCGATTTTGATAAAATTTGGTGTGTATGTTGTGCTAAAGCTTTGGTTAAAGGTGTTTAAATAGTGCTAAGGTCTACACAATAATAACCCAAAAAGGGGGTAGTTTTTAAATAAAAATTATCACTTTAGGCAAGATATGGCTTGTGGGGTATTAAATGAAAGGTAATTAAGCGTAGAGTAGAAAAATTCTAATATTGACGTTATTCAGTTTGAGGGGTGGGGGTGTAATGAAATAAAAAATCAAGAAAGTTATGTCCAATTTTTAAAATTACATGCATTTTAAATACGACACTGGTGTATGTTTTTCTGTACCCATAAAATAAAATAGTAAGAAAATTTAAGAAAACAGTTTTAATGTAAAAACAAATAGAAACAGCAGTAAAAATTTTCAGTTGAGAAATGAACAAGTTTTCTGGTTTCATACCTTGTCTGAATTTAATTAATCTCTTGTAGAATTTTAATGGAATTTGATTTAAGTTGGACATTAGTTAATGAAAGGTAGTTGAGTTAAAGTTGAAAAATGTTAGGATTGACCATATTTAGTTAGTAAGGACAAATTGTCCTCTTATTGAAAAAATTGATTGTGTTTCAAATATTCAAAAGCAGTAAATAAAGCTAGACATTCAAATTTTATTGTACTAGGCGTTGAGATCATGCAAAAATGTATGTATAATTCTTAGCGACCCTAAAAATAAATTATTAAAATCCTAAAAACATATTGTTACAATTAAAAAAGCTAATGTTACAATCCTCAACACAAATTGCTACAATTCTACAAACAAACAGTCACAATCCTATAAACAAATTGTTGCAATCGTATGAACAAATTGTTACAATTCTACAAACTAATAGTTACAATCTGAAAAACAAATTGTTGCAATCGTATAAACAAATTGTTACAATCCTAAACACAAACTGTTACAATCCAATATTCAAATTGTTGCAATTATAAACACAAACTGTTACAATCTAAAAGGGAAATTGTTGCATTCCTAAAAACAAAATGCTCAATACTAAAAACAAATTGTTACAGTCGAGACGGTAGCAATCTAAAGCAAATTTTAGCGATAATAATATGATAAGTTTATAAAATATCAAGTTTGTTAGTTTGATATTTTTTCTCAATAAGTCTGGTTCATATCTCGTATATAAAGGAATTACAATTATGTTGTATATTGTTAAGTTAGTGTCTATATTGTTGACAGAGAAAACCCCTCCCATACAGACTTTTAGGAATGTATACATTAAGTTTAAGGTATCATTGAGATTTTGACTCTTTTGGATCTGATTTATTGTATAAATATTTCTTTGTGCATTGATGTTTATCAATAAAAACCATATTAATCATCTTGATGGACGTGGAGAAAATTTTCTGTCCGGTTAAATAGTGCGTGTTTTTTATGTCCTATATGTATCAGCAGAGAATGTTAGAACTTTTATTTTAAAAAGCACCTAAACAAAAGCAGATGTATTAATTATTTAATGCGCATGCCTAGAACAGTAACAAAATGAGTGAACGACTTGCTATTTAGTAATATTATTATTTGAACAGCATCTGTGTTGTAAAGTTGTGTGAGTCATCTTTATGACTATACATTCCTGATACAGTAGAATAAAATTGCAGATATATAGCTCTTCGTCTTTAGCTCTCGGTCTCTCTTTTAGGCGTTAAAGTGGTAAAAGCCGCATATGATCACCGATTTTTTTTAATCTGAAAGATAATGATAATTGTATTCAGGATGATGAACCATTACTATCAACCTGATCCTCGCACAGACGCAGACGGACAAAAGGTGGGTATTAAAATGCTTCCTTATATCATCATGGTGATTTGCAGTTAAAATAGTCTGATTCATTTGCTTTTCTAAATCACACAAATCAGCCAGAATACTTTTTTATGTTATGAATTTTAGGTCTGTTCTTCGGTTAATAATTTTAATGGATGTAACATGGAAAAAGTAAGGAAAGTATTTATCTTAAACGCATAAAATATATAAAACCTAAAAGATAATTTTTTAATGTAATTTAATTTTCAGTTTAAAGAATCTACTTATAAAAACCATGTTATTTTATGATAAAAACTGTGCTTTTTGTTACTTAAAATGTTTTCTTGACTTTACATTATAGAACAAATGGAGAAAGAACTAAATATTCAAATTGAACTTTAGACAGAGCTTGTGAGCATATGAGATAAACGCCAAGACTATCTGACATCTACATCAGAGAGAAGGAAGAAAAATAGCGCACAAAGCTTAAAAAACGTAAGTATAAATGACTACGTAGGGATAATATTGATTATTACTCGACATCGGTATATAAGAAGACGAAATGTTATTTATATAAACATTAGCAAAGAAAATACTTATAATACTAATTAATAGTGTACCAATATAAAATCCAGCGTTTAAGCGAGAAAGTTTGATTTATGGGGAAAGAGGTTTTTTCCAAATCAGGTAAATTCAAAAAGAATTTACGTTGGACTAATAGAAAAAATTAAGGTTAGAAGGAAGATGAATAGTTAAATGGTGACCTAACAATAATATAAAACATAGTTATTTTGAATTTATGCGCTGTAGGAACAAAAATTGCTCAAAAATCTAAAAATAGCCTAACCGATACCCATCCAGCTTTGTCTTTGGCTCTTCCATACAATATAAGCTTTATTTTCTGGTGGTTTTATGTGTATGTATATATGCAACTTAATAAATATATAATATTTATAAAAGTTTCACCAAAAACTAAAATAAATTTTGTGTATGCCACCAATTCATTATTAACAAATTTTTATAAATTCTTAGACGCTCAGCTACCTTCTCAAGAAACAAAGCACTTTCAGAAGAAAGTGAGACATAGACATAATAAACCGATTCGGTTCGCTCCTCTTCAAGTTCTTGTTGAAAAGGTCATCGAACCTGTTTATATTCCCTCTTTTTTTAGTCTATTCTTTTCTTTATTAATCCAAAGTTAAAAATATCTTTGAACCTGTTTATAACGCACCTTTAACCATCCACGGTAAAAGGTTTATTGAACTTATAGCTCTCCTTTACTAATCTAAACCTTAAAGAACACCTGTCTTTTACATACTTGGGTTATTAAAAAAAGGTCAATGTAGTATATTCAACAGCTTGTTCCTTATATTACTAAAATACGTTTAATTTTGTTCAAAATTTATACTACGTGAAGAAACCTGGTCCAATAAGTAAATAATAAAAAGAAAGAACTGGTTTGGTGTGCAACGCAATTGAGAACAAAACACTTATGCGCATGCGTATATATCTGATGATTTTGTATAAAGAAATGAAACTCATTTAACTATTTCAGTCTGGTTTTGTATCCTATCCTGGTCGCTTGTACTCAGAGAACATTTAACTAATTATTAGTTATCGGCACACAGTTAAATAACCGAAAAAATGAGTTTTGCTACTGCCTTAGTTCTGAAAATTAAAGGTCAGCTGAAGATGACTTATGATGGTAAAAACAATGAAAAGATTTTACAAATTTTAAGAGACTGTGCTTTGGCTAGCAGAAAAATAAGTGTTGCGCTGAAGAACTCAAGTCTGCAACTGAAAAAGCTCACTTAACAGCTTGTCTTGTACAAGTTAAAGAGTCTAAACACAATTTAAAAAGACTTCTAAAGGTGGGAGGTGGAGATGTCATCAACAGAAAAACTGCAAAACATCGTGTTCAGTGGGAACATGTAAATTCAGCCTTTGACAACCGGGTAAGAAGTGGTGTTTAGCTCCCGCTAAATTCTCTATTTTAATTAATTCATTAATTTTTAGTAATTAGAAAATATTACTTTTTTACTTGCACTGCCCTCTTTTGGGACATTCACAATTCTAAAGGATTAAAATAAATAAAACAAATTCTCCTTTTTTTGTATTGATTCTGTTAATATAGCAGGAAGTTTTTTCTTTTTATCGCCTTTTATTGATATATTTTTATCATGCTTTCATACAAAAAACGCGGGTGCCGCTACGCGGTCCATAAATATATTTTTCCCTTCTTTCCTATAACCTAAAAAGTGGACAGTGCGCAGTGTCGTATAAGAAACGAACTCAATCACGCGGTCCCTCGTGTGAATTTACCCTTAAATTCTCTTTGCCCTTTGGCACCCTTAAAAACCCTTTAAAAATCAAAGCTGTGCGTTATCATCTGTGGAAGCTGTGTAGCTGTGAATCATGGAACTGGAGAACAGGGCCCTGTAAGCGACTACTCTGCAAATATCGGTGAGCGAGTTTTTTATTACACTTTATCCTCTCTCTCTCTCTCTACACTCTACCTACCCTTTACACCCTCTCCCAATACAGTCCCTTCTGCCTCAACTTATGGGCTACATAAGTTTGGTCCTTCAATCCAAATACTGAACTACCCCTATAACCACCCCCTACCCTTACGTTGGCACTTGTTGTTTTAAGCCTTCTTTTGTTAAAAAAAAAAAAATATATATATATATTTCAAAATTAAAAAATTAAATTTTCTCTTTAGAAAAGGCGATTTAGATTTTTATTAAAGCAGATGATCTGTTTTCATGGTGTTAAAAATACCGGTAAACCGTTGTAGGTATCTGATTTTTTGCCTTTTTCTAATAAATTAAAACTCAGTTTCCTAAACGATTTTTTTTATATAAATCGATTTAAAAATTAAAATTTTTATTTTTTTAGGGCTAATAAACATCTTGTGCAGTTTAAAGGGATATATAATTGTTTGAAAAAGTATTATGCATTGCATACTTAGATTTGGCGCTTTTCATATTACACTTTAATTTACCTAGTAGGTACAGTAGGTATTTTGAACTCGGTCAATAAGAAATAAATTTCAGGTTTTTTATTGCATTCTCGGTTCTCGCGAATAAAAGTTTTTTTTCCTTTTTATTCGAATTTAGCGCGCATAGTAAAATTAAATACATATAATTTTTTTTTCTCGTAGTTATTTTTAAATATTAGGTATTTAAAATGACGAGTAGTGAAAAACAGTGTCGCGCCTTTAGGGGCATAGCAATAGATCGCATTAAAGAAATATTTAGTATTTCCACTCAAGCTATGTCTGATACCTTAAAAAAAGTTGATTTTGAGATGCGGTATGATCACTTGGACATTTTTTATGAGGAATTTAATAAATTTCACGACGCTGTAATCGCGTATTAATGTCATTCGTCAAGGCACTGATTACCAATATTTTAGCATAAAAGCAACTTATAAAAGGTTATTTCCTCCTAAAGATGACTTCAACTCCTCTCACTCAAACTCTAGCTCCGGTCATAATGACATGAGCTTCAACATTCCAAAGGTGGATATTCCAAAGTTCACCGGCGATTTGTTTTCTTGGCAAACTTTTATTAGCTTATATGACTCTGTCATTCATAATAATACTATGTTCTCTAATAGTAGAAAGTTTCAGCTACTTTTAACGTATCTAGAAAAGGAACCCCTAACATTGGTAAAAAACTTGCCAATTACTGATGCAAACTACATTATAGCTTATAATGCGCTTTATAATAGATACCAAAATAACCGCCTCCTTGCGACTCATTATTGGGACAAAATTACCGATTTGCCCAAACTAAATACAAACAACCCCGCTCTTTTACGCAATTTAATAGATACATTTACTGATAATGTTTACGCTCTTACCAATTTAAATTACCCAACTGAGCACTGGGATTTCCCACTCTTTCGAATTCTTATTCGAAAATTAGACTCTGAGACGGTCACGCGCTATGAACTTCAGCATGACTCCTCATCTGAACCCTCTTTTGAGGACCTCAAAGATTTTGTTTCTAAGCAATGTTTTGCGTTAGAATCGGCCAACATTTTAAATAAAACTAAAACTTCTGGTTACGCCACTGCTAAACCTCCCTCAAAACCTCAATATAGAGTTAATAATTTTTCTACTCTTGCAGCTGGCGTCGCTCCATATCAGAACGCTTGTCCCGTCTGTAAGATTTCAGGACATAGTATATATAAATGCCCCGTTTTTGAAAGAAAAACCCCTCAAGAAAGACTAAATTTAGTCAGAAAAAACCATTGGTGTTCCAATTGCCTCGGTACAAGGCACTCACTAAAAGCCTGCAACTCTACTTATTCGTGTAGAATTTGCCATTCCATGCACCACTATTTACTCCATATTCCTCGATCCCCTCCTAGTGGCTCTCCGCCACTGGAAAATCAGAATCAGAGCGCTCCTCTTCCGACTCATTCTACGCAAGTTTTGGCAGTACCTACTCTCTCTAACTCACAAGAAAATAATAATTTACCAAGTAGCCCCTCAACTCACGCTTGCAGTTTAACAAGCAACATTTCAGTGACATCTTCTTTACTCGCAACGGCCCAAGTCGAAGTTTTAAACTGTAGAGGACATTATGATAAAGCGCGGGTTCTAATTGACACTGGGAGCCAGGTGCATTTAATTTCTGAAAAGTTTGCAAATAAAATTGGTCTCTCTCGCTACAAAACTCATTTAACCCTAAATGGCTTAGGTCACACTGGCTGCACCCCCTCTGGTGGCATTAGTTGCTCCATAAGACCGGTAGGCCAACTCTCTCCTTCTTTTGACATTGATTTATTAATATTGTCAAAAGTTTGCAATGAGCAACCCCTCACCCCTCTCTCGCAGGGTGACTACCCCGATATCTCAAATTTAAAGCTCGCAGACCCCTCTTTTAATCAATGCAAACCAGTAGATATTTTAATTGGAGTTCAACTTTTTCCTTTTATTTTGACAGAAGGTAAAATTTCATGTGGTGTCGACAAGGCCGCAGCTCTAAACTCTATTTTTGGTTGGCTCATCATGGGCGGAAAAATTCGCCCCTCTACCCCCTCTATTAGCTCATATTTTATTTCAAATAATGAGTGTCTCGACTCTACTCTTAAAGCCTTTTGGCAAATTGAGGAAGTCCCTCAAAAAACTCATATAGACCCGGAAGATGAGCTTTGTGAAAAAATTTACAAAGATACTCTCCAGAGAACAGAAACTGGTCGATTTGTCGTCTCTCTCCCCTTTAAAGGACCAGAGCCCTCTTTCTCTAACTCCCGCTCTATTGCTCTAAAACGATTTTATAGCTTAGAAAATCGTTTATTAAAAAACCCCTCTCTTCACAAAGAATACTCTGATTGTTTACAAGATTACCTTGACTCTAATCATATGGAGTTAGTTTCAAAAAATATCCCCCCTTCGAATAAAATTTATTACATACCCCACCACTGTGTTATAAAATCAGAGAGTAGCACAACAAAGCTCCGCGTCATTTTTGACGCGTCATGTAGCTGTTCCGAGAGCTGTCCCAGCTCTCTAAATGAATCTATGTTGACAGGTCCCAAATTACAACAAGAAATATTTGATATTTTGATGTCTTTTCGCCTGCATAAGTACTGCTTTACTAGTGATTTAAAACAAATGTTTAGGCAAGTCTTAATAAATCCCGCCCATCAAAACTATCAAAGAATACTTTGGAGGTTTTCTCCTGACCAACCTGTCAATGATTATTTCTTAAAAACTGTCACATTTGGCGTTAAAGCCGCCCCATACTTAGCTATAAGGTCTCTCATTGAACTAGCTAACATTTATGAGACTGAATATCCCTTAGCAGCTCACATTTTAAGGAGCTACGTGTATGTAGATGACTGTTGTTTTTCCTGTGAGTCACTCGAAAAAGCTCTCGAAGCAAAAGCTCAATTAGTCGCAGTTCTAGGTCACAGAGGCTTTCAGCTCAGAAAGTGGTCTAGCAATAGCTCTGAGTTTTTAAAGACTATTTCCCCTGAAAAATGCGAAACAAGCTATCTCTCCTTTGATGACCAAGACAATACTCTAAAAATATTAGGGTTAAAATGGCACCCCTCTACAGATGCATTTTCTTATAAGGTTTCCCCTCTTGATAGATCCTGTACAAAAAGATCCGTTTTGTCAGAAATATCAAAAATCTATGACCCTTTAGGTTTTTTAACTCCTCTCTCTTTTTTGGCAAAACTCTTAATACAACATTTTTGGGCCTTAGGAGTCGGCTGGGATGACCCAGTCCCAGAAGATATTCAAAAACTTTGGTTTCAGTATAAAATTCAACTCCCTAAAATATCCGAGATCTCGATTTCACGCTTTGTGAATTCGGACGCCACTTCTCTTGAGCTACATGGATTCTGTGATAGTAGCGAAAAAGGATACGCTTGTTGTGTCTATTTAAGATGCATTTCTAATGACTCAATTAATGTTAATCTATTATGCGGAAAATCCAAAGTTGCCTCGTTAAAACGCATATCTTTAGCTCGGTTGGAGCTATGTGGCGCCGTGCTCTTGTCGAATTTATTACGACACGTTGTCAACTTAATCTCTAGCTCTCTTCAAATATCTCGAATATTCGCTTGGTCTGACTCCATGGTGACCCTAAACTGGATAAAATCCTCTCCGCACAGATTTAAAACGTTTGTTGCGAACAGGGTCAGCCATATTCAAGAAAAAATAGCACCCGATTTATGGCGTCATGTTCCTTCTAAAGAAAATCCTAGCGATTGCGCTTCACGCGGTTTACTCCCTGATGATCTGATTCACCATGACTTATGGTGGACTGGGCCAAGTTTCCTAAAATTACCCCCTGAAGAGTGGCCACAATCCACTATAAAACTTACCCCAGAAGTTTCTGAGGAAGAACGCAGATTAGCTCTCCTCGGAGTTTTTACCCCAACTCACCCCTTCGATAGTTGGCTAGACAACTATTCCTCTCTAGGACCCATAAAACGCATTGTTGCCTATTTATCTCGATTTATACACAATATTAAGCAGCACACTCGTGAAGCACGCATTCAAGGTCACTTGACCAACTTAGAGCTTTACAAAGATTTGTTACTCCTTGTCAAGCATGTACAGTATGTTGAGTTTTCCGAAGAAATCGAAAAGCTCAAAAAAGGTCAACTTTTACCTAAACTGTTTCGAAAGCTACACCCTTTCTTGGACAAGAATGGATTGCTCAGGGTAGGCGGTCGCCTCCTGCTATCAGGTCTCTCTTATGATCGAAAGCATCCTGTGCTTTTACCCACTAAACATCGCTTAACGCAGCTCATTATTGAAGAATTTCATCATATTTTTCTTCATCCAGGACTGCAAACTCTTCAGTTTTTAATTACACAACAGTTCTGGATTCTTTCCCCTAAACGAGCCATCGCGGGTGTGCTAGCAAAATGCATGACTTGTTTTAAAGTCAAACCAACCTCAACCTCTCAAACACCCCTTATGGGTACGCTCCCTGCTGGTCGCATAAACCAAGTTAAAGCATTTAAATATGCTGGCGTGGACTATGCAGGTCCCTTTAATATTACGCTTAGCAAAGCACGTGGCATAAAATCTCAAAAGGCATATATTTGCCTCTTTATTTGTTTTACGACCAAAGCTTTACATCTTGAGCTTGCGTCTGACTTAACCTCAGACTGCTTTATAGCTTGCCTTCGACGATTTGTCGGCAGAAGAGGTCTAATTTCTAGGCTTTTCAGCGATTGTGGTTCAGATTTCGTGGGAGCTCAAAAGGAGCTAAATGGTTACATGAAAAATGCCTCAGAAGCTCAAAATATTGAGTGGTCATTTAACCCGCCTTCGAGCCCTCACTTTGGAGGACTTTGGGAGGCTGGAGTTAAATCAGTCAAAACTCATTTGCAAAAGGTCATAGGCCTTCAGGTACTCACCTATGAGGAGCTTTACACTGTGCTAGTGCAGGTAGAAGCTATGCTTAACTCTCGCCCTATTTTACCCCTTAGCTCAGATGCCTCTGATTTGTCTGCTCTGACCCCTGGTCATTTTTTGACCATGGAACCACTCTCGTCCGCTCCTGATGAAGATCTGACTGAGCTTAATGTTTCTAGGTTATCTAGATGGCAACTTGTGCAGCGTATACACCAAGATATTTGGCGGCGATGGCACAACGAATATTTACAAACTCTACAACAGCGTCAAAAATGGAACAAATCTTGTAAAACCATTGAATTAGGCACTCTCGTGCTTATCAAAAATGAACTCGCTCCTCCTCTAAAATGGCGTTTAGGTAGGGTCATGAAGTGCCACCCGGGTCCAGATGGAGTAGTTAGGGCTGTAACCTTAAAAACTGCACAAGGTGTTATGCAAAGGCCAGTAGTCAAGCTGTGTCCTTTGCCGGTTGAATAAACCCCCTTTCTTTTTTTTTTAGTATTAAGATTAGTCATTACTTTTGGTAATAGAATTATTTTGTTTTATTTTATTTTTTATTATTATTTTTGTTCTTTTTTTTTATGGAAAAAGGCAAGAATAAGTGCCTTTTTGGCGCCCGGTATGTTTAGCTCCCGCTAAATTCTCTATTTTAATTAATTCATTAATTTTTAGTAATTAGAAAATATTACTTTTTTACTTGCACTGCCCTCTTTTGGGACATTCACAATTCTAAAGGATTAAAATAAATAAAACAAATTCTCCTTTTTTTGTATTGATTCTGTTAATATAGCAGGAAGTTTTTTCTTTTTATCGCCTTTTATTGATATATTTTTATCATGCTTTCATACAAAAAACGCGGGTGCCGCTACGCGGTCCATAAATATATTTTTCCCTTCTTTCCTATAACCTAAAAAGTGGACAGTGCGCAGTGTCGTATAAGAAACGAACTCAATCACGCGGTCCCTCGTGTGAATTTACCCTTAAATTCTCTTTGCCCTTTGGCACCCTTAAAAACCCTTTAAAAATTAAAGCTGTGCGTTATCATCTGTGGAAGCTGTGTAGCTGTGAATCATGGAACTGGAGAACAGGGCCCTGTAAGCGACTACTCTGCAAATATCGGTGAGCGACATAGTTTTTTATTACACTTTATCCTCTCTCTCTCTCTCTACACTCTACCTACCCTTTACACCCTCTCCCAATACAGTCCCTTCTGCCTCAACTTATGGGCTACAAGTGGTGTGATTACAAACTTGAAAAACAATGATGCAAAGCAATTTTTAGATGACAGTTGTAGCTTATTTAAAAGAAGAATTCAAAATATTTTGAAAAAAGAAGAAATGGTAAAAGTAAACACAGTTTTAAGTGGGGATTTTCAAATTCTAAAACGACAAGAAATAATCACCGAAACAAAACATTTTAATACCAGGAATGCACCAATTGACCGTAATACTGATTTAGTTAAATGGTTTGAGAAGCATGTGAAAAATCAGTTATTGGTTGATCTTGAAGAATTTGCAGAAAATTAATCTGGGTGGTCTCTCATGAAAATAAACAACCTTATGATAGGAATAAATAAGAACAATTCGCTTAGAGCTAGGTGTTGTTTAGAGCTACCCAAAGAAATTCTTAATCGTAAGGATTGTGTAAATGTCAAAAATAATGACAATTTATGCTTTGGCTGGGCGGTTGTATCAGCACTGTATCCCGTTAAAAAAGATTCCAATAGAACAACATCTTATCCGCATCCCCGCGAAGTCCTAAATCTAAGTGGAATTAAATTCCCTAGACTATAAAGCAAGTGACGTTATTCGAAAAACAAAATAATGTATCTATAAACGTATATAGACTTCACAAAAACAGTAATAAAAGCTACAAAGTAATACCAGCATCCATTACAAATGAAGAAAAAGAAAGACATGTCAACATTCTTATGATTCAAAATACATATTACTCTGAAGATGACGATATTTCAGATCTTTCATCTTTAACTTACCATTTTGTATGGGTAAAAAATCTTTCAAGACTAGTAAGTAGCCAACTTAGTAAAAAGAAAGTGTATATGTAAAAGATGTTTGCACTTTTTTTATACACAAGATAAATTTAACCAGCATTTTAAGGATTGTCGAAAAATTGGAAGTATTGTCGTACCCAAGTTACCAACAGAAGAAAAAAAACTATTAAAATTCAAAAACTTTAAGAATAAACAAATGGTTCCATTTGTAATTTATGCAGATACTGAATGTTTGCTGGTTCCTATAAAAAAGAAAAATGAAACCAATACGCAAAAATATCAACAGCATGTCCCTTGTTCTTTTGGATATTATGTAAAATGTGAATATGATAACACTTTATCTTTCTATCGCCATTATACTGGTCCCGATTGCATGGAATAGTTTTCTAAAGAACTGGAGGAATTCGCAGAGGATTTGGAAACTGTATTCTTGTGTGATTTGCCAATGGAACCTCTAACTAAAAAACAAAAGACTGAATTTTTTGGGTCTAAAAATTGTCATGTTTGCGAAAAGCCTTTTTTTAAAGATGACATAAAGATAAGAAATCACAACCACCTTACTTCTGAATACCGAGGTCCAGCACATAATAAATGTAACTTAAATTTTACAGATATTCACACTGTTCCTGTTATTTTTCATAATTTAAGTTCATATGATGCCAGTTTAATTATCGAGAGTATAGCAAAGTTGGATGGTACAATCAATTTACTACCAGTAAACAAAGAAAAGTACATATCATTTACAAAAAAGCTGGCTAATAATTTTATAGAATTCAGATTTATTGATTCGTTTCGATTCATTGCGCCTAGCTTATCTAACCTTGTATCATATTTAGCAGAATATCCTCTTTTAAAAAAAGAATTTCATGATTTTGAGGAAGATAAGAGTAAACTCCTGACAAGAAAGGGAGTGTTTTGTTATGATTATATGGATGGCTGGAAAAAATTAAAAGAAACAAAGTTACCCGAAAAACATCAATTTTATAACACCTTAGAAGGTAAAGAAATTTCACAGATAGATTATGAACATGCACACAATGTATGGAATAGCTTTAATTGTAAAAACATGAAAGAGTATTTACAACTTTATTTACGATCCGACATAGTCCTTTTAATGGAAGTATTCCACCAATTTAGAAAAAGTTGTCATAAAACATATGGATTGGATCCTGCAAAATATTATACTCTGCCTGGTTACACATGGGACTGTATGCTCTACAAGACAAATCAAACTTTAGAACTATTAACAGATTACAATATGGTCACATTTATAGAACGCGGTATTAGAGGCGGTTTGAGTCAGTGTTCAAAAAGGTATGTGGAGGCCAATAACATATACATGCCAAATTATGATGCCAACAAACCAACTTCTTTTTTAATCTATTTTGATATCAACAATCAATATGGATATAGCATGAGTCAGTGTTTACCATATGGCGATTTTCATTGGCTAAATGATAATGAAAAAAAAAATGTTTAACATAGATGAAGTTCCAGATAATTCACATATGGGCTACATATTAGAAGTTGATTTGGAAATTCCCGCAATACTACATGACTATTTCTCTGACCTTCCGCCATGTCCCGAGCATATGTGTCCAACTCAAGAAAAAAGCAATCCAAATAAAAAATTTATGGCCACATTGTTTGATAAAAAAGAGTATATAATTCACTACATAAATTTAAAACAGGCATTAAAACTTGGTGTCAAACTAAGGCATATCCATAGAATGGTAAGGTTTAAACAATCAGCATGGCTAAAGCCTTATATTGATTTAAATACTCAATTAAGGCAGAATGCTAAAAACGAGTTTGAAAAAAATCTTTTTAAACTAATGAATAACGCAGTTTTTGGCAAAACTATGGAAAATATTCGAAATCACAGTAATATCAAATTGGTCCAAAATTGGGATGGGCGCTATGGGGCTGAAGCTCTATTTTCTCGGCCTGAATTCAAAAGGATTACAATGGTTGCCGTAGAACAGGAGAAAACGGAAATTTACTTTAGCAAACCTATATATCTGGGTATGTGTATTTTGGTATGGTATTTTGGTATAACAATATATAAATTTCATTATAACTATAGGATACCTACTTTTGCAAAAGACTGTTCAATAACATATGCAGACACTGATAGTTTAGTATATGAAATAAGAAATTGTGATATATATGAAGCTATACGCCGAAACGGTTGCAAATTTTTTGATACCTCAGATTACCCCGAATATTTGAGATACCAAGGGTCAATAAAAAAGTTTTAGGTATGATGAAAGATGAGAACAACGGTAATATCATGACACATTTTGTTGGGTAGAGAGCAAAAATGTATGCTTTTAAAGTTCTTAATTGTGAATCGACTAAAAATATTATAGATGGCGTGTTTATTCTTATTTTCTGGAAAATGTTTTAGTTTTTTTTAAACTATAGAAAAGCACCACTTTTCTCCCGCTTAACGAGGTACAAAATAATAAAATCGGTTAAATGGTTCTCACAAAATCGAATTTTGTTTTAACTATTGTTTTACAAATTATACGATTGCATTGCCAATCCTGTCTGTTTTCATTTCTTTATAAATTCATTATTACTGAACCGATTTTAGTGAAGTAAAAAACATCATGAAGCAAACATTAAAGGTCAATCAGTTTGCGCCACCACTACACCGATTTTATTAATTTGTACCTCTTTATGCGGGAGAAAATTAGTGTATTTTTATATAAACACACCATTTTGTAAAATCAAGTATGATTCTGTCCGACATCTTAAATTTTAAGATGGCAGAAAATTTCGATAAGAATCTTTAAAGAGCAATCAATTCCCACCACGACAGAATTGGCAATGCAATCGTAGAATCTGTAAAACAATGGTTAAAACAAAATAGATTTTTTGAGAATCACCACACCGATTTCACTAATTTGTACGACGTTGGGTGAGGGAAAAGTAGTGGTTTTCTATAAATTAAAAAAAAACTAAAACATATTCGGAAAATAAGAATAAACACGTCATTTTGAAGAATCAAGTATGATTATGTCCGCCATCTTAAATTTTAAGATGGCGGTAAATTTAGATCATGATCTTTAAAAAGCAATCAATTCTCACCAGGATGTTTTTTATTTCAACAAAATCGGTTTACTATTAATGAAGTTATAAGGAAATAAATGCAGACATGATTGGCAAGGCAATCGTATAATATGCAAAACAATGGTTGAAACAAAAATATTTTTTTTAGAACCACTGAACCGATTTTGCTAGTTAATAGCTTGTTGTGCGCGGTAAGAATGAAGCTTTTTTATTAATTTAAAAAAATTATTAAAACATATTCGCAACACAAGAATAAACGAGCATCTTTGAAGGGTGCATTTTAATTTGGTCCGCCATCTTGGATTTTGAGATGGCGGACAAAAAAAAATATTTATTCAAAACTCTGACTAATTCTCTATCAAGTGCAGTTTGTCCTATTAAAATCGATTGGATAGTTCAAAAGCTATAATGCAAAAAAAATTGTCCGGTTTTTTTGGCCCACCCGGTATCTGTAACTGCTACAAGCGTGCAGTGTAGCAGTCATTTTCCAATAATTCTTTTAATACGCTTTAGCGGTACAGATATATTTAAGACGTACATACGTGTAGCACGGCCGTACCCAGGAAAAAAATTCGAGGGGGGGGGGATAAGGAGTTTAAAATACGATTTTGCAAATTTGGCGTTTTGACTTGGGAATTGCACGAAATGTTTTTTTAATTACATCGAAATTTTTAAAAACGATATCAACCTAAAAAGTCTGTAAATTTTTTTGGCAATTTAATTATAAACCGATTATAACGGATCGAATACATTTCTAATTAAAAGATATTGAAATTGAAGAAATAATAATCCATGTTGGGTGAAAATATTGCTCTAAAATTGAATTTCGAATTTTTTTCTAAAATCTTTCGAAAACCAAAGTTCTGACATTATTTTTAGTTATTACAAAAAGGTTGCAAGAAATTTTATCTAACGCCAAAATTTATTATATTTTATGATTACATAATTTTGACATTCCTAGCCTGCGTAGCAATGGCTAGAGAAGGTATTATTTTCGAAAAAAATTTTTTTTTTGACATAACGCCAAAAATGGTATTTAGATGTATTTTGACCTATCCTAGCAATATCGTCGTGATGTCTGTCTGTGTGTGTGTGTATATTATTTTTGTCCGTAATACGATAGCCCTAAACCGCTAAACCGATTTTCATAAAATTTGCAGGTAAATTAGTGTTCGACACTCTTACGAGCCGATTAGATTTGGTCAAAATCCATTAATGCTATTTATATATTTACAAAAAACTGTTTTCAATATATTATCATGGCTTCACTTGAAGTGTGCTAATAGGCTAGCTAGGAAGGTCTCAGATCCGTCTTTAAAAATTATACTCGGATGGAGTCACATTTGTGTTTCGTTCTGCTGGATTTTGCTAAATAAAAAAAATGGCGCGTACAGCCATTAATAAGACCTAGTTGTTGTTATGGATGCTAGGGATGCCTTATTTTTGTTGAACATGAAGTTTTCAATCAATGTGTGTACACTATAGGCCAGTGGAATTACCATATTTTAAAGCAAAAGAAAAGAAAATTATTAACAGGACTTGGATCATTGAAAATTGTAGAGCGGCGGAAAACGAAGTTAAAATAATAAATGCGTGAGGAGGGGCGTTGCGGGTTAGGTTTGAGGGGGGGGGGGCTTAAAAAGAGGTAGGGAATCGTATTATTGCGATTTCCGGCGAAAGTTGACGTCGTCTAAAACTTTTGTAAATGTAATTTTTTACATAACCTTAAAATATTCAAGAAAAATTAAAAAAACCGTAATTTTAGTAATATAGTTAGTTTAACAAAACTTGGTAAACGTAGAGCTGTTTGGGTGCGAAATGTCTACAATATTTTACAAACAAAAAAATTAAGGAGTTCGAAGATTTATCTTTTCCGTGCAAAATCATTCTTTTTTTAAAATGAAATTTTTCCTTCAGAAAATCATCGTATCTAGTTCTGCTGGTACTCAGTTTTTGGCACTGAGATATACTTTTTGACGAAATAAAAAACCATAATAGTCGTCTTTTTAAAAACATGCCGGAAAAAAGAAAAGATTTAAAAACAAATTGTTACAATATGTTTTTTAAGTTATGGTAGTTATTTTATAAAATTTAAAATATTTTTTAAAACTGACTATATTACTTAATTCTACGGAAAAAAATGGCTATTATTATGGCTAAAAAAAATTAGACCTGCCTTGCTTTTGGAATATTAATACATTATGACAAAAATTTAATTTTTCTAATAAAATTTTTTTATCGCTCTCTATGTTATTTTTAATTTCTTTCTGAAATTTATCGCTCCCAAACAGTGCCGCCTAAAGCGAAACACCCTGTCACCCCCTAGTTATGCTACTGATATATGTACAGGGCTTACCATATATTTTTACACCATATCTAAAATGTTTATTTGAATAGATATCAAAATATGATAAATTCAAAAGTTTCATAATTTTTTACGAAGTTTAAAAATCTTAGGGTCTGAATGTAATTTTTTTTCTAAATGTCAAAATTTGACAGGTTGATGGTTTTATTTAAATTGAACACCCTATATTTTATTTTAGATTTTAATAGAAATTTTCTTCCTTATTTCAAAAATATATATGTTGATATTTTTTAGTTTATTAGTTTTGGAGATATAGGGTGTGTACATATTATCGACAGTGTAACGGAAATATTGACTTTCGTAGGCAATAAAAATTATTCTGAACTACTAACGAGCCTATTTTTTTTTCTCGGATAAAATCAGGGTCTATTTTACTAAAATTATGTTATTTTATGTTTATTTTTAACTGTAATAAAAAAAAAAAGTCAAAATGTCCCTTACATCGACACTTTTTAAAATAAAGGGTCCATGTTATCGACACAAAATGGAACTTATTCCCGACAATTTTTTTTTAGTGAATATTTTTATTTTATTTAACATAATCAACAAGTATGTACATATATTAAATAAAAAAATTTGTAGCCAAAAATATCGTATAATTATAAATTTTTTAAGTTAAAATCTTATTTTACAAAAAAGATACGAATCTGCCTAACAAAGTTTGAAGTATCTAGATGTAATAAAAGAATGTCATTAGGTACCCATTTACTTAAGACTAATTTTCAAAATACTTTTAGTAAGTTTATAAATATATAATATCACACTGCTTTCCTAATTAACAATAACAAAAATAAACATTAGTTTTGAACTTTTTAAATTAATTTTTAAAGAAAATAAAAAAAAATCGGGAAGTACCTACTTTATACAAACAATTTTAATAAACATTTGATATTTTTTTCTGTAAGTAGGATAGAGGATTTACACAAAAATATAAACTTCATCGACTGTATATAAACCTCTCTTATTTTAAATTTGTGGTTCTTTAATTTTTCTAAAAATAAAGAGATCCTTAATATCGACACAACAGAGGGTTATATCGACACTTTAGTTTAATTTAACGTACTGTAAATACTATAAAAATAAACACATTGTCGGTTACAACTAAAGACCTCAGAAATGATTTTGCTATAATAAAATATATTTTTAATATTTCTTTATTAAAAATGTAAAGCTTAAAAAAGTAAATTTTTGTAACCACACCTTAGGATGTAACAACAACACAAATTTGCACAATCTATCGACATACGAATGAACCTTTGATCGACACACAAATTTTCTTTAATATAACACCAAAATTATGAAAAAAAAGTATGTGTCGATATTATATCAAAAAAGCTTTTCTTTTTTTTAACAAAATTAAAAAAAACACCCGACTTATGTAAATAAAAAAATAAGTTTAAAAATTTCTGTGTAAGAACCATTGAGTTGTATAACGACCTGAAAGGGCGTTAGAGACGGAAAGACAAAGCATTTTTATTCACCCTATCCAATTTGGTTTCTAAGGGCGGGTATTTCTTTTACAATAAAAACAGAGATAGACATTATTGAACAAGTGAAACGGACAAAGATAGGCTGATTTTGCATGCTAATAATACCCTAGATAATATATGGGTGCTTTTATCTCTTTCACACTGACTGCATAAGTACGACAGAAAAGCAGCTGCCTACTTTTAACTCACCTGCCGTATTTTGAGTGATTCAACCTGCTAGTCGGTTTATCCAGGGAAAACTGATGGACAATGTTGTCTAAGTACGGAAATGAATTTTTTTGAATTTTGTGCGGGAATATAACAAAAATAAATCTTAAAAACATTTAAAAACAAGTTTAGAAGTAACTATTTGAGTTCAAACATGGTCCGAAATTGTTTTTTGTGTAAAAGAGAAAAAAAAATCGATAAAAAAACAACATTTCATGGGTACGTCGTCTTGACGGATAGTTTTTGCTAAAACACGAGAAAGTTCAGTAGCGTCACGATAGTTTTTTTTGCGACCGTGCGATTTAACCCTCACACATTTTGATTCAGAAAGTGTCACTTCCCCGCACTTATAAGATTATTTTTTTCTAATAATTTGTCCTGAAATGTGTTGCAGTCTAGGACAACTGGGCGCCGCAAACTCGGCGCCACCAACTGGGCGGCGGGCCAACTGAGCGGCAGGCCAACTGGGCGCCGAGCCAACTGGACGCCGGGTCAACTGGACGCTGGACTAAAATATTTTTTCTTGATAAAATGTGCAAATGAAAAACAAAATAGATATATTATTATTTATGCAAAAACATCTTTAAAAAATCCTTTACGTAATATTCTTGAAATTTGGTTTTGTTAGAGTTAAATCCATTAAGTCGATTGTTGAAATTTTGGTAGGTCTAGAGTTCTGGTAACCTGATAACATAAAATTTACGTTTTTGATTACAAGAATGGCAAATCCAAAATGGCGGATTTCTTTATTTTTAAACGGATTTGTCTCAAACTTGAAAGTTTGCAGTACTTGAGATCACTTAATACAGTTTTATACTCAAACTTAAAAATATTAAAATGGCGGATCCAAAATGGTGGGTTTCTTTATTTTTCAACGGATTTGTCTCAAATGTCTCAAACTTGAAAGTTTGCAGTGCTTAAGGTCACTTAGTACAATTTGTGACTCACACTTGCATATGGCAGACTTTTATAGCTTAATACAAAATATGACTCAAGTTTAAAGAAAGAAATGTAATATTTTATGCTTAAGTCAAATCGGTTAGTAAATAAAAATGTCTGTCATGTTGGATTCGCCATTTTGATTTTTTTATGAGTTTAAGTCAAAAATGATAATCAGCAAAGTCCACCATTTTGGATCCGCCATTTTAAATTATTTATGAGTTTGATATTTGATACATATCGGTGCATAAATAAAAAAATTCGCCACTGCAAACTTTCACGTTTAAGACAAATCGGTTTAAAAATAAAGAAATCCGCCATTTTGAGTTTGAGTCAAAAATCATATTCAGCGAGTTGAAACTGCCAAGTTCTATATTTGAATCCGCCATTTTGGATCCGCCATTTTAATTTTTTTAAGTTGGAGGATAAAACTGTATTAAGTGATCTCAAACACTGCAAACTTTCAAGTTTAAATCCACCATTTTGGATCCGCCATTCTTGAAATAAAAAACGTAAATGGTATTTTTACCTGGTTACCAGAACACTACACCTACCAAATTTCAACACTCGACTTAATAGATGTTGAAATTTTTGTATAAATAACATATTTATTTTGTTTTTTATCTGCACATTTTATCGAAAAAAAAATAGTCCGGCGCTTAGTTGGCCCGGCGTCCATTAGGCCCGGCGTGGCGCCTTGTTGGCGGCGCCGAGTTGGCCTGGCGCCCAGTTGTCCCATTCCGAATTCAAATTTTTAGTTCCGAAATTTCATCTGACTCGAGCATAACTTGTAGTACACCCAAGAAGAGAAGAGTTGAAGAAAAAAAATATTTTACCTGGAAGGTACAACATTTGTAAAGTTCTAAGATGAAAACAATCATTTTCATACATCCACTGCACTTAGCATGCTAACAAATTCTTTTTACTCTTTTTTTACTGAAGAGAATTTTGTATGCAACATAGTTTAGTATTCATGAATTATTTATTATTCAAACAGAAAATTGTTGATAAAAAAATTCTAGTGGAATTCACAATTTTTATTTTGCGCCGCCACTGCCCTTTTTTATCCAAGACAAGCAAATAGAATATTTTTGCGATGTTGCATGTGTCCGGACTTACTAAACCGAAATTCTATTTTCATCCCTGTCTTGCTCATTAAATTCTTACTTGGGATATAATGGCAATTTAGGCACATGCCGGGTCTACGCGTAGGGTATAGAAGTCAATGGTAAGGACCTTATTATCGACGGTAATGGCGACGTTTTGTTCATGGGTAAGATAAGTTGTACATAAAACCGACAGTCCTTTTTTTAGATAAAAAAACAGATTATATGATTTCTTATTGTTTTTTTTAATAAAATTTAACCCTATCTTAACAACCTGAATCAATTTTTTTACCTGTTTCTTAACATCATTAACAAGAGAACCGGCCACACCGGCACTTTTCGTCAACTGTCACAATTTCCCGCGTATTTTTCAAGAGATGTAGTGGGGATATGTTTTATGCAGTGCTGCCAACATGTGCACATATAATGACTTTTTTTTATAAAATAGACTTTATTCAGGTGCATGGTACCCGGATCTTATTATTTAAAGCAAACCGAAAAACTGTCGATAATATGCGTTTAAAAGTTTTAAAAAATTAGGTTTCAGCCATGAAAAAGACAATCGCATTGACACAAAAAGTGATGCTGTTGCTTTTGTATGGTATATAATTTGCTCATATTTAGCATCTGTGGCGCCGCAAGCCAGTAAAAGCAAAAAATAATACAATTTTCAATAATTCTAATAATTTTTCTGTGAATAGCTTATAATAGATGGAGTGCGCAGAATTTTCATTGAGATCGACGAATGTCTGTTCTATTTTCTCTTGTAGAACTTGAACAGGCTGGAAACACTTCAAATTCTACAAGAGAATATAGAACACTCTCGTCGATTTTAATGGAAAAATTCTGCGCACTCTCTCTATCAATCTATTCACAGAAAATTTATAAGAATTATTCAAATTTGTATTAAAAATCAAGGAGGCTATGTAGAAAATTACCAATGAAATATTAGATAAGTATTTTTTTTCTAAACAAAATTTTAATCATTTTTGTTTTTACTGGCTTGCGGCGCCACATATTACTGCCCAGAATTACCACGGATAATAAATATTAATTAATTATATACCTTACAAAAGCATCAGCATCACTTTTTGTGTCTATTCTATTGTCTTTTTCATGGCTGCCTTGATGTTTTAAAGAGTATTAATTTAATTTTTAAAACTGTTAAATGCATTATCTCTAAAACTAATAAACGAAATGATCCCCACATATATATTTTTGAAATTAGGAAGAAAAGATCTATAAAAATCTAAAATAATACATAATTTTAAAAAAACCATCAACCTGTCAAATTTTGACATTTAGAAAAAAAGAATTACATTGTTTCTCTAAGATTCTTAAACTTCGTCAAAAATTATGAAACATTTGTATTTATCATATTTTGATATCTATTCAAATAAACGTTGTAGATATGGTGTAAAAATACTTTGCCAATATATGGGCCCCTAAGCTCACACTAGGTACTATAGTTATAGTGTACGTGTGAGCTAATATAACTAAAAACTGAAATATATTTTATTCAACTCCAGACTAAATTACCTTTTGTTTGATACCACACAAGCCATGTTTTGACATAAACTCAAATTTTTTAAAAATACCCCCACCCTTAAAAAAAAAACCAAAACTAAAATGTATTTTGTTAAACTCCGGACTCAATTACCTTTCGTTTGATATAACACACGCCATATTTTCACTTAAACTCTTATTTTTGAAATATACCCCCACCCTTTTTTTAAAATAAATTAAAATGTATTTTGTTTAACGCCAGACTCAATTACCTTTCGCTTGATATCACACACGCCATATTTTCACATAAACTCTAATTTTTGAAATCTACCCCCACCCTTTTATTTGGTTTCTGTTCGATGGATTTTGTTCATTTTTAAATGGGACCATCTCGACCCAAGACCCAGTCTAGGTACCAAATTTCATTAAAATCGGCCAGGCGGTTTTTGAGTTATGCGCGTTGGTCGTTACAGACAGACATACAGACAGACAGACAGACAGACAGACAGACAGACAGACAGACAGACAGACAGACAGACATACAGACAGACAGACAGACAGACAGACAGACAGACAGACAGACAGACAGACAGACAGACAGACAGACAGACAGACAGACGGCGCAACAAAAAAGTTTCAAAATCATCTGAAACGCAAAGATATATAAAAATTTTTGAAATCGGAGCAACTTTTTTTTTCTTGAAAAAATTAGGATCACCATAGCTCACACTACTATAGTATAGTATATGTGTGAGCTAATATACGGGAAGATCCTGTACATACCGGATGGGCCAAAAAAAACCGGACAATTTTTTTTTCATTATAACTTTTGAACTATACCATTAATGTTAATGGGACAAACTGTACTTGCCAGAGAATTAATAAGATGTTTGAATGAATAAATTTTTAGCTCACACATATACTATACTATAGTAGTGTGAGCTATGGTGATCCTAATTTTTTAGAGAAAAAAAAGTTGCTCCGATTTCAAATTTTTTTATATATCTTTGCGTTTCAGATGATTTTGAAACTTTTTTGTTGCGCCGTCTGTCTGTCTGTCTGTCTGTCTGTCTGTCTGTCTGTCTGTATGTCTGTATGTCTGTATGTCTGTATGTCTGTATGTCTGTATGTCTGTCTGTCTGTATGTCTGTATGTCTGTCTGTAACGACCAACGCGCATAACTCAAAAACCGCTTGGCCGATTTTAATGAAATTTGGTACCTAGGCTTGGGTCGAGATGGTCCCATTTAAAAATGAACAAAATCCACTGAACACAAACCGAATAAAAGAGTGGGGGTTGATTAAAAAAATTAGAGTTTATGTGCAAATATGGCGTCAAAATCAAACGAAAGGTAATTGAGTCTGGAGTTAAACAAAATACATTTTAATTTATTTAAAAAAAAGGGTGAAGGTATATTTTAAAAATTAGAGTTTAAGTGAAAATATGGCTTTTGTGATATCAAACGAAAGGTAATTGAGTCCGGAGTTTAACAAAATACATTTTAGTTTTTGTTTTTTAAGGGTGGGGGGTAGATTTTAAAAATTTGAGTTTAAGTCAAAACATGGCTTGTGTGGTATCAAGCAAAAGGTAATTTAGTCTGGAGTTGAATAAAATATATTTCAGTTTTTAGTTATATTAGCTCACACGTAAACTATAACTATAGTACCTAGTGTGAGCTTAGGGGCCCATATATTGGCAGAGTTTTTGTCCGTTATCTCAAAAAGCAAGATGGCGGTCGCAATTAAAATGTACCCTTCAAAGATGCTCGTGTCTTTGTCTTGTCTTGCGAACATGTTTTACCGCACAACAAGGTACGAATCAGAAAAATCGGTAAAGTGGTTCTAAAAAAATATATTTTTTTTTCAACCATTGTTTTGAATATTATACGATTGCCTTGCCAATCATGCCTGCATTTATTTCCTTATAACTTCATTAATACTGAACCGATTTTGATGAAATAAAAAACATCCTGGTAAGAATTGATCGCCTTTTAAAGATACTTTGCTAATATATGGACCCCTAAGCTCACACTCACTAGGTACTATAGTTCTAGTGTACGTGTGAGCTAATATAACTAAAACCTGAAATATATTTTATTCAACTCCAGACTAAATTACCTTTTGTTTGATACCACACAAGCCATGTTTTGACTTAAACTCAAATTTTTGAAATCTTCCCCCACCCTTAAAAAAAACAAAAACTAAAATGTATTTTGTTAAACTCCGGACTCAATTACCTTTCGTTTGATATCACACACGCTATATTTTCACTTAAACTCTAATTTTTAAAATATACCCCCACCCTTTTTTTTTAATGAATTAAAATTTAATTTTTGAAATCTACCGCCACCCTTTTATTTGGTTTGTGTTCGGTGGATTTTGTTTATTTTTAAATGGGACCATCTCGACCCAAGACCCAGCCTAGTTACCAAATTTCATTAAAATCGGCCAAGCGGTTTTTGAGTTATGCGCGTTGGTCGTTACAGACAGACAGACATACAGACATACAGACATACAGACATACAGACATACAGACATACAGACATACAGACATACAGACATACAGACATACAGACATACAGACATACAGACATACAGACATACAGACATACAGACATACAGATATACATACATACAGACATACAGACATACAGACATACAGACATACAGACATACAGACATACAGACATACAGACATACAGACATACAGACATACAGACATACAGACATACAGACATACAGACATACAGACATACAGACATACAGACATACAGACATACAGACATACAGACATACAGACATACAGACATACAGACATACAGACATACAGACATACAGACATACAGACATACAGACATACAGACATACAGACATACAGACATACAGACATACAGACATACAGACATACAGACATACAGACATACAGACATACAGACATACAGACATACAGACATACAGACATACAGACATACAGACATACAGACATACAGACATACAGACATACAGACATACAGACATACAGACATACAGACATACAGACATACAGACATACAGACATACAGACATACAGACATACAGACATACAGACATACAGACATACAGACATACAGACATACAGACATACAGACATACAGACATACAGACATACAGACATACAGACATACAGACATACAGACATACAGACATACAGACATACAGACATACAGACATACAGACATACAGACATACAGACATACAGACATACAGACATACAGACATACAGACATACAGACATACAGACATACAGACATACAGACATACAGACATACAGACATACAGACATACAGACATACAGACATACAGACATACAGACATACAGACATACAGACATACAGACATACAGACATACAGACATACAGACATACAGACATACAGACATACAGACATACAGACATACAGACATACAGACATACAGACATACAGACATACAGACATACAGACATACAGACATACAGACATACAGACATACAGACATACAGACATACAGACATACAGACATACAGACATACAGACATACAGACATACAGACATACAGACATACAGACATACAGACATACAGACATACAGACATACAGACATACAGACATACAGACATACAGACATACAGACATACAGACATACAGACATACAGACATACAGACATACAGACATACAGACATACAGACATACAGACATACAGACATACAGACATACAGACATACAGACATACAGACATACAGACATACAGACATACAGACATACAGACATACAGACATACAGACATACAGACATACAGACATACAGACATACAGACATACAGACATACAGACATACAGACATACAGACATACAGACATACAGACATACAGACATACAGACATACAGACATACAGACATACAGACATACAGACATACAGACATACAGACATACAGACATACAGACATACAGACATACAGACATACAGACATACAGACATACAGACATACAGACATACAGACATACAGACATACAGACATACAGACATACAGACATACAGACATACAGACATACAGACATACAGACATACAGACATACAGACATACAGACATACAGACATACAGACATACAGACATACAGACATACAGACATACAGACATACAGACATACAGACATACAGACATACAGACATACAGACATACAGACATACAGACATACAGACATACAGACATACAGACATACAGACATACAGACATACAGACATACAGACATACAGACATACAGACATACAGACATACAGACATACAGACATACAGACATACAGACATACAGACATACAGACATACAGACATACAGACATACAGACATACAGACATACAGACATACAGACATACAGACATACAGACATACAGACATACAGACATACAGACATACAGACATACAGACATACAGACATACAGACATACAGACATACAGACATACAGACATACAGACATACAGACATACAGACATACAGACATACAGACATACAGACATACAGACATACAGACATACAGACATACAGACATACAGACATACAGACATACAGACATACAGACATACAGACATACAGACATACAGACATACAGACATACAGACATACAGACATACAGACATACAGACATACAGACATACAGACATACAGACATACAGACATACAGACATACAGACATACAGACATACAGACATACAGACATACAGACATACAGACATACAGACATACAGACATACAGACATACAGACATACAGACATACAGACATACAGACATACAGACATACAGACATACAGACATACAGACATACAGACATACAGACATACAGACATACAGACATACAGACATACAGACATACAGACATACAGACATACAGACATACAGACATACAGACATACAGACATACAGACATACAGACATACAGACATACAGACATACAGACATACAGACATACAGACATACAGACAAACAGACAAACAGACATACAGACATACAGACATACAGACATACAGACATACAGACATACAGACATACAGACAAACAGACAAACAGACAAACAGACATACAGACATACAGACATACAGACATACAGACATACAGACATACAGACATACAGACATACAGACATACAGACATACAGACATACAGACATACAGACATACAGACATACAGACATACAGACATACAGACATACAGACATACAGACATACAGACATACAGACATACAGACATACAGACATACAGACATACAGACATACAGACATACAGACATACAGACATACAGACATACAGACATACAGACATACAGACATACAGACATACAGACATACAGACATACAGACATACAGACATACAGACATACAGACATACAGACATACAGACATACAGACATACAGACATACAGACATACAGACATACAGACATACAGACATACAGACATACAGACATACAGACATACAGACATACAGACATACAGACATACAGACATACAGACATACAGACATACAGACATACAGACATACAGACATACAGACATACAGACATACAGACATACAGACATACAGACATACAGACATACAGACATACAGACATACAGACATATAGACATACAGACATACAGACATACAGACATACAGACATACAGACATACAGACATACAGACATACAGACATATAGACATACAGACATACAGACATACAGACATACAGACATACAGACATACAGACATACAGACATACAGACATACAGACATACAGACATACAGACATACAGACATACAGACATACAGACATACAGACATACAGACATACAGACATACAGACATACAGACATACAGACATACAGACAGACAGACAGACAGACAGACAGACAGACATACAGACAGACAGACGGCGCCACAAAAAAGTTTCAAAATCATCTGAAACGCAAAGATATATAAAAAATTTTGAAATCGGAGCAACTTTTTTTTTCTCGAAAAAAAATTAGGATCACCATAGCTCACACTACTATATTATAGTATATGTGTGAGCTAATAATGATTAAAATGTACAGCCATCTTAAAAATAAAAAATAGGTCAACAGCATATATAATATTTGTCAAGCAAAAATTATCATTGACTGGGCAAAAATCAAGCCAAAAAATTTCAATATTTTTCGGCAGCTGCTCAAATCTTGGATAAATTTCGCAGTCAAATCAAATATTCTTTAAAGCACAACTGTTCATAAATAAAATTAAATGTGTTATTATGCAGTACGGGGTTTTTTTAGAAATTAAAAGAAAAAGATGGAGACGAGTAAAATTTAGAAAACAAAATATTTTGCCACTCTTTTTGCATGCATTTTTCTATCAAATACACTTAATATTTTAGTTTTTTTTGAAAATAGAATACTTAAACAAACGTTAGCTTGAACATGTTTTCATCTGGTATAAGCAAAAATCCAAAGAATCGGTCCACTTTGCCATAAAAACAAGCGAATGTCCCATATCTCTACTACTTATCACTAATAAATATTTCAATATTTTTGAGTCCTAGACATTTCGGGGAGGGATTGATCCCGCTTGATCCTCTCCTAGGTACGGCTCTGACGTGTAGCGATTTCTTGCATCATTTGAAAACTTTTTTGTGTTTTGGTAATTTTTGAAAGAATGTTCTGTTATCGAGCTACCATGAGGTTGAAGCAAGGGTTGAAGAGTTTAGTTATTTTTTTAAATAAATCAGGTGTCATCATAATATGCCCTTTTTCAAAACCAAAATTTTTTTTTCGGTACGCCACTTGTCAGTTTTAAAATATGGAATAAATTCTCTGTTTTATCAAAAAAAAAAAAAATTGGTATCTTGGAGTTTTGTAAATTTCAAAGCATTGTTTGTATATTTTTCTCCATAACCGTAGCAGATACAAAAATATAAGAAATCAACAAGTTCCTTAATAAAACAGGATCTTTTTTTTTAGACCACAGGCGGCGTACTTCGGGAACGTCCTTAAATTACGTAACAAAAAATTTCAGGATTTTTGACCCCCTCGTAACGCATTATCAAGAAAAAACATTAAAAAAACATTGAGTGGAACGCAAGGCCAACCCCCCCCCCCCTAGAGCGTTATGTAATTTAAGGATAGGCCCTTTAGCAAAATTCGGTAGACAGGGAAAATTTTCACGAAGCGTTTTTTTTTTCAATCTAAAAAGACAATTTTTAAGTGAAAATATGGCGTGTGTGATATCAAACGAAAGGTAATTGAGTCCGGAGTTTAACAAAATACATTTTAGTTTTTGTTTTTTTTAAGTCAAAACATGGCTTGTGTGGTATCAAACAAAAGGTAATTTAGTCTGGAGTTGAAGAAAATATATTTTAGTTTTTAGTTATACTAGCTCACACATACACTATAACTATAGTACCTAGTGTGAGCTTAGGGGCCCATATATTGGCAGAGTATTTTATTACTTGCACTAAAATTTTGGTTCATTTTTAGGATTTTTAGGTCCGGTCTATGTGGATTTTATTTGTAATCGAAGTTCATATGTCAACGTATTTAAATTTGCACAGTTAATTATATAATCGACGGTATTTGTTTCCATTTTGAAAACAAACAAAAATGAAAATAATGGACATGCGACCGGCAAGACTTTTAACTACTGACCCTGACGTACCTCAAATCAAAACAAACTCATACGTCTTCACTAAGGATAAAACCGGCAACACGTAAGAAGGGCAACGAACGGTTTGGTTCGGTTCGGTTCGGTTACAATACAATTACAATGAATATGGCCGACGTCAACTAAATCAAACGTTCCTCCCGCCCCCGCGCGTGAGCAGCTACCCATACACCGCTGAAAAACGGGTAAAATTGAAATCTTGTACCGCGCGGTGCTGGCGGCTTGTAATTATTTACGCTAAAAAGTTTTAAAAGTTAACCACAGACTAAAAAAAACCTGTCGTAAGGAAAGATTTAACTTTTTTTAAATAAATCAATTAAAAATACTGGTTGTTGTCTAGTTTTGGGAGGGCACTGCCCCGTTGCCCTCCCTGTAGCAGCCGCCACTGGTTATAATCAAAAACTTCATAGGAGCTTTCGTTTCTGAGATATTTACAAAAAACTGTTTTAAAGCTGATGTAGCATGGTCTCTACTTGGAATGTGCTAATGGGCTAGGGAAGGTATTAGATCCGTCTTGGACTCATTTATTTTTATTTGTATGCCACTCCTTCAGGGTAACACAACGTAAAATTATAACCTTAAATTAGGTACACTCGTGCTCATAAAAGCCCCGTACATGAAAAATTGATTTGATAATTTTTAGATAAGTTACTGAAAATCCAGCGAAAATGTCTTCACATTTTTAATTTGTTTGTGACAAAAAAAAAACAATTATTTAAGTGTCATTTCGTAATAACACTATAAACATAGCTAACAACAAAATATAAGTAGCCTATTACAAGTTTTTTTTAATTTCCATTAACTTTTCGCATCCTTTTTTGGGGCCAAATATTATTTTGCGGGTTGAGGACGTAACGACAAACGTACGGACACACAGACAGACGTCAAAATGAAAAGACCAATTTAGCTCGCTTACTTACTTACGTTTTAAAATATTATTTAAAAAAAGCTCTCTCAGAGCTTCGCGGCTGAGAAAAGTAAAAATCTCGCTATCAAAAACTTACTGTAGTTGTTACTATTTAGATCAATGGTCATCATTCCATCTGGTTCCACAAGTTTTCTATCAATTTCCACACTAGAAGATTTTTCACCGCCATTATTGTTTGACACAATATTTTTCGGCGCAACCATTTTTAAAAAAAAAAAGGTAGTACTAATTACTTCAATTTAAAAAAAAAAATTGTTACACATTATGTTGACACACTTTTTTTAACAAAAAGCCTTGTTTAAAATCGCAGACGTGCCAGATCTTTTTGTAACATCAGCAGAAATATTGTTTAAAGAAATTACCCAATACTAATTAAAATCGAGAAATGGTTATTTTAAAAATATTTTACCTACAATTACCTATATGTATACATATCCCAAAACTAATTTTTGACATTCGCTTCCGTAAAGTACTCACTTTGCGCACGAAGGTTTGATTTGTTAACTGTCTTTTCCACACTTATTATCCGAACACCGCGTCGGGTAATTTTTCTGATTGCATGCGGGAAAATATTGCTTTGCGCACTTGTTATGAGGATAACTATTTCTTCAAACGTACATGCATGTTAGGGCGGAAAGTCAACTTTTCCGCACTATGCAATAAAGGGCTTTATATTAAGCTATTATAACAATTGCAGAAAATCGATTTTTACACACTACACTGAGAAAAGTGTTTGATAAAATTCCAGTAAAAACGTTGGCAACTTTGTAACCAACGTTTTTTACTGTAATTTTATAAAGCCATAAAAAAACACCTACCATCACATTACATGATAAGTAAAATTACATGATATATTTTGAAATTTTTTTTTGGAAAATGAAAATTTACAAGAAAATTACTTTTTTCCAATTTCAGTTGTGTAAAAACTTAATGTTCACTGAAAAAAGTGTTTTGTAAAATTCCAGTAACAAACTTTGGAACTTTGTATTTATACAATTACTGTAATTTTACAAAGCCATCAAAAAACACCTACCATCACATTACAGGATAAGTAAAATTACGATATATTTTGTAAATTTTTTATAGAAATGAAAATTTACAAGAAAATTACTTTTTTCGAAATCCAGTTGGGTAAAAACCCAATGTACACTGAAAAAAATATTGTGTAAAATTCCAGTAAAAAACTTTGTAACCAACGTTTTTTAACATCACATTAGAGGATGTAATGTAAGTAAAATTACAAGATATATTTTGTAAATTTTGTATTCCGTAAAAAGAATTGATATAAAAGTAAAGGCAAGTTCTCTAATAAAAAATTCAAAATGAAAGGTTCTAACTAGTTTCGAAATGTTTTTTTTTAACTTTGCTATTACAGCCAAACTTCCTTATGTTCAATTTAGGACTGTGCCCTTAGAGTAATAAAAATATAAAGAGAAGTAATCAACAGCGGCCCCGTGTAAATTTTCCCTATTCGTGGCGGTCATTCCTGAAAACTTAAATATTACAGAATCCCCGGCGACGTCAACATAGCTGCATCACTGGAATCATCTCGCTAAAACCAAAGTGGGCTGAATTTTCACAATATTTTCATAAACATAGCACTTCTTGATTACTTTTACGTCCAACTAAGTTCTTTTTTACAAAAATAAAACTCAACACACAGTAAAAAACACAAAAAATTCAATACACCGGGTCCGACGACCAAGACAACACTGCATTTAATACAAACACATCTTACTGTCAGTGTCGACTTTAGAGCTTAGGAATATCTGGGCTAACCGTTCACGACTTGAGGACCCACCTAATTAAACTTGTTGCCATTATATAAGTGAAAAAATAATCTTTTGTTTAAAACTCGTAGACAATGATTGAGTAGAAATAAAACTTTGGACTTCCATTGTCTTTATCTGAGGGCACGGCAGTGCCTCGCCAAGTTCGCGCTGCCGTACCATCTTTTCTTGAAACATTTCAGTCCATATTTGAGCTATCTAAACTCCACTTCGGAAAAAGCTACGAATCTCATACTTTGCACAGTCGTAGAGCTTCACAGAGTTAACAATCCCTCCAAGTTTCATGGACTTCTATAAAGTAGTAAAGTAGTTACGAAATTTCAAAAAACGTCGAAATGGCCACTCACTCACTGACTCACTCACTCATGTATAGATCATCAAAATTCTACTGTACTTCCAGACATGCTACAGAGCTGAAATTTGGCAGACTGATAGAAATTATGACCAAACCCCTGGAAAAAAGCCTCAAAATTCTAATAACATTACCCACTTCTAGAAATGCTAGAGAGCTTTGGCAGCCTGATAGGAACTATGATAAAACTATAGGAAAAAATTATAACACCCCAAAATTCTAATTTACTTCCCTCCCATTTAAATGTAAAGTTATGTAAAAGTAACACAGCTTACTTCCAGAAACGCTAGAGAGCTGAACTTTTTAAAACTAAAAGACACTATGATAAAACTATAGGAAAAAATTTTAAAACACCAATATTTTAATTTACTTTCCTCTCCTATAAATGTAAATTTTTATAAAAGTAACATTGCCCACTTCCAGAAACGCTAGAGAGCTGAGCTTTGGAAAGCTGATAGGAACTATGATAAAACTATGGGAAAAAATTTAAAAACCCCAAAAATTTTTATTTACTCTCCTCCCCTATAAATGTCAAGTTATGTAAAAGTAACATTAGCCACTTCCAAAAACGCTAGAGAGCTGAGCATTGGAAGACTGATAGGAACTATGATAAAACTATAGGAAAAAATTTAAAAACACGAAAATTTTAATTTACTTCCCTTCCCTATACATGTAAAGTTATGCAAAAGTAACATTGTCCACTTTCAGAAACGCTAGAGAGCTGAGCTTTGGAAGGCTGATAGCAGCTATGATAAAACCATGGGAAAAATTAAAAGACCTCAAAATTTTAAGTAAGGCATTGGAAAAGTTTTGAACAATATTCCGCATATTTTACTATTTTAAAAATTAAATATTATCCAATTCCTTTAAAAAAGAAGTGAAATCATAACAAAAACATTTAATGTAAAAAAAATCCAAGTACGCGGCATTCCGTAAAAAGAATTGAGATAAAAGTAAAGTCAAGTTCTCCAATACAAATTTCAACATGAAAGTAAGAAACTAGTATGGAAATGTTTTTCTAAACATGGCTATTACGGCTGTAAATGACTCTTAGGCACAGTGCTAAAATGACCATAAAGAAGTTTGGCTGTAATAGCAAAGTTTAGAAAAACATTTCCAAAAAATCTTTCATTATGAAATTTGTATTGGAGAACTTGGCCTTACTTTTATCTCAATTCTTTTAACGGAATGCCATTTTCGCGTACTCTTTTTTATAATAAATATTTTTGTGTTGATTTATTTTAAACAGGACGTTTCAGTAAGTAACTATATCTAACCGTTTTCAAGTGTAAACTAAACAATCCAGTCTAAAGGCTACTACTTATACTACTTGGTGTGCAGTCGGCCCGCCCCCTTTTTACCTTCCTAGCCCGCACAGCAACGGCTAGAGAAAGTATTGTTTTCGACAAAAAATTGTTTAAAAAAAGTTGATTAGATTTTAGTCAAAATTCATGAATGCTAATGACAGTTTTTTGGCAGTTAAAAAATTTTAAAAATGCTAAGTTTTTAACGGAACGTCGCATCAATATTCGGTTTTCGGAATATAGTAGCGCGCGTTTTTTGAAAAAGTTATGTTATAACCGAAAAGTTCGTAGGAGCTTTCATTTCGGAGATATTTACAAAAAACTGTTTTCAAGGTTGATATAACGTGGAGTGTGCTAATGTGCTAGGAAGATATCAGATCCGTCATGGATCCATTCATTTAATTCCAAGACGCTTGTTTTCCTTAAGGTGTGGTTTCACACAGAAAAACTACAAAACTACTAAATACTTAGAGAAAATTAAAGCAATCCTATGAAATTTTCGTTTGGATGGTTAATAGTGTTTCAACTCTCCAAACAGAAAAGCCGCATTTTAAAATAATAAAATAGAATATTCTTAATACCGGTTAAAACTGTTGGAACAATGACTAAAAGTTAATCGTCCTCTACAATAGGAAAAAGGATTCTCTTTTTACCTGGGGATATAGTCCAAGTAGCTCAAAAGGAAACCCGGCCCTGATAACACGAAATCCGCAATATGATGTCATACACCTGTTGCCACGTCCTGAACAAATTGTGGGAAAGGGGTCGTTCATAAATTATGTTGTCTAAATGAGTTTTTATCGGAGGATGTAATAAGAAATACACAGCATAAAACGACGCGACGCGGGCTAATAAGCGCATGACAAATTATCGCACGGTTTGAATAGCCTAACCAATTCTTTGAATAGCCTAATCAATTCAAAGCACTATATATTTTGGTAAGGTGAGAAGTTGAACCTTACTTATTATTTATAAAATTTTACAGAGGCAGAGGAGGCGGCAACAGCGGAAAAGCTACATTGTTTACCAACAAATGAATGAATGACCGCCGAAACCGGGGCTACTTCTTCTCTTTAAATGTTATTACTCTGAGACTGTACCTAAGAGTCATTTGCAGCCGTAATAGCCAAGTTTATAAAAACATTTCCAAAATGGTAAGAACCTTTCATTTTGGAATTTGTATTGGAGAACTTGACTTTACTTTTATCTCAATTTTTTTTTAGGGAATAGCATTTTCGCGAATTCGCATACTTCGCTTTTTTTTACATGAAATGTTTTTGTTCTGATTTTATTCCCTTTTTAAGGGCTTTGGATAATGTTTAAGTTTTAAAGTAGTAAAATATTTAGAATATTGTTTTTTAATTTTTTCCTATGGTTTTATCATAGTTTCTATCAGCCTTCGAAAGCTCAGCTCTCTAGCGTTCCCGGAAGTGGGCAATGTTACTTTTACATAACTTTATATTTATAGGAGAGGGAAGCACATTAAAATTTTGGGGTGTTTTTTAATTTTTACCTTTTTAGCCCGCGTAGCCAAATATGTGTTATTTGGATGTATTTTGACCTATCCTACCAATATCGTCGTGATGTCTGTCTGTGTGTGTATATTATTTCTGTCCCTCTGATTTTCATAAAATTTTTAGGTAAATAGTGTTCGACACTCTTACGAGCTGATTAGATTTTGGTCAACATCCTTTAAATAATGCTAATGACAGTTTTTTGATAATTAATAACTTTTAAAAAATTCTAACTTTTTAACGGAACATCGTATCAAAACACCGTTTTCGGAATATAGTAGACTATGTTTTGCTCAATAACTCGTATTAAAACCATAAGCGTAGGAGCTTTAGTTTCTGAGATATTTACAGAAACTGTTTTCAAGGCTAATATATTATCATGGCTTCACTTGAAGTGTGACAATAGGCAAGCTTGGAAGGTGTCAGATCCGTCATGGATCCATTTATTTCCTATAGTTTTCTCATATTTCTTATCAGTCTGTCAAAGCTTAGCTCTCTAGCGTTTCTCGAAATGGGCAATATTACTTTTACATAAATTTGAATTTATAGGAAAGGGGAGTAAATTAAAATTTTGGGGATTTTTGATTTTTTCCAAGGGTTTGGTCATAATTTCTATCAGTTTGCCAAATTACAGCTTTGTAGCATGCCTGGAAGTACAGTAGAATGTTGATGATCTATACATGTGTGTGAGTGAGAGAGTGGTAATTTCGACGTCTTTTGAAATTTCGTAACTACTTTACTACTTTATGGAAGTCCATGAAACTTTGGGGAGTGTTAACTCTATAAAGATCTACAACTGTGCAAAATTTGAGTTTTGTAGCTTAATTTTCTTTTCGTAAAATATAAATAAAAGCGAAATATCTTTTATTTTGTATACATTTTTTGAAAATATCCTTACGTCTAAGAAATCCACATACTTGTCCATCTTTTAAAAATTTTTAAATTTATAATTATTAAATAAAACCCCCCTGTACTCCGACCCTGTATATGTCACACTCCTCCAGGAATTTTTATTTTAAAGAGAAACAATTTCTTTATGTCCCCATTAGATTATAAATTTCTCAAAAAAAAAAAATATATATATATTTTTTATTTCTTGGAAGAAAATAAAGCAATATATTTTTTTTATCACTTAAAATAAAAGTGTATATTTCGTTATAATCGGTGCCAAGTTTCATTCAGCTTTACATTTGAATTTTATACAAAATTTTCATGAGATAGATGCAATTAAAAATAAAACACTCTGTATCTTTGTTCTGCACTGGGTTTAGGATGAGTACCACTTCGTGAAATAATACTATAGTGTCCTACTATATTCGTGCCAAGTTTCATTACGGTACGCAGAAATGCAGACAAAAGTGGCTTAGGCTCCGGACTTTTTTTAGCTCACACATATACTATACCGGAATGGGACAACTGGGCGCCGCCAACTCGGAGCCGCCAACTGGGCGCCGCCAACTCGGCGCCGCCAACTGGGCGCCGGGCCAACTCGGCGCCGCCAACTGGGCGCCGGCCAACTCGGCGCCGGACTAAAAAAAATTTTTTTGACAAATTGTGTAGATGAAAAATAAAATATATTATTTATACAAAAACATCTTTAAAAAATCCTACGCAATTTTTTACAACCTTTATTTAGCTTCAGATGTTCTAACTAACTATCTATCAAATCTTGTGAAGCGTTTTTGACACACTTCCCATTATCCGATTTGGATGAAATTTGGTACAAACGTAGTGGTCCCATGACAATACAACATTAAGAAAAAAATATCCAAACAACCCCTACCCCCACCCCTTCTATAGAAAAATGTGTTTTTGACAAACTTCCCGTTATCCGATTTGAATAAAATTTGGTATACACATAGTGGTCCGATGATAATACAACAATAAGAAAAAAATATCCTCCCACCCCTACCCCCACCCCTTCTATAGAAAAATGTGTTTTTGACACACTTCCCGTTATCCGATTTGGATAAAATTTGGTATACACATAGTGGTCCGATGATAATACAACAATAAGAAAAAAATATCCTCCCACCCCTACCCCCACCCCCTTCCATAGAAAAATGTTTTTGACACACATCCCGTTATCCGATTTGTATGAAATTTGGTATACATATAGTGATCCGATGACAATATATTATTAAGAAAAAAATATCCTCCCACCTCTACCCCCACCCCCTTTCATAGAAAAATGAGTTTTTGACACACTTCCCATTATCCGATTTGGATGAAACTTGGTATTCACATAGTGGTCTGATGACAATACAACACCAAGAAAAAAATATCCTACCACACCTACCCCTACCCCTTCTATAGAAAAATGTGTTTTTGACACACTGCCCGTTATCCGATTTGGATAAAATTTGGTATACACATAGTGGTCCGATGATAATACAATATTAAGAAAAAATATCCTCCCACCTCTACCCCCACCCCCTTTCATAGAAAAATGAGTTTTTGACACACTTCCCATTAATCGATTTGGATGAAATTTGGTATTCACATAGTGGTCCGATGACAATACAACATTTAAAAAAATATCCTCCCACCCCTACCCCCACCCCCTTCCATGGAAAATGCGTTTTTAACATCCTTCTCATTATCCGATTTGGATGAAATTTGGTATACATATAGTGGTCCAATGACAATACAACATTGAAAAAACAAATCCTACCACTCCTACCCCCACCCTCATCTATAGAAAAATGCGTTTTTGACACACTTCCCATTATCCGATTTGGATGAAATTTGGTATACATATAGTGGTCCGATAACAATACAACAATAATGAAAAAATGTCCTCCCACCCCTACCCCCCACCCCCTTCCATAAAAAATGCGTTTTTGACACACTTCACTTCAAATGACTTTTATAAAATTTGGTCCGATGGCAATACAGCCCAAACAAAAAATATATTTCTACCTCTACCCCCACCCTCTCCTTCCCCCAATAGAAAAATGAGTTTCCAAACAACTTACGATCAGCGATTTCATTATAATCTAGAATAAACTCTTCTTTATTTATTTACCTCTGCATTTTTCTGCTAGATTGATTCTTGCAAATAGTAATATTTAATTGATACGGATATCTTATCGTGCTAACATCTTCCAAATTTCCATCAGTCGGCCATCGCTTTTATTATTATGATAATATTAGACTGTTAAAAAATTATTTTTTAATTTTTAGTGCATTTTATAAAAGCTTGTGACTTAAAAAAAATTTTTTACTAATTTATTTGAAATCTGTTTTTGTAAGTAAAGTTAAATCCATTAAGTCGACTGTTGAATCTTGGTAGTTGTAGTGTTTGGTAACCGGGTAATACTACAATTTACGTTTTTAATTACAACAATGGCGGATCGAAAAATCAAAATGCTTGAGGTCATTTACGAAAATTTTTTACTCAAACTTAAAAAAATCAAAATGACGGATCCAAAATGGCAGATTTTTTATTTACTAACCGATTTGTCTCAAACTTGAAATATTACATTACTTGTTACACTATATGTATACCAAATTTCATCCAAATCGGATAATGGGAAGGGTGTCAAAAACGCATTTTCTATGGAAGGGGGTGGGGGTAGGGGTGGGATGGATATTTTTTTTAATGTTGTATTATCATCGGACCACTATGTGAATACCAAATTTCATCCAAATCGGATAATGGGAAGTGTGTCAAAAACTCATTTTTCTATGAAAGGAGGTGGGGGTAGAGGTGGGAGGATATTTTTTTCTTAATATTGTATTGTCATCGGATCACTATATGTATACCAAATTTCATCCAAATCGGATAATGGGAAGTGTGTCAAAAACGCATTTTCTATGGAAGGGGGTGGGGGTAGGGGTGGTAGGATATTTTTTTTTTAATGTTGTATTGTCATCGGACCACAACGTGAATACCAAATTTCATCCAAATCGGATAATGGGAAGTGTGTCAAAAACTCATTTTTCTATTAAAGGGGGTGGGGGTAGAGGTGGGAGGAGGATATTTTTTTCTTAATATTGTATTGTCATCGGATCACTATATGTATACCAAATTTCATCCAAATCGGATAACGGGATGTGTGTCAAAAACAAATTTTTCTATGGAAGGGGGTGGGGGTAGGGGTGGGAGGATATTTTTTTTTAATGTTGTATTGTCATCGGACCACTATGTGAATACCAAATTTCATCCAAATCGGATAATGGGAAGTGTGTCAAAAACTCATTTTTCTATTAAAGGGGGTGGGGGTAGAGGTGGGAGGATATTTTTTTCTTAATATTGTATTGTCATCGGTTCACTATATGTATACCAAATTTCATTCAAATCGGATAATGGGAAGTGTGTCAAAAACGCATTTTTCTATAGATGAGGGTGGGGGTAGGAGTGGTAGGATTTTTTTTTTCAATATTATATTGTCATCGGACCCCTATATGTATACCAAATTTCATCCAAATCGGATAATGGGAAGGGTGTCAAAAACGCATTTTCTATGGAAGGGGGTGGGGGTAGGGGTGGGAGGATATTTTTTTTTAATGTTGTATTGTCATCGGACCACAACGTGAATACCAAATTTCATCCAAATCGGATAATTGGAAGTGTGTCAAAAACTCATTTTTCTATTAAAGGGGGTGGGGGTAGAGGTGGGAGGAGGATATTTTTTTTCTTAATATTGTATTGTCATCGGATCACTATATGTATACCAAATTTCATCCAAATCGGATAACGGGATGTGTGTCAAAAACAAATTTTTCTATGGAAGGGGGTGGGGGTAGGGGTGGGAGGATATTTTTTTTAATGTTGTATTGTCATCGGACCACTATATGTATACCAAATTTCATCCAAATCGGATAACGGGATGTGTGTCAAAAACAAATTTTTCTATGGAAGGGGGTGGGGGTAGGGGTGGGAGGATATTTTTTTCTTATTGTTGTATTATCATCGGACCACTATGTGTATACCAAATTTTATCCAAATCGGATAACGGGAAGTGTGTCAAAAACACATTTTTCTATAGAAGGGGTGGGGGTAGGGGTGGAAGGATATATTTTTTTTAATGTTGTATTGTCATGGGACCACTACGTGTGTACCAAATTTCATCCAAATCGGATAATGATAAGTGTGTTAAAAACGCTTCGCAAGATTTGATAGATAGTTAGTTAGTAAAGGATTTTTTAAAGATGTTTTTATATAAATAAAATATTTTATTTTTCATCTACACATTTTATCAAAAAAAAAATTTTTAGTCCGGCGCCGAGTTGGCCGGCGCCCAGTTGGCGGCGCCGAGTTGGCCCGGCGCCCAGTTGGCCCGGCGCCCAGTTGGCGGCGCCGAGTTGGCGGCGCCCAGTTGGCGGCGCCGAGTTGGCGGCGCCCAGTTGTCCTAGACCGATACTATACTATAGTAGTGTGAGCTATGGTGATCCTAACTTTTTCGAGAAAAAAAAAATTGCTCCGATTTCAAAAATTTTTATATATCTTTGCGTTTCAGATGATTTTGAAACTTTTTTGTTGCGCCGTCTGTCTGTCTGTCTGTCTGTCTGTCTGTCTGTCTGTCTGTATGTCTGTCTGTCTGTCTGTATGTCTGTAACGACCAACGCGCATAACTCAAAAACCGCTTGGCCGATTTAAATGAAATTTGGTACCTAGGCTGGATTTTGGGCCGACATGGTCCCGTTTAAAAATGAACAAAATCCACCGAACACAAACCAAATAAAAGGGTGGGGGTAGATTTCAAAAATTAGAGTTTAAGTGAAAATATGGCGTGTGTGATATCAAACGAAAGGTAATTGAGTCTGGAGTTAAACAAAATACATTTTAATTTATTTAAAAAAAAGGGTGGGGGTATATTTCAAAAATTAGAGTTTAAGTGAAAATATGGCGTGTGTGATATCAAACGAAAGGTAATTGAGTCCGGAGTTTAACAAAATACATTTTAGTTTTCGTTTTTTTTAAGTCAAAACATGGCTTGTGTGGTATCAAACAAAAGGTAATTTAGTCTGGAGTTGAAGAAAATATATTTTAGTTTTTAGTTATACTAGCTCACACGTACACTATAACTATAGTACCTAGTGTGAGCTTAGGGGCCCATATATTGGCAGAGTATTTTAAAGGTAGCAGAGGTTCTTTCGGGTGTTTATCATACATACGAGGGGGACACACTTTTGACTTGAAATTTTTGTAGCATGCACCCAGCTGGAGGAGTAAAATTTACCCTATATTTTGAATAGGGTAAGTGGGTCAATTGATATATATCTTCTTTTAAATGCCTTAATAAGCGGGTACAAATTTCGAAAATATATCATTTTGGTTTTGAGATATTTGCCCCCAAAGTTACCATGAAGCGATAAAAAAACGTTTTTTATTGTACATTTCTGATGAAAAATTAAAAAATCCGTCAACTAATTTCTTATTACCTTCCTAGTCCGCGTAGCAATGGCTAGAGAAGGTATTATTTTCGAATTTTTTTTTTTCAAATAACGCCGAAAACGTGTTATTTGAATGCTACGGTTTTTTGACAATTAATTTTTTTTTAAATGCTAACTTTTTAAATCAATATGCGGTTTTCGGAATATAGCAGACTACATTTCGTTCAATAATTTGATTTTTAACCAAAACTTCGTAAGAGCTTTAGTTTCTCAGATATTTACAAAAAACGGTTTTCAAGACTGGTATATCATGGTTTCACTTGAAGTGTGCTAATAGGTAGCTAGGAAGGAATCAGATCCGTCATGGATCCATTTATTTTCTATATATTTTGCAGTAAATTTTATCTTTAAACTTATGTCTTATTTTGCTATTTTTCCTATTTTTTTATTTAATTTGGAAATGTGGAGGCAAATATCTCAAAAACGAATCAATGCATTTTTAAATTTTTTACTTGGTTGTAGAGACATTCAAGATACCTTCAAAACAACGTATCACTCACTTTCCCTATTTAAAATATTATAAAGTGTGAAAATATAGAGAAAATAAAATTGACGTGATCGATGGTTTTTTTTTAAATGTAAGACACAAATACCCGATAAGACCTGTTTAAAAACTATCTGTATATATTTTTACCGTCCTAGCCCACGCAGCAATGGATAGAGCAGGTATTGCTATTATTATTTTTTTTTGACAGAACGTCGAAAATTATTGTTATTTGGATGTATTTTTGACCTCTCTCAATATCGTCGTTACGCTTGTGTGTGTGTGTGTGTGCGTATATCTATCCATAACACGTTAGCTCCTAAACTGCTAAACCGATTTAATGAAATTTTCAGGTAAATCACACAACACACGCAAAAAGTATTAAAAAAATTTAGTTTTAATGATTAATGAAGATAAAAATATAAATTTATGCAGATATAAAAAATAATTTAAAAAATTGAACAACTACGTAATATTGTTTTTTTTTGGTCACTTTTATATGGGAAAGGGGAGACAGGGAAAAACTCTCCGCCCGTTTGCGAACCCCAAATTTCAAGATAAAAACCGCATTTTATTATAACGTCGTCTTAAAGTGTGCTAAGGGACTAGGTTATCAGATCCATTATAGTTCCATTTGTTTAACTTTTTAATATGCATCAAATCAAATGTAACCATGTCATACATACATCCATACATATCTTAACAGTGTATTTTTTCTTTTAGTTCTATAAATAAAAAACGATTTAGAGCTCAACGTCCTTCACGCAAATTTCATTTCGTTTCTGTAAGAAGTTGTCCCTTTCGCATTTCCCGGTTATCCTTACATAAATAAATGCCAAATATTTTACAAAACCATTTCTTAGTCTCAATCTCAAAGCAATTCCACCGGACTTTCCTGGACCGTTTATGGCCCGCTTGACTCTTCCCGACTCGAGCATAGACCTGGTTTTCCGTTAGACATGTACTGCCTAGAGCTGATCACATACAATTCGTGATCACATACAATTCGTACAAAACTTTAGAAGTCCTAACCTAATGGCCCAATCAATCAGCGATATAACAGAGAGCACATATGAAAATATTAGAAATCCTTAAACTTAGCATTACCACTTCAGAATTGGAAATTCGAAATATGTGCATTAATTGTCATTTTTGGTAAATTTGTCGTGAAGGAAAAAAGGTTGTCGCGTCAGCCGTTTTTTCGGAAACAGGCACTAAGCAATTCTGGCCATATCTCAGTGATCTTTAAGTTCTTTCACAAAACATGCGATGATTAGAGTACGATGTTTAACCTTTTCGCGCAATTGTAAATTGTCAGTGAAACAATCATTATATTACGTGCCGGTTTTTCTCTTTGTAGTGTTATTATAAATATTCGTTGCTCGTTGCTTTTAACTATCAAGCTTACGCCAGGATTTTGCGTTGTTTTAAAAATTATAAAAAAAAACAAAGTTCTTAAGATGTTATCCCTTTAATTGTTATTGTAACAATTGACTATGCTGTGCTTGATTTTTATTTTATTAGGGGTAGTCTATAAATTACGTAACAGGATTTGGAGGAGCTTCTAGACTGTTAGGTGCTTTTGTCTACAATAAAGTAAATTAAGGTACAGAACTAATAAGTATCTAGTATTGTGAAGGTGGTGTTTTGTTAACTACTACTATTATGTCGGTTTAGAACGTTTTTCTACATTGTCCGACGCCTATTTTCCACCTCCTTCGATCCTGACCATCATCCTCTGTCAGATTTTTTTGACTCATTGATCTTTGGATTGACTGTTGCCATTCTAGTTTAGGACGCCCCCTTTTTCTGCGCCCTATTGGTTGCCATTCTAGGACCTGCTTTGGTAATCTTTCCTCATTCATCCGTTGTGCCACGACCTCCCAAAAAGCCACCGTCACCTTCTCCGTTCCGCTTCCGCGTCCGTCCTTTTGCGTGACAGCACACTTCCACGTCTCGCAAAAGTCCAGTATGTCAACGTTCTATTGGTCAATTCACGCAAACCCCGAAATGACTTCGATATCTGCAGGGTCAGCGTAACCTAGTTTTTCGCCTAGGAACCCAGAGCAACGAACCCATTACGATATTTGCGTAATTGTTTAGAATAACTGCGTCACCCAAAAATTCCACATGCAATTTATAACTTTGAAGGAATATTAAATGCCTTTTTGGGATAATCGTCACAATATGCCTTTTGTAGGTCTACAAAGGTAACATGATATTTCTGGCGCTCCTTTTCTCAATTACTTGTTTAAGACAAAAAACATTATCACTACAAGATCTGCCTGCACGAAACCCACTTTGTTCTTCTTCTTCCTGTTCATGAAAATCACTCTCTACCAGCTCTCTGAGAATCCTACCGTACAATCTACTTAGAGTACTGGTTACGGAAATTCCTCTGTTATTGTTGCAATCCAGCTTGTTTCCTTTTTTATGTATTGAGGATATAAATGCAATTTTCCAATCATTAGGTACTGGATGTCCGTTTATGCATTGACTGATAATATATGTGAGATTTTCGAGTAGTTTCTCTGATCCGTATTTGAGTATTTCAGCATATATTCCCCCAGGTCCGCTAGATTTTCCGGATTTAAGCTTTTTAATATTATTCTTTATCATTTCTTTTTCGATGATTACTTCCTCTCCGTGTACTTCTATGTCTCTCCTCGGAGAAGCTGCCAGATATTCAGGTATCGTCTCCTGCAGCAGTCCCTTGTAGTGTTCTGTCCATTGTTCTGGTTTGATTATCTGGATGTTTACTTTTTCTTTTGTTGGGGTTTTTACAGTAGAAAAAAATTTCCATATTTCAGAACTCTGTCTACCTTCTACGTGTGTATTTATGTCGTGGCACTTGCGCTCGAACATTTAATTTTTTTCTGTGCGTATCAAATTTCTTAGCTGTCTTCTGATTACCCTGTAGATTTCTTGGTCTCTTTGCTCTTTAGTACTAAGCCATTTCAAGTATGTGCGTTTTTTCTCTTTGACCATTTCCTGTATTTTGTCCGTCCACCACATCTTCCTGTTATTTCTATTATCTTGGTATTCAACAGCTTCGTTGCTTTCTTTCTTCAAGCTTTTTATTATGTTTGTATATATCTCTTCAAATGAGTGATTTGTGTTTATTAATTTTTCATCTAATCGGTTCTGATACAATCTTTCAGTACTTTGGATTTATAGACTTCTAAAGTTGTATTTTTGATTGTCTTCGATGCATTCTTGGTTTTCATTTTCACTAATACTATCGTCCTTATTTTTTTTTCTTAAAGGGAATAATATTTTTGCTTTAACCAGATGGTGGTCAGATCCACAGGTAACACCACGAAGTGCTCGCACATCATACCACTTTAGTTGCGAGTGTTGTCCACCTATAGCATAATCAATGATTGATTTAAGATTTCTTGTGGGCTGAGTCCAGGTATATCCATAAATATCCTTATGTTTAAAAAAACCATTATTTATTTTTAGGTTGAGGGTTTCGCACAATTGCATCAGTCTTAAGCCATTATCATTTGTTACTTCCTCTCCAAATGGTCCTATCACTTTGCTCTGGGTTTGCCTACCAGTTCGGCTATTAAAATCGCCAAAAATTATTATTTCTCTGGTATTACCGATTTTTGTGATAGTCTCATCAAATTGGTCAAAGAACAATTATTTTGTAGCTACTCTTTCGTCATCTGATGGTGCGTAGACTGCTATTATGCTTATATTATCTCCAAGCATCTTCATGTTCACTCGAAGTATGTTTTCACTATGCAATCGTAGTCTGTAATTTTATTCTTTAGATTTTTCTTTATTAACAAGGATACCCCTCTGGCTGCTCTTCTTTCTTTTGGGACTCCACTGAATATATGGACAAAATTACCGACACTATTCGTACCTGTTCCTTTCTTTTTTGTCTCTCTTAGTGCAATAATATCGATCTTACAATTCTGCACTTCGGTTGCAATAATGTCCAACTTTTGATTCACTCCCTGTACGTTCCATGTAGCTATACTCATAGTCCTTTGTCTTTGGTTTTTTCGTCTTCGAGAGTTTCCATCCATTACTCCGAGGCTTTGTTTAGGCTTTTTGGTAATTGCTTTGTTTCACAAGTATTAGAGAACCAGTCTAATGCATCAACCCCCTACTTGGAGGGCCAGGATTTCCTCTAGCTTTTGACAGTAATAATTAAAAGCTTTAAAATTAATAAACTCCAAAAGAAAAAACTAAAATAATTATGAACAATAAAGTTAACAGTTTTATACAAAGTTAACATAATTGATAAATTTCCCTAGTTGATATAAAACCCCCCTTAAGAAGTGTGAACGAAAGCGTAGCCGAAACGAACCAAGCAAAGCCCAACTAAAGAGTGATTTCCCTCCCGACTTTCAAAAGTTTCAGTGCTCTGCTCTCTAGGCGTTCTTAGCTTGCCGCTGGCTGATTGGTCTAAAATCTAAGCTTTCTTTAACGGTTTTCCCGTCCAAGACATTCTTGGCCTGCCGTTGCCGTGGTTTGAAACTTAAGCTCTCTCGCATTGGCAAGAAAGACAAATAGACAAAATTCCACCGCAATTCAAAGATGCGTGGACTGAGAAAATCGATAAAGTTAAAATTGCACAGTGTGTTTTTTAAAAGTTGAAGATAGTTTAGGTAATTTGTTTCCAGTTACAAAATATGAATTATTTTGATGTTAGTTGCTCAAGGGACATATTAGCCGAATACAACTTTTATTAAAATACAGCGAACCTGAAAATATGCCAAGAAACAAGTCGCCGGAGTTGCCATAAATTTTACATAATCATAACCTAGTCTTGCATATAATTAATGCTTGTTGTTAAAACTTATAAATGGCAAAAATACCATTTATATTCAAATCCCGCTTTGTTACATTACTCCCCCCTGATTAAGTATAAACAATTTTTTTTTAAACGCAAGTCGAACTAAAATAGTTTATAACAACAAGCATTAAGTAGTGCAGACAACACAAATCTAAACTAAAACTACAACGCTCTTCATTTCCATTTTTCTTCTCTGGATATCTGATGGTCAACAAACATTCTGACTGGGAAAAACTTGAAGTTCCATTCTGGAACAAAACAGCAACACTGGATCAGGTGCAACATCTTAAATCAGCTAGTCAGCAACAAACATGGTACTGTAAGAATCAGAATATCAGTGCAGCTTAATAACAACAATAACCTAAACTAAATGAGGGCAAAAGAAAATTGACAAATAAACCGAAAAATATATAGAAATATATAATTTTAACACACATTGTTCGAAAACTATTACATTAATTTTACGGGTTCACAACAACAAATCAAAACGCACAATTGTAAAAAAAAAACGATTTGTCAATTTATCTCGACAATTATGTACAAAAACACGCCCTTAAACTTACTAATAACTTGCTAATAATTCACTACTTTAATCGACCTATAAACTTCGCGTTAACATCTACTACTGTTGGTTATCTTTGACTGACTCGATGCGCGGCGTCCGGCCCTATATATAGGGTCTGCCTACTATTCGAGAACCATCCATCCTTCTTCGATTCACGAGCATTCTCGTTTCTTCCAGAAAGTACGCGGCCGAGCATGAGTGTCACAGATAACGCAACTAAAACCTAGACTAAGAATACAACCATAAGATACGTCACCCTAATACTACACTAAACCTAAATAAATTCTAACTATAAAATTTAAATAACTTAAATTTGTAACATTAAGGTATATATTATATACACGCTTATGCAGAAATTTGTGGAGACAAAAAAAAATTACTTAAGTTAACGTAAATAAATTAAGGGAGTCTCCAAACCAAACCGTTTCCTCCATAGTGTTAAAAAAACACTAGGTATGCAGCAAGAGCTGAGTTTCCACATAGGCCATCTTTGAAACTAAGGGTGAACAGCAGACTCTGTATTGAATTTGTAAAGAAGCATCCAATTGCAGGTTTGCACAGCGACGGTAAGAAGATGTCAATTGTAGTGATGATGGCTGCTTGGCAAATCTAATGACTTTAATGGTGGAATGGCTGCTTGGTTGATTAAACTGTTTGTGAAAGAAATTTGTTGGTTGGTTGACAACACTTTTCAATAGCTGAACTAAAAATAAAATAATTTTAATACAAGAAAAACAATGTTTTCAGTAACAATAAACCAACCTTATGTAAAACAAAATTAATTGTTAAAAAAAAATATATTATTTAAATAAAAAAAAGTTTAAAATTTTTTGATTTTATGATTATATCTCATAAATCAGTTTTAGGTGAACTAAAACTAGTTAGACTGTAAAGAACCTACAAAAGGTTGTCTGACCCAAAAAACGTATTTGCATAAAAAAAAACACAAATTTTAAAACAAAGATAAAAGCAAGAAATTACAAACACTAACTGAAAAATTAAAATTGATTATTTTAAAACCTTAAAACAAATATATTTATACCGAATAAAAAAAATAGGTTTATTTGACAATAATTTAAAAAAAAATTGAAATACCTTAAGACAAAATTAATTTACAATAACGAGAAAAAAAAATGTTTAGTTGACAACCATACCAGGTTAAGACAATAAACTTTAAAACAAACATGGAATACTCTATCGAAACAAAAAAAAACATATAAAAATAACTCATGTGATAGAAAGAATAACTGAAAATAAATACAAGTTAGCAAAAACAAACACAAAATAATACAAAAACTGAAATACAAGTTTTTATCATAGTTAAGATTTTAATGATACAAAAATTTTAAATTTTATTAAGAAAATCAAATAGAACAGATGGAATAATCTCAAATGAAACAAATCCACATAGATTTTTTTTTAAGTAGAACAAATCCAAATATAATATTTTTTTACTAGAACAAATCAAAATATAATTCAATATAGAACAAATCAAAATATAACTCAATATAGAACAAATCAATAAAAAAAATTAATAAACAAATATAAATAGAACAAATCCAGCCAGACGTATATACACATTTTCAAAATTATTTAGAATAAAGCTCTTCCTAGAATTTTTACAGCTTTCTTCAAAATTTCTTTCCTGAAACATTATCTTTTTCAATGTAAACTTTCTTTTCCATAGATCTTGCTAAATAATTTTTCTTTAAACATGAAAAATATTTTTCCTTTCAAATTGATTTTCGGTGTGATTTTAGTATGTTTCAAAACGATATGTTAGGTTTTTAATTTTCTAAAAAATTTCCATTTCATTTTATTTTACTTTCCAATAAATTGTAAGCTAGTTTTACACAATTTTCAAAAACTAAGAACCGCAGCAAAACAAAGTAGGTTAATATTGATGTCATTGTTTGAATATTAGACATCTTTGCTTCATAATACTTGACTTAATGTAAGTAAATGTTTTTAAACTTGACCAATTTAGGTTTTTATCGAATTTCATGCGCACATAGGTGGCGATAGATGATTTTAAAGTGCATGAATCAAAACAAAAAAAATAAAATAATGTTAGTTGATAATAACATTTTAAATAAAATAATGTCTTATTATATTCCAATTGAAGCGAATGACAAAAAAAAATTAAACAAAAATGACAGTTGATGGTTGCTTCAATCGACTGTTTTTGGTGTTATGAAAAGAAAAAAAACCCTTTTGGGTGATAAATTCATTTCTTGTTTTTACAAAACTACTAAATAAGAACTACTTAGAGTAAGAGCCGACAAGGGCTTGCTTCAAACATATAAAAAATGGCTTTTTCTTTCAATTTAATAGGTTGACAAAAAAAAACAAAATGCATTTTAAACCATAAGGTTCTTTAGATACTGCAAGATTTAAAACGAGGAAATAATTTTAAAAAAATAATAATAATATTAATAATAAATGAAATAATGCTTGCTAATATACGAAAAATAAATACTGATTTTAGAAAGTCTAACTTTTACGATAAGTTTTTCCATAAACGATCAACTGGTGATTTAAAGGATTTTATTACTTACGCAAAAAGTATACATAAATTACTTTTTGTTTATCATTAATAGAGGAAATTATGTATAGGCTTTAGTTAATAACAACAAAATGTATTTAAAGATGATAAAAGAAATAAAAATAATACAAAAATAATAATTTAGGTGTTCTTGTTTAGTGCTATGCCTGTGCACTAGCATATTATCATTTTAATAATGACGTTATAGTGTTAAAATATTTTAATTTTATCGATAAACTAGGACAGCAAATAGAAAGGAAGAAACAAAAAAAAAACAAAATATTTTTAGAAAGAGACAACACATTTTTGTGATTTGTCATAGTCACCAAAAGAAAAGTTCTACAAAAACAATTGTACTCATAGAGTAAAAGAGTGGAGAATGTTTTTTTCAGTTGTTTAAAATGGTGTAGATTTTGAAAAAATATTAAAATTTATCCTCAAAATGAAATTTTACTTGGCTTAAATGGTACAGACTGTACTTAAAGTTCGTATAGTCGAATATTTTCCATATACGAGAAAAATATAAAAAATAAAATATTGTTTTATTGATAAACAATACAAAAATTCAAAAATAGTTTTAAAGAATCAAATGTTATTAATTTAGATAATATTGATTTTATCAAGTTATAATATAATGAGAAGAAAAAAAATAGAAAAACGTATCTTAGCAATGTTAAGATTGCTATGATAATATCCAATTCAATTCCAGAATGACTTCAAAATGTAAAAAAAAAATATTTGTACATAAATCGAAAAATTTTAACCGTTAATGACGTTTTTATTTGGTTTGTGGGATCTTAGAAAAGTCAGAGTCTAAGCACTGATTAAGAACAAATGATCTTATAATATCTTTTTGAATAATGACCCCTAAAATATACAATATATAATCGATTTTGCGTTAATATTTTAACCAATAGGTGTTTATTTACTATAACACACATATCCATCACATAAGCACGAAACCAAAAGGCATGTGTGAATTTTAACAAAAAATAAAATATTTTTGTTTTTTTAAAATAAGACAAAAATAGAAAAAACAATTAAAAGTTCACAAAATTTCTAAAATGTTCTGGCAACTAGAAAAAAAAATTACTACCAAAATAATAAAAATTAAGTATTGGACTTTTTCCGTGTAACACAAAAACAGGATTAAAAATACATATCTGACAGATGATTGATGCAGATATTGTCTGAAAAGATACAATTTACTTCAACTAAAGAGATTAAAGAATTGGTTTTCACGTATAATAATAGGTTATAAAAGCCTGTATACCTCAAAATAGAACTGTGGCATAACGCAATAGACACACTGTCTCTTGGTCCAAAGATTGTTATGCCAACTACCAATCTCCACAGCTAATTAGTTACTATTTACAAAATTTGTGCTTATGCACTTAGTTTTTATGGTAATTAGTTTGACGGGTAACATCTTACAGAAAAAAAAACAGTTGTTTGCTGTACACTGGAAATTTTTTTATACAAAGATTTTATTTACTTGATTTTAAATATACTCTTCCATTAAGATGTTTTTGATTAAAAACTTTCTAATTCAAATGAGACTTTTTCGTTAGTCTATAGGTGTTATCACTGCTAAAGCCAAAGATAGTGGTTTTATTTATAAAATTTCAAGACAAAAGAAAATATATAAATTTCATAATGTAAATAATACCAAATGGCATAAAAATTAGCTTAAATGGCTTACCCTATGAACCCTATAAAGTAAAAAGAGTAAAAATTTGATCATAAAATTTTATAATAAAAGAAAATACTTTTTTATTCTGCTGTTCTTGTCTGTCTATTTTCATTTGATATGGCATGAGTCAAGAGTCGTCTACTCTTATGGTTGTATCTCCTCGGTTTTTCTTTAATTACCTATTTCTATAACAATAAACACTAAATTTCCAAAAATTCTAACTTTTAGTTACTATCTCAAATATTATCTAATTAACCTATTTTTAACCAAGTCAGAAAAATTGTCCAAATGTCCACCATAAAACCTGTTTTAAAATAATATCCCATCACTTCAATACAGGTTCCAAAAAACGTATAGTGACTCTTGTATACCAAATCTAAATCATGTTTCGTCATAATAAAAAAAATAGGTAGCCACCATTTTAAATTGAAAATTGTATTGTAAATTATAAAATTTATTCGAAACGACAATGCTTTTGTCTCCCTAATTAGAAAACATAAGAGACTGTGAGCTCAGCATTTCCGGTTACTGGCCAGATTCCTGAAATTAGAAGATCACAGGTGTGTATAGAAGAAAGAAATTACTCCAAATCTTCTTGTTAAATAAATTTTCCGGTCTATTGTTTACCCAGTTTAACTCAAAAATTAGTTCCTGACATGACGAAATAGAAAATTACCTAGATCTCTTACTGGTATCTACAGGGTGTGACGTCAACTGCCTTCATTAACCTCCCTGATATAATTTTTTATTCGTTTCATAGGTAAAGTTTTACCTCTACCTTGAATAGTTTTTCCCAAATTTAAATTCCCATTTTTACAAAATTATTTGACTTGAAATAAACCCAAAAATCCAACCCATATATTTTTCCGCTGTTTTAGACCAATTCACCTGTAGACCATGTAAGCTATAATTTAACGGCTTAATTAATTCAGTAGTTTTCTTGATAAAGATTGGTTAAAATATTTAACTGACTTTACCGTAACCCTATGTTTCATAATTGAGTTACGATATTAGGAGATACGGCAACAAACAAAACAAATATAGACCAATAGAAAATTTTCATTATAGGTATACCATTGAAACACCCTGTCGAGTAGAAAAGAAAAATTTTCCCAAAGTACTCCTCAGCTTTCTTCTCATTTACTGGGGAGTTTAAAATCCAGCTAAAAACACTCATGCCATAAAAACAAACATTTTATAAAATAATCTAAACTATAATGATACAAACAGCGAAAAAAATAATTCGCCCTCGTCTTACAAAAAACAACAAAAGAAAAAGAAAACGCGACGATTCCACTTGACGAATTATTATTGGTCTATTGTTTTAAACTATTCCTTATATATCAAAAGATGCATACATCGAGCACATATCAATTTTGCCATACCATGTAGCCGTATCAAAGTTACGTTAAAAGAAAATTCTAGGACGCTTTAATTCAAAAATACTTCCCTCTCATATATTTACTCAATATATAGAAATAGATATATATAGAGATCTCAAAAATTACTAAACAATTTTAAAACAAGTAAAATTTTTGAGGGAAGTCGAAGAATCGTAGACCTCTACAGTTGTTGAATGTCATGGTCTTCACCTATAAAAGAAAACGAAGTTATAACACTAATTTTATACATGGTTTAAACAAATATAATAAAACTTTTTCTTTAAAACATCATTTAAGGAATTTATTATGCTTTTGACATAGTGTTTAGACACTATTATTTTTCTTTTCATTAAAATCGGTCTCGTAGTTATTAAAACTTTAACAAAATTATAAAAAATTGAAATTAGTGCTCATAAAGTACGAGGATTAGGTGTCAATTAAAACTTTTTAGGCAAATAATAACAATAAAAGCTCTACAAATTGAAAATTTTAAGTTAAAATGCTAAGGTATTACTTAATTAATTTATGTTATATTTTTTTTATATAATGATTGACGTGCTTGCTTTTGCAATGCAAGAGAAAAGATATCTTTAGTGTCAAAATTGCAAATATTGAAACAAAAAAACTTAAAAACTCAAAACCAAGACTGTCCTTTTTGACATCGACGATCTAATTTAAAAACTCAAGAGAGAGATCGTCCCTTTTGACTTTCAGATTGATCCGGGATCTAGATTAATAATTTTTATAGGTTTTTCAATTGAGCTATCACAAAAAAAATTAAAGTTTTTTAGCAAAGAATGGGTAGGGGATGAAAGGTTAACTGCCTCTAATTCAGAAAAATTAATCGTTTATTTAAACAACTACTGTGTAGAGTCAGTCCAACTACAGCAAAATAGTAATAACACCATAAAAAATACTCTTTTGAAAAAAAGAAAGTAAGCTCTGATGATAATTGCATAAAAATTATTTTTTAATTAAACAGGATCAGAAGATTACAAAAGTTAGCAAAGAGACAAATGTACTAAATCTTTTGGTTACCAAGATATTTACGCACGCAAGTTATTATCTCTGTGTGCAAATAACTTAAAACTTTTGAAATTCAGTGCTATTTATATATGCGAAAAATATCCTGGATGTATGTATCTATCTAATATTTTCTTGGAACGCAAAGAAAAAACAAAAGAATACTGTAAATGAAAGAAAATTTAAATTCGTTGGACACTAACACAACGTGCGGTCAAAACTGTGAAATAATTTGATTAACTATGCAAAGAAAAATTAACTGAAAAATAATTTATTAACATTATGCATATAATAACTGGTAAACGCGAGAAAAGATTATGGTATTAGCACTTTTCAAAAAAAACATAAAGTACGAAGTACGAAGTAGGCCTGGCAAATAGACCTTTCTGAGGGCAATCTGAGGGCACGGCAGTGCCTCGCCAAGTACGCGCGCCGTAACCATCTTTTCTTGAAACATTTCAGCCGATATTTGACCTACCTAAAACTCTACTTCGGAATGAGCTACGAATCTCAAACTTTGCACAGTCGTAGATCTCCATAGAGTTAACAACCCCTCCAAGTTTCATGAAATTCCATATAGTAGTAAAGTAGTTATAAATATTCAAAAAACGTCGAAATTGCCACTCACTCACTCACTCACTCACTCATGTATAGATCATCAATATTCTACTGTACTTCCAGACATGTTACAAAGCTGAAATTTGGCAGACTGATAGAAATTATGACCAAACCCCTGGAAAAAATCAAAAAACCCCAAAATTTTAATTTACTCCCCTCCCCTATACATGTAAAGTTATGTAAAAGTAGCATCGCCCACTTCCAGAAATGCTAGAGAGTTGAGCTTTGGCAGACTGATAGGAACTATGATAAAACTATAGGAAAAAATTAAAACAACACAAAATTCTAATTTACTTCCCTCACATATAAATGTAAAGTTAAGTAAAAGTAACACTGCCTACTTCCGGACATGCTAGAGAGCTGAGCTTTGGAAGACCGATAGTAACTATGATAAAGTTATAGAAAAAAATTAAAACACTTCAAAATTCTAATTGACTTCCTTCCCCTATAAATGTAAAGTTATGTAAAAGTTACACTGCCCACTTCCAGAAACGCTAGAGAGCTGAACTTTTTAAGACTGAAAGACAATATGATAAAACTATATAAAAAAATTTAAAAACACCAACATTTTAATTTACTTCCCTCTCCTATAAATGTACGTTAATAGAAAACTAACAATGCCCACTTCCCGAAACGCTAGAGAGCTGAGCATTGGAATGCCGATAAAAATTATGATAAAACCATTGGAAAAAAATTTAAAAAGTCCAATATTTTCATTTACTCTCCTCCCCTATAAATGTAAAGCTTTGGAAAAGAAACATTGTGCACTTTCAGAAACGCTAGAGATCTGAGCTTTGAAAGGCTGATAGGAACTACGATAAAACCACGGAAAAAGATTAAAAAACCTTAATAATTTAAGTAAGGCATTGCAAAAGTTTTGAACAATATTCCGCATATTTTACTAATTTAAAAATTATGTATTATCCAATTCCTTTAAAAAAGAAGTGAAATCATAACAAAAACATTTCATGTAAAAAAAGCCAAGTACGTGAAAATGGCATTCCGTAAAAAGAATTGAGATAAAAGTAAAGTCAAGTTCTCCAATACAAATTTCAAAATGAAAGGTTACATATTTGTTTTATTTATGTAAATAACAAAACTATTCGATTCGTTTTTCTGTACACACATTAAGGGTAATTTGTAGAGCTAGGTTTTGAGGTTATATATTGTCCAGAAAGTTACCTTATAGAGGAGGTATTCCATCATATTGTTGTGGGCACTGCGCACTTCGGATTCTTTGGGCATTCTGATTGGAATTTGGGATCACAGGTCTCGGGAAAAATCACATAAAAACTTTTCATTGTTTTGTTTATCTGGAATTTCGTGGTTTTTTGACGTTCACAGATTAAATCATCAGCTGTTCGAGTGAGCACGTACGTTCATCACATCACAAACCACTCACGATGTTTTAAGGACACTTTGAAACATTTAGACATACATTTAAATTATTTTGGATGTTTGATTGTTTGTATTTTCGAGGATATTAGGACAATGATTTCTCTTCCGAACCTCTTTTTCTCCACGGATTAGCTAGTTTTTGTGGCACGAAAACATATTTGAGTCCACGGTTCGACCAGAAACAACCGAGGCTCTGCCCACTTTGATATCTTTATTAATTTGATAAGGAGAAGATAAAATAAATACAAGTTATGCACTTTTGTAAATTAGGCATAAACGAGGGATAAAAACCAGACTAAAAGAATAAACAAAATCGTACTTTTATATTATATAAATTAATATATAATCATAGTTAAATAAAGTTAATATCTAGCTCAGTTAGTCGGATTGAAGGGTTATGTAGGGCTAGTGGTGAGCAAACTTAACATCTGAACACCCTTGTGCCGAGTTTAAGCAGTAGTTCAATGTGTATTTTTAGGTTCAAGTTCAGAAACAACTGTATTAATGAAAAAAATGTTTTACAAAAATGGCGTCAAACCAAATGAATCTTAGAGAAAACATATATAAAGAGCAAAGGAAATTTTGGACTCAAACTATAACTAAAATACAACTAAATTCTACACTTAGTATGGCTTTACTCATATGGGAATTGGTTGAGTGTTCGAATATTCCTGGGTTTGATGCATGCTCTGATCTCCAGTAATTGATTTTACAGTTGATGGTTTCAATGCTAAACTTCTCATAGTCTAATTGGTTATTTTCCTCCTACTTGCTATGTTGGCAGGGATCCGGTTGTGCATCTCGAAAATCCTCGTTAATAAAAATGATCCGTAGAAATAGATCTGACAACACCTCGTGCGTGTTGGACGTGTTTTCGATGTTCCCTTGGCTGATGCTGCCCCCCATAGACGGGTACCGAAGTGCTAGTGTATTTCGTCATTGGTTAGTTCGAAATCCCCGGGAGATTTTTCAGGTGGGCAAACTTAAATTGGCAGAAATTTTGGTTTGCAAGTTTTTTTTTTAAATGCGTTTGCAATCCTTATTTGAATTTAACCGGGAAAATTTGGTTGGTACTGTATACTGTCCCCACCAAATTAAAGAACTATTTCCGGCATCTTCCCTGACAAAGTGTCATTTCTTGCTTTCCAAAAAGAATCGGTGTTGGATCGACAACAGTCTCTGGGATCGCCATTGTTTTTTTGGTTACTGGCACTGCAGCGATTGCTGGATATTTCCCAGAGACTGTAGAAGTGAGTCCGTCGTTTTGGCATTTTAGTGACGGCTCACATCCTCTGAGTGAAAGATTTAAAGGCGACCTGCGCCATTTCTACGGAAAGAAGCGTGGGCTGTCCATTCCAAACATCTCTGGACGATTGTGCTGGCTCCGGCAGTAGCACCGATACAACCCTGGGAAAGGGTTTTTACGCTCGGGCAAGGAACCACCAACATTTAAGAACATGTGCAGCCCTAGCACCATGTGCTAAGAGAGCTTCAGTGTAGGCGTAGATAGAACAGGGGACCTGGTGCAACAGTAAGGAAATGCTTGGTAACGACACAACTGAACCTATATTTCAAAAATAATCAATGGACCAAGGTAGGAGCAAGTAACTGTTTTAGATCTAATTTTTCTCATACCTATAACTTTTATTATTTTATAATTTTAACATTCTTGTGAAAGCAAGATAAAGGTATAACGTCATGACCACAATTTTGCGGCTTAATTAAGTTCTACAGTCAAATTGCTACTGCGTGCTATTTTGGTCATAACTTGTTTTTTTTTTCATGTTCCTGGTAATTTTATCCAGTTTACTATTAAAATAACAAGATGAACTAAATTTTTGTGTTATTTGTGCAATACAGTGAACCAACTTTGCAGAGACAAAAGAGAGATAAGGTTATATTTTTTGGCGGTTTCCTTACATTGTTTTACCTCTTAGGGTAGATCTCGGACTGGGTTGCTGTCTGTCTCATTCTACTCTACGTAGAATGATGACAGGAGATATTTGGTCCAGATCTCCCCTATGACGGAATGATTTTGGAAGTGTATTTTTTTACGATCATTCATATAATGGAGTCTTACACTACAGACTCAGATGTAGGTACACTACTACCTGTTGGAGATTCTACCTGTAAGTCCATCTACCTGTAAAGTGTTTCTATTTGTGTCATTTTAACTCATTCAGAATCTTTTATTAGTCAATTTTTTTTTATTACACAAATACTCTGGAAGCCTCGGAAGTAGGTAGAGTTTTATTGTTTGGCTACAACGTTTGGGTTGAACTGTATTGTAATTAAGATCTTCTTTGTAAAACATTGATATTAAAACACTTAGGTGGCGCTTAAAATTTTCTTATTTCTGAACCCCCCCTTCTCCACTGTATAAAAGTTACCGGGCATATCAATGTTCTACCTAGCTGAAAAATACAGTTCTGCTTCCAGATATTTGTTTAATTACTTAGTGATTTTTTTTTAGTGTCACAAATTGGCACAGCGTTATTGTTCTATTTACAGTGTCACAAAATGGCGGCAACGTCTTTGAGATTGCCACGAAATGGCGACCAACGTGTGTTTTTGGCTAGGTTTTTTTAACATCTGATGTAATTTTTTTTGTTTTTTTAATTTGGAAAAAGAAAAAACATTTTTATTTTAATTTTTTTAATTTTTTAAATTTTTTTTTGTGTTACAGCCATAGCCAGGTTAAAGGCTTTCAGTGGCTGTCGGTGTTTTTGACACTCAATCATTTTTTTTATAAAAAACAAGAGCTTCCATCATCATTGGTTTTGGAAATAACATTTTTTTAATATTTTTTGGTAATATTGAAGCGTAGTTTTGAGATTCATTGTGTTGATTTAATAATTCTCATGATTTTTGTTTTATTAGCTTATCTCCACAAGTTTTTTTTCTTGGACAACAGAAGAATCATTTTATTTATTAAGAAAATAAGTAGATAGAACACATGGGAGTTTTTACTCAACTGCGTCCAAATCATGTTCTTAGTTCTTTAAAGTTTTTTGTAGGAAAAACATGTTTTAATTTTTTTTTAAAGAAAAATAAACACAGTAATGTAAATTTACTTCAATTTTTTGTTGATTTATAGGTGGATGGACCTACAGACATGGTCTTTTTATGTTTTAAATATATGACATGGGTAGTGTGTTTTTCTAACAGTTTTTTTAACAGGTTGCCTACTACTGATATGTTATTATTACCTGCTCTTGATAAGATAGAAATTATCAAATACCAAATTGCAAGTAATGCAAGGACCTAAAACTATAAACAACAAATGTCATCATTTGTTGTTTATAGTTTTAGGTCCTTGCATTACTTGCAATTTGGTATTTGATAATTATATTGGCAAATCACCCATTTTGCGATCAGAAATTTTAACACACGAAAAGGTGATCTCATGCATTCATACGTTGATTTTTACGTCTAATTTGAGTTATCATACCTTTGACAGTGGGAAAGAAGAATTTAGAGATCAGTTGGATGACTTGGTCGAGTTAATACCTGAGTGTCTCTCGTTCTTGTATTGAGACACCGCGGCCCGCATAGATAGAGGTTTTCCGAAAAATTTATGTGTGGCTTCGGTGGTTCAGTGGTAGATTGTTTGCCTATATAGCAAGAGGTCCCGGGTTCAATCCCCGGCCGAAGCAGAAAACTTTTTTTCTTATTTTTCTTTCTTTAATTTCATTTGTTGTTTATAGTTTTAGGTCCTTGCATTACTTGCAATTTGGTATTTGATAATTATATTGGCAAATCGCCCATTTTGCGATCAGAAATTTCAACACACGAAAAGGTGATCTCATGCTTTCAGACGTTGATTCATTACGCCTAATTTGAGTTATCATACCTTTGAAAGTGGGAAAGAAGAATTTAGAGATCAGTTGGATGACTTGGTCGAGTTACTACCTGAGTGTCTCTGGTTCTTGTATTGAGACACCGCGGTCCGCATAGATAGAGGTTTTCCGAAAAATTTATGTGTGGCTTCGGTGGTTCAGTGGTAGAATGTTTGCCTAGATAGCAAGAGGTCCCGGGTTCGATCCCCGGCCGAAGCAGAAAACTTTTTTTCTTATTTTTCTTTCTTTAATTTCATTTGTTGTTTATAGTTTTAGGTCCTTGCATTACTTGCAATTTGGTATTTGATAATTATATTGGCAAATCGCCCATTTTGCGATCAGAAATTTTAACACACGAAAAGATGATCTCATGCTTTCAGACGTTGATTCTTTACGTCTAATTTGAGTTATCATACCTTTGACAGTGGGAAAGATGAATTTAGAGATCAGTTGGATGACTTGGTCGAGTTAATACCTGAGTGTCTCTAGTTCTTGTATTGAGACACCGCGGCCCGCATAGATAGAGGTTTTCCGAAAAATTTATGTGTGGCTTCGGTGGTTCAGTGGTAGAATGTTTGCCTAGATAGTAAAAGGTCCCGGGTTCGATCCCCGGCCGAAGCAGAAAACTTTTTTTTCTTATTTTTCTTTCTTTAATTTTATTTGTTGTTTAAAGATATAAATTGTTTCACCGATTATTTTTAGTGCAGTCAATTTATAAAGGTCAACAAGTTTTTTTGGTGATTTTTATTTTTTGTGGGTTATCACCACTTGGAAGTTGGAATATTTTTACAGAGTTTAACACAAATTTTTCTTGGCTGGGTTGTTTTAAAGTAAATATAGCCTAACAGCTGGTAATTTTATTTAGTTGAAAGTATAAATTAATACAAAATTAAAGAAAAGGAAAATGAGTTTATTCTGCATTGTCATTTTCTTTTCTTGTTTTTTTTGGTGGTAACTGTTGATATGACGCTTAACACCTTATGTCACTCAGTTACATCGGGTCAGAGGGGGGTACTACTACTTAGTGTTGGCTCGGGACGTTCGGAAACACAAGGCTAAAACCCCTAGAGCAACACATTGGCTGAACATCAACGCCAAAAGTCCAGTTGTCATTTTTTTTTGGGGTATTTTTTTTTGAAGGACAGTTTTTTAGGTCTTTAGTTATCGAGTCTAGATGTGGTTTCGTGACTAGTCAAATTTTTTTTGGTAGAATACAGCGCTGGGCTAGGAGTGCATTTTTTTAAAAAAATGACCTACGGGTATTTCTATCAATTAAAGTTTTCTGGTTCACAATTATTTTTTCTATATTTTTTTCTGCGTTCAGGTCATAGCTTGGTCGTGGCCAATGGAGTGCAAACATTTATGTTTGAGCCTTGAGAAGTTTTGCCTGCTCCGGATTGAATACAGAGAAAATAAATTTGAAACCCAACTAGATATAATACCACAAAAGAAATGTTTAACTGAGACAGATATAGATATAAGTTTTTTTGTTTTTTTTTTAGTTCATTTGTAGTTTAGTAATTTTTTTAAGTAATGTCATTTTGGGGCCGTGAAATTGGTCAGTGAATTTAAAAGAGACTTTCAACTAAATATAAATGCTAGAGGGGGGTAATTGGTTAAAATATTTCAAAATTTTACTTTTTTTAAATAATTTAATTTTTCTTAAAAAGATTATTTTTTTTCCGTAAACATAACTTCTCGAATTCTTGTTTTGGTCAAAACGGTTTGTATAGTGGTCGTAGTTTTAAAGGGTGACCAGATAGGTTATATATTTTTTTGGGGGACCAAACAGGAATTTCTTGAGTTACAAAAGGTGAACCATTTTTTTGTCTTAGTTGATCACGCAGGAATAAATAAATCTTTTACTTCCAAATCATAGTTTTAAATAACAAGATTTATTGGTTAGCTGTTTGGGTCTTATAATAAAAAACGTTTTGTTTTTGAGGATACTGGTATGATATGGAATTATTTTTATTTCATGCCAAATGTTGTTTGACGGCAGATATGCTAGTCTTTAGTTTTTTTTGATAGTTTACATTTCAGGACAGTGGTGTGTACTTAAAGGGACCTGTCATCTGCTCCCATTGTAACTCAACTTACAACTTACTTGCTTAGTTTTTTCACTCAATCTTCGTTTTGTTGCTTCTGAAATTAAAGCGTTATGTTGGATAACGATGGATGGTGTTAGACTGAGAAAGTACCTATTTAGGGATGAAAACTTGGAAGTTGTGGACAATTGGGAAATATTTTTTTTTTATTATTTCATTTGTTTTAATTTTAAAATAATCTCATACTAGTGGCCTCAAATGATGAAACTATATTTTATAACAGTAAATTTTGTGGAATAAATGGGATAGTGTTCAGGTTAAACAATAAATTTAAGATCATTGGTTTTTTAAAAATGATTTCAATCTAAGAATAAATTTAAAAACAATAGGTTTTCTTTGATGTGACTAAACATTGATGAGGACATGTATTTTTTTAATCTGATAGTTGTAGAGGGTATAAAAGAACTACCTACCTTTTATATTGCAATAATTAGGGTTTTTTCTCCCGCGAGCTGGGTGGAAATAGAAGAAATGTTTGGTTCGGAGTGTAGAAATCGATGAACGAGGACTTCCTGCTAATCTTTTTAGGATTTCGCAGCTTCGGTTTTCGCTAAATTAAAATACATCCAAATTTGGCCTATAGGCTGAATCTCACATTTTCCAGGGCCTTGCAGACTTGCGGAGAAAGACAAGTGTTGTGATCTGTTTAGTTAGGATAGGAATTAAAATAGTAACATGCACATGAGGGAACTAGATATATTTAGGTTAAAAATTAGTAAGTTAACACTGATCTGAACAATTTTCCATAATAGTGTCCTATTTTCACAGGGTACTTCAAAATATCTTCACCCTTTCTTTGAAATAAGATATTGTTTCGCCTGTGGGCGTTTAACCGTTTAAAAAATATATAGGGTCCAGATGGGATTGGAATGGAAATCACAAGTTTTTGGGTTTATTGACATTATACTTAGGGAATAGCGGAAATGTCTAATAAAAAGTTTTTTGGTTTTAGGCCGAGTTTTGTTAAGTATAACAGAAGTTTAATTGGGGCCGGGAGTTTATTATGCTCTTTTAAAATTAATGTAATAGTCTTTGGCTTCTTGATTCTTGTTGTCTGGTTGTTACGCAGGATTATTCCCAGCTGTTGCATTTCAAAATATCATTTGTAGGGATAGGGTCTCATTAGCCCTTGGACATTTGGTAATTTTGCTTTGACTACTAGTTGTGAGAAATGTCCACAATTAATTTTATATCTCGTGAACACAAGGAATAAGGATCTGAGAATGCATTAAGCAGTAAATTTTTTTTTGATTAGATGTTGTGTGTAAATACACTCGAGGGGGCAGATTTAGTTTTACAACGGTCTTATAAGTGAACCTTGAAATTGTTTTCATATTTGTTTTTCTGAAAGTGCACACAAGATGATTCTTTAGGGGGTTGAGTGCAAAGTTTAAAACTTAGGTTCACATTACTATAGTGATACAGCAAATAAATACTAACGTTGTTTATTCCCTTCAGTAATAATTTTAAACAAATATAATTAATTTAATTTTCAATAAATTTTTTTTCCGGATATTAATTTTTTTCTGGCTCATTCACTTTGCCACAGTTTTGGGAGAGGAAAGGGAATTGGTAACTGTTTATAAAGGCAAGGAACTGAGACTGTTGCATATGATAACTCTATTAAGATTTTTCTAGTGCTTATTTAATTTTATTTTTTTTTAAGGTTCGCTAATGGGAGCTGCAACCCTACTTAATAATTTTCTAATTTTTTTGAAATTTTTTTTTTGAATTTTGTTTAAGAAAGGAAACTTGATTTTCTTGATGCAAATTTTTTTTTTCTTGGTGTATAGTAGTACTTTGCATAATGGTTTTACCAGTTTAATTAAATATTTTTTTTCCTGAATTAAAATATAATTTCATCTCGAACCCTCGCGTTTTAACAACCTATCATCATTTGTTTTAATTTTTTTTCTCTCTACTCCAAACCACCTATCAGGGTAGAGTAATATATTGAAAATTTTAACGAGCCACTAATTAATTATTTTTATTATTGGGCTACTGTGGTCGACACCAAAAATTTTTTGTAATTTTTTTTTGACACCTTTCGGTACGATCTTAGGGTCTTTTTGACCATGGTTTGCATCAATTTAGTTTAAATCTTGGGATTTTCATTTTAATGGTTATTAGAGAGTTTCAGTCCTACCAAGACGTTATTTCTGTAAATTTTTTAATACCATCGGTAATTTTTTTAAAAATTTTTTAATTACACACAACATCCTTACTAGTCTAATTCGACGCAATTTTACCGAGCTGATTTTTTTCTAATTGAGCATATTTTACGATTTCTATAACATGAACATCCATTCCGATGTTTATTGCGTTCACTTATATATTAACAGATGATGTTGCCTTAAGCAATACAAGGTTTCGTGTAACATCAGGATAGGTAAGCAGGTTAAAGTGGGTTTTGATTTATTTTTTTTTAGAAAAATCATTGTATACGGCGATTTGGTTTTTTGAGGAGTTTATTTGTGGAGCCGTTCTGCAATAGCAGGAGTATACCCTAGCGTTAACTGTGTACAACAGCTTTGGGATATTTGTTATAGGTAGTTTGTTGTATGTTCCATTTAGGGATAAATTTACCTATTCGGTTGATGAGGTAAACAAACATAACTTAACTTTAATTTTAATCCAGTTCAGCTAGGATAAGCGCAATTATTTTTTTTTTGTTTTACTCACGCAGGAGTAGAACATAAGACCTAAACACTGCCAAAGCTCTTGTCTCTCTTTTATTTTTTTTTTACTTTTTATGGCTACTTGTTGCACAATGGGAGGTATAATTAAGAGTTTTAATTAAAGTTTTAATATAAAAGACACCATGGCTATTTCTTTGAGTCGGTTGAATGACATAAGGTACTTAGTCAAGGACGAGTTAATCTACGAATTAACATGGAGAGGCATAGCCATTGGATCGGTGGAAGAGATGAAGCAACAGCTCATACTGATTAAACAGAGAGAAAGGACTGATGGAAGTATGAGATACCCTCCGTATCCCTTTAAATTTGGCCAGGATGCTTTTAGTTTCATGAAGAAGCTAGATAGTCTGGTACCGCTGGTAGAGAAGTTCTCTGGTATGAGCAAAGGGGGAAAATTTAGGAAAATCGCTGTAAGGTTTAAACACGTGTTAGCCAGTTAAATAACATGAATCCGTCTAACTTTGAAGAAAGTCAAACGAAAGCATACTGGTTGCGAAAACCTTGAGTTTGATTGGGAGATTGCAGAGCCAAGCAACAGATCTACTAAGAGTTGGCGTTGCCTCAGATGATGATGAAGCATCTGAGAGCCAATCAACGGATCGAAGCTTAGATCACTCGACAAATGTTGGCAATACACCCAACCAGTCTCAACTCCCGCAACCACAGAACTCGAGCACACAGAGAACAGCTCAAGTGGCACCACCCCCAATGCTGATTCAGAATGACGGTACATCAGCTTTTCATTATCAACAACCGTCTCCCGTTCCATTGAGTCTAGCTGCCCTCCAAAGTAGCATTGCACCAATTGCTCAGTGCCGACCTTTTTCATGTTCGTCGCCAGTACCAATGTCAAGTGATCCTGGTACTCCATATCACGTTGCACCTGTACCTCTGCATAAATGGAACTTAAAGTTTACAGGCAAGAGGGGTACGATCTCCGTCACTGCATTTTTTGAGAGAGTGGACGAGTTAAGTCAGGCGTGAGGAGTTAGTAAAAAGGTTCTACTGAACTCATTGATCTTTTTGAAGTCAGCCTATACTTTTTATAAAGATGTTCGTAGAGAAGTCCATACATGGGAACAGCTGGAACGGATGGCAGAATATCTTCCTTCTTCATATGGCGAGAAGCTATTAAAGGAAATTCAAAAACGTAAACAAAGCCCTGGAGAGTCTATAGGGACCTATATTGCTGTCATGAACACATATTTCCAAAGACTTGGCTGTCCTGTTTCTAAAGAGGCGAAATTAGCTATCGTCTTCAGAAATATCGCGGACATCTATAAGAATGGGTTGATTGCTACTAAGGTCAATAACCTATCACATCTAAAAGATTTGTGTCGTAGAATAGACCAGAGATATGGTTTAGAGAAAGAGAACTTTATCCCTAGGAAAAACCAATCTATTGAACCTGACTTAGCCTACGTTGACGTAGAGAGCGACAGTGACGATTTTCCAACAGAAGTCAATGCAATTCAAATATCAAGTACCGGGACATCGAACCAACAGAATTTAGATAATTCTGATAATAGATTTAATAGAGATAGACAGCAACCAGCTAGTGGTCAGTCTAGTGTAAATGACAGGGATAGACAACCACCACAAGGTGCTAGGTCTGGTAGGGCGAACAGGGACGTTGTTTGTTATAGATGCAACCAAACAGGGCACATGGCGATAGGATGCGCATTACCTAGAGGTAAGCAGTGTTATTCGTGTGGTCAAGCAGGGGTAACAGTCAGAGAATGCCGTAATTGTAATCGTCAGGGAAACGGACCCAGGCGCTCGTAGGCAGTCGATCTTCGAGTCAGCCTGAACAAGCATCGACCGATAGGCTAACGTACGTCTTAGATTATGTGATAAGTCATGCTCGTAAAGAAATAAAGTTACTAGGTTTGTTGGATTCCGGGGCTTCACGTACCTTTTTAGGGAATCATGGTTGGTCAATCATCGAGAGGTTTGGTTTTTCACTTGATACCACGAAGAAGACGAGTTGTATTGTGGCAAATGGTCAAAGCACAGGTAGTATTGGGACAGTGCAGCTTCCTATGCGAGTTCAGGATAAATTTAGGTTAATAGAGGTCTCGTCGTTCCTGAGTTGCCGCACACTTTGATTTTGGGTCTAGATTTTTGGATTTCGATGGGGATAGTACCGAACTTAAGTACTAATGAGTGGCACTTTGCCGATAATAAAGATGTGATTTGTTTTTTAGAAACATCAGACCAACAAACTAGTCTTACGCCTTATGAATCAGAACGTTTAGAGGAATTGGTCGATAAATATAAGACTATTATGGGTGACTCACTGGGATGTATAGACAGGGTAGAGCATAAGATTACAACAGATGCAGCACCGATAAGACAACGTTCATATAAGGTCCCACCGGTCATTCAGAAACTTATTGACGACGAAATCGACGAAATGTTGAAATTTGATGTTATAGAACGGAGTAGTAGTTCATGGGCTTCACAAAAGAAAAACACAAAGAAATATCGTTTCTGCGTAGAGTACCGCAAATTAAACTCAGTGACGGCGCGTGATAGTTATCCTTTACCACTCGTATCCGAGAATCTTGACAAGTTGAAAGATGCTAAGTACTTGTCAACTTTAGATATTAAAAGCGCTTATTGGCAAGTACCAATGGAAGAATCATCGAAGCCACTAACAGCATTCATCTGTCGACGAGGTCTATTCCAATTTAAGCGTTTACCTTTTGGTCTTCATAATGCACCTGCAACTTGGCAGAGACTCATAGATAGCATCATAGGAAACGATTTAGACCCCTACGTGTGCTTATATCTCGATGACCTCGCAATTGTCACACAGAGCTTTTCTGAACATCTTAGAATCTACGAAGATTGCAGAATACAAAGATAACGGTAAATTGGGAGAAATGCCAACTGTGTAGGCCAGAAATGACTTATTTAGGATTTGTAGTGGACCGTCGAGGCATCCGAGTCGACCCAAATAAAATTATAGCCATGTTAGAGCTAAAGAGGCCAAGAACTGTCAGAGAAGTCCGTAGAGTTGTAGGTACAATTTCCTGGTATAAACGTTTTATAGAGAATTTTTCAGCGATAATAGCTCCAATTACAGCTCTAACTAAGAAAAATCAAAAGTTCGATTGGACTCCAGACTGTGAAAAAGCATTTATTAAGATTAGTGACTGCACCGATTCTTACATGTCCACATTATACCAAAGAATTTGTCATTCAAAAAGACGCATCAGGATATGGAATAGGAGCATGTTTAACGCAACCTTATCCTGAAGGAGACAAAGTCATATGTTATTTGAGTCGATCTTTGACTAAGCAAGAACGTGTTTACACGACCACCGAGCGAGAATGTTTGGCATTGGTTTGGGCGATAGAGAAGCTCCGGCCATATATTGAGGGGATCTCATTTAAGGTCATAACAGATCATTTTGGCTTAAAATGGCTTTATAGCTTGAAAGAGCCCAGTGGAAGACTTGCTCGTTGGTCTGTAAAACTGCAGCAATATGACTTTGAAGTAATCCATCGGAAAGGGAAAGATTTAGTTGTCCCGGACATGTTGTCTCGTGCATTACCCATGATTGATACAATTTCGCAGCCCAGAGACGCTTCAACAGCAATTAAAGATCGATGGTACCAAAAAATGGTAAAGAGGGTCGTAGAATCACCGTTAAAATTTATGAATTGGAGATACACTGATAATAAGTTGTATAAGTATGTCAAACAAGAATACCCTCAACTTTCACCATCTAACGAATATTGGAAGGAGGTAGTCCCCAAAGATTATAGGCGTAGAATTATTGGAGAAGCTCACGATCCTCCTACCGCAGGACATATGGGTGTGTATAAGACTTTCCACAGACTGGCAGAAAAATATTACTGGCCAAAAATGCGCCAGGACGTGGCAACTTTTGTAAAGAAATGCTTTGTCTGTGCGGCTCATAAATGTGATACACAAGGTGTATCTGATCAGATGATATAACTCGTCCTTGGGAAATTATCTCAACAGATTTATGTGGACCTCTACCTCGTTCGACAAAGGGTAATTGCTGGATTCTCGTCGATACGGACTATTTGAGTAAGTTTTCCTTATTTTTTCCAATGCGAACAGCCCCTACTCAAGCTGTTGTCAAGCATCTTGAGGAGCAAGTATTTATGGTCTTCGGAGTACCCCGTTTGCTACTTTGTGATAATGGCCCTCAGTACAAAAGGAACGAGTTTAAGCGTGTTAAAATTCAGTACAATCCGTATTATCATCCCAGAGCTAATCCAACCGAAAGGACGAATCGTACGTTAAAAACCATGTTATGTTGTTATGTGAAAGACAACCACAGGAAGTGAAACGAACAAATACATAAGCTTGCCTGCGCGATTCGCACTGCAACCCATGAGACAACCAGGATGTCTCCTTTCTTTGTTAATTACGGTATAAATATGTGTTTGTCAGGAAAAGATTACTCCAACCCAGTTTTGTTATCTGAAGAAAATGGTGTACAATCTGCAGCTGAAAGTAAGAACGAAGGTTTCCGGAAGCTCTATGCTGATGTTAAGAGAAAGTTAGAGGTGGCAGGAGAGAACAACGTAGTTCAGTATAATTTGCGTGCAAGGGTACCCAACTTCGTTGTGGGTCAGCGAAGAAGAATTATGTGTTGTCAGATGCTGCGAAGTTTTTCTCGAAGAAGTTAGCACCGAAATTCGTTGGTCCTTATGTGAATAGGAATAAAATTTCTCCTTGGATATTTGAGCTTCAGGAACCATCGGGTAAAGTACTACCAGGGAGCTGGCATGCCAAAGACCTTAAGTTGGCAGCGGACCTCTCCGATTAACCTTTTTAGGTTAATCGTCTTGAAGTTGGGGGGGGGGGATTATGTAACGTGTCATTTTTACGCTTAAGGCAAACGTTACATATTTGTTTTATTTATGTAAATAATCAAAACTATTCGATTCGTTTTTCTGTACACACATTAAGGGTAATTTATAGAGCTAGGTTTTGAGGTTATATATTGTTCCATCATCTTGTTGTGGGCACTGCGCACTTCGGATTGTTTGGGCATTCTGATTGGAATTTGGGATCACAGGTCTTGGGAAAAATCATATAAAAACTTTTCATTGTTTTGTTTATCTGGAATTTCGTGGTTTTTTGACGTTCACGGAATAAATCATCAGCTGTTCGAGTGAGCACGTACGTTCAATAAATAATGGCGGCGTTGCAATATCACAAACCACTCACGATGTTTTAAGGACAGTTTGAAACATTTAGACATACATTTAAATTATTTTGGATGTTTGATTGTTTGTATTTTCGAGGATATTAGGACAATGATTTCTCTTCCGAACCTCTTTTTCTTCACAGATTAGCTAGTTTTTGTGGCACGGAACATATTTGGGTCCACGGTTCGACCAGAAACAACCGAGGCTCCGCCCACTTTGATATCTTTATTAATTTGATAAGGAGAAGATAAGTTATGCACTTTTGTAAATTAGGCATAAACGAGGGATAAAAACCAGACTAAAAGAATAAACAAAATCGTATTTTTATATTATATAAATTAATATATAATCATAGTTAAATAAAGTTAATATCTAGCTCAGTAAGTCGGATTGAAGGGTTATGTAGGGCTAGCTAGTGGTGAGCAAACTTAACATCTGAACACCCTTGTGCCGAGTTTAAGCAGTAGTTCAATGCGTATTTTTAGGTTCAAGTTCAGAAACAACTTTATTGATGAAAAAAATGTTTTACAAAAATGGCGTCAAACTATATGAATCTTAGAGAAAACATATATAAAGAGCAAAGGAAATTTTTGACTCAAACTATAACTAAAATACAACTAAATTCTACTCTTAGTATGGCTTTACTCATATAGGAATTGGTTGAGTGTTCGAGTATTCCTGGGTTTGATGCATGCTCTGATCTCCAGTAATTGATTTTACAGTTGATGGTTTCAATGCTAAACTTTTCATAGTCTAATTGGTTATTTTCCTCCTACTTGCTATGTTGGCAGGGGTCCGGTTGTGCATCTCGAAAATCCTCGTTTAGAAAAATGTACCGTAGAAATAGATCTGACAACACCTCAATGCGTGTTGGACGTGTTTTCGATGTTCCCTTGGCTGATGCTGCCCCCCATAGACCGGTACCGAAGTGCTAGTGTATTTCGTCATTAGTTAGTTCGAAAACCCCGGGAGATTTTTCAGGTGGGCAAACTTAAATCGGCAGAATTTTTGGTTTGCGAGTTTTTTTTAAATGCGTTTGCATCCTTATTTGAATTTAACCGGGAAAGTTTGGTTGGTACTGTGTACTGTCCCCTCCAAATTAAAGAACTATTTCCGTCATCTTCCCTGACAAAGTGTCATTTCTTGCTTTTCAAAAAGAATCGGTGTTGGATCGACAACAGTCTGTGGGATCGCCATTGTTTTTTGGTTACTGGCACTGCAGCGATTGAAGGATATTTCCCAGAGACTGTAGAAGTGAGTCCGTCGTTTTGGCATTTTAGTGAAGGCTCACATCCTCTGAGTGAGGGATTCAAAGGCGACCTGCGCCATTTCTACGGAAAGAAGCGTGGGCTGTCCATTCCAAACATCTCTGGACGATTGTGCTGGCTCCGGCAATAGCACCGATACAACCCTGGGAAAGGGTTTTTACGCTCGGGCAAGGAACCACCAACATTTAAGAACATGTGCAGCCCTAGCACCATGTGCTAAGAGAGCTTTAGGGTAGGCGTAGACAGAACAGGGGACCTGGTGCAACAGTAAGGAAATGCTTGGTAACGACACAACTTAACCTATATTTCAAAAATAATCAATGGACCAAGGTAGGAGCAAGTAACTGTTTTAGATCTAATTTTTCTCATACCTATAACTTTTATTATTTTATAATTTTAACATTCTGGTGAACGCAAGATAAAGGTATGACGTCATGACCACAATTTTGCGGCTTAATTAACTTAAGTTCTACTGTCAAATTGCTACTGCGTGCTATTTTGGCCATAACTTGTTTACATCCATTCTATTTTTATTTCATGTTCCTGGTAATTTTATCCAGTTTACTATTAAAATAAACAAGATGAACTAAATTTTTGTGTTATTTGTGCAATCCAGTGAACCAACTTTGCAGAGACAAAAGAGAGATGAGGTTATATTTTTTGGCGGTTTCCTTACATTGTTTTACCTCATAGGGTAGTTCTTGGACTGGGTTGCTGTCTGTCTCATTCTACCCAATGTAGAATGATGACAGCAGATATTTGGTCCAGATCTCCCCTATGACGGAATGATTTTGGAAGTGTATTTTTTTCATTCATATAATGGAGTCTTACCTTACAGACTCAGATGTAGGTACACTACGACCTGTTGGAGATTCTACCTGTAAGTCCATCTACCTGTAAAGTGTTTCTATTTGTGTCATTTTAACTCATTAAGAATCTTTTATTAGTCAATTTTTTTTAATTACACAAATACTCTGGAAGCCTCGGAAGTAGGTAGAGTTTCATTGTTTGGCTACAACGTTTGGGTTGAACTGTATTGTAATTAAGATCTTCTTTGTAAAACATTGATATTAAAACACTGTGGCGCTTAAAATTTTCTTATTTCTGAACCTCCTCTTCTCCACTGTATAAAAGTTACAGGGCATATCAATGTTTTACCTAGCTGAAAAATACAGTTCTGCTTCCAGATATTTGTTTAATTACTCAGTGATTTTTTTCTGGTGTCACAAATTGGCACAGCGTTATTGTCCTATTTACAGTGTCACAAAATGGCGGCAACGTCTTTTAGATTGCCACAGTTCTTACTAGTTTGGAAATATTTTTCTAAACTTGGCTATTACGGCTGTAAATGACTCTTAGGCACAGTGCTAAATTGAACATAAAGAAGTTTGGCTGTAATAGCAAAGTTTAAAAAAACATTTCCAAACTACTAAGAACCTTTCATTTTGAAATTTGTATTGGAGAACTTTGCTTTACTTTTATCTCAATTCTTTTTACGGAATGCCATTTTCGCGTACTTGGCTTTTATTACATGAAATGTTTTTGTTATGATTATTATATTTTTGATATATACAAGTAATTTCTAAAGTGAATCAATAGTGACTTAACTGAGGACTAGCAAGTAGGCCTTCTTTTGGACTACTTCTTGTTACCAGTTGATCAAGATTATTACGATCAAAGATTATCTTATAAATTTATGGAAAAAATAACATTAACAAATGTTAAGAAAAAACAAATCAAAATTATCGAACGAACTCAAAACTTGAGAAACATTCTCACATATCTTTTAAATCTTAACCTGGACAAAAAAAAATACTAACCAATAGGTTTAAGTTTTAATAGTTGTCTTAAACAAAAATGAAGGTTTAAAAGCTCAAATGACACGTTTAAGGTTGACAAACCCAAGTAACATTTTAGGGCATATTGGCAAGCTGAAGGGTCAAAATTTCCAATCACTTGTCAAAACTTCTACTTTTTTCCTTAAAAAATTACTTTGCAGTTAAAGGTTTGTAAGATAGGTCATAAACTGGAACAAGTAACCCAAGAAATCGTTATTTATAGAGAAGAAATTTTGAAGAATTCTTTTAGGCAAAACTTTCTAATTTTTTCCTTCTTTAGAAGTCTTTAAACTCGTTTTAGCTATAAAGGCAAAGTATCGACAAGGTTTGTGCTAAACCTGACCTAGTATTCTACTTTGAGGTTCTCGATTTCCCAAGGCATTTTTAAGACAACAAGTAAAATAGTGTATATTTTGACCTTAAAGACTTCTTGAAAGTTAAGAACATTTTTGGTTGGCTCTGTAAGTTAGAGTTACTTATTTTTGACCTAAATGAATTCCTTCAATTTTGGTTAAGTTACAGGTTGAAAATTATTATTTTTATTAAATAAGTACAACCTAAAACCCATCGTTGAACTATATAGAAAAATCTGCCATGTTATTTAACCATATGGAAAGTTCGGCGTTGGCTAGGTTAAAAGTTGCACTTTTTTTTGTCCTGATAAAAATTACGTATAAGTAGTTGAAAACAAGAAAGATCATTTTCAGATGACGTCACAACACAAACAAACCAATTTGAGGTTAACTGTAGTGTTTTTTTTCACTAAATTCTAAAATAGAGACAATAGGGCTGTCTAACAAAACACATGATCCAATCCAAGATGTCTTCCGGAGGACACACAAACCGATTTTCCATAAGCCGCAAATGTTAACAAAAACGTAAATTTTACAAAAACGACAAGAGATTTAGTCTTAAAAACGATTCAGTTTTAAGAACGGATCTTTTGTGCATATGGAAAAAATGCGTTTTTCTTAAAAATATTAAACTAAAGCGAGTAAATCTGAAATAAAAGGGATCATGTTTTCTTCAAAAAAGTAGGTTATGTTTTTGTTTATTTTTATTTTTTTTTAAAACTTTTTTTCTAGTTTTTTTTTACTTATTTTGAATTTTTACATCAGCGCATCAAGGGGGCGGGGGGCTCGGGGCCCGGACCCCCTCAAACCAGATTTTTTTTGTAGATATTTTCCATATAATTCATGAATAAACAAAAAAAATAGCATAAAGTACGACATCATGAGACCTCTGACCCCCCCCCCCCCAAAGGGGGTCTCCCAAGACATATTTCTGGGTGCGCCACTGGCTATTATGCCAAGTTTTTTTGCTGTTGTGAATTGTGGCAGCCGATGAGGTTATGATAATGTTAGTTTTTATTAAATATAAAGTTTTTTGACCAATGAATCATTCTGATTTAATTGAACTATTAGCCCAATGAAGGGGAAAGTGGATAAGTAGTTTGTTCGAAGAACTCACTTCAAGGCTCACTTAACAGAGAAGAATGTGAAAAAGACTAAACTATTCTATGAACATTTCTCGTCAGTTCAGGTTTTCTGTATCTTTTGTTGTACTTGACTAAACCTTTTGCTAAGTAATAGGCAAAAACATTCAACTAAAGGTAGACCCCGTATAGAAATCCTAAACTTCATCAGACACAAAAAGTATTATACTGGGGATTTCTTTCAAATTCGCAACAATGTTGCCAGTACTTTTATAACTTGTAATTTTGATGTAGGTACATAAGTAAAATGGTAACTAATAAAAATCAAAAAAATATTTTGTTTTTGAATTCGGCTTACGTTTTGGATTGCTATACATGTATCTGTAATAGAATATGTTTACCATCCTATGTGAGAAAAGGATTGTTTTCATTGATTTTTTTTTGAGATCTTATCATTAATAACGTTTTTCTATACAATTTAATTCTAGGTTGTAAGTATAACCTCTAGATATGTATGTATGCATGTCTGTCTGTGTACCTATATGCACATATGTATACAAATGTTTGAAAAAAAGTTTTTTTTTAAGTTAGAATATGTTATCCAATAATCAATCGGTAAATTTTTGTTTACATAGGTACCTAAACTTAACAAAAATCATAAAACATTTGCTTTTAAGTCCCTGTTGTTATAGATCTATGTGGCGGTTTAAATCCTTATCTATTTTGAATTAAAAGGAAAGTATAAATTAGAAATAATCAGCTAAAGTTGGTTTTTTTCGAAGATTGTTGATTGTCGATTTTTATAGAACGTACAACGATTAGCACAAAATTGCAATTTTTGTGCAGTCAACCAACTTGAGCTTGTTTTTTGCAGGAACACAAAATAACTAGCGGCGATATCCTGTAATGCAAACCATTTAAACTGCACATGCGCACCTCTCTTTTTCTGATCACATAAAATTATCTTCCTCTTACTAACTTCACACATGCTCGACCACAGCTGAGAGGGAGATATTTTATGTGAGAAGAAAAAGTACGGTAGCGAATGCGCAGTTTAAAATATTGATTTGGTTTTCGGTTTTCTGAAAAAAACGGGACTCCATTTAAGTGTGAAAAACGTTCAACTGAAAGTAAGTTTAATTAAATTTCTTTGGTGTGAGGTTAGAGTTCATAAATAGTTTATTAGTTTTGTCTTCCTAGGTGGTATTTAAAAAGTTATTAAAACCAGATGACTAAACTGCACTTTTAACTATTAATTATTGTTCTCACTACAAATGTTTTCGGTATAAAACTCTTGCTTTTAGTCCAAATAAATTTAAGTTAAATGTTTTGATCACGAAAGTTAAAAAAACCTTTTCTTTATATAATATATATTTATAAAAATTAGTCTACAACCCTCTCCTGGGCAACTCTGGAAAACTCAAAAAGTGTTTTGATTTGAAAATGGAACGTCGCAGAGAAAACCTTTGTTGACAAAAAAAATTGTGTGTGCTTAAGACCACATGGCAGAAGTGTAAACTTTAACAAGGCGAAATTAATAATACTGGCCTTCATCTGCATCATCATATTGCTCGCTGAATGTTCCTCTCACAGTTAGTCGACTCGAGCCGACTTCACCCGAATGAGCGTTACATAGCCGAGTCTGACGGCTCAGTTCAATTCAGTACCCACAAAAACTACTAAACGCGCCTAAAGAAGTTTACACTTCAAAATTCCTTTACAATTTTTCTTAAAGGTTATAGCTCTAGACTTACATGTATAGAAGATAGAGAGCACCAAAATTGACAAAAATCAGTTTTTTGCATTTTACACAAAAACGGTAAGTCGTAGAGAAGAATTTTATTTAAGAGAAATATTACCCATACGAGTCTTCACAATCAATCTCCATAGTCTATAGGTCTACAACGACATGTTTAGAAGGTAGATGGCAGCTAAGTTGTCAAAAATTGTGTTTTTTTTAGTCGTAGAAAGAAACTTTATAAACATAAAATGTTAAAGGACACAATTTTCTACATTCTTTCCTTTTGGGTCACAGGTTTACAACTACGTGTAGAACATATAGGGCGCCAAATTTGCAAAAATTATTATTTTATTTTATGTAAAAACGGTAGGTCCTAGAAAAACACATTATAGACAAGAAATCTCCAGGACGCCATTCTCTACAATTCACCTATGTGAGTCACAGCGCTATGACTTATGGTTTTTGCGTAAAACGAAAAAAAGTATATAATGGGCATTTTCGGCACCCTCTGTCTTCAACACATATGGTTGTAGAGCTGTAAATTGTCATTGTCGCATTGTAGAGAATTGTGTCTTGATCATTTTATGTCAATAAAGTTTTTTTTATGACTTACCGTTTTTCCATAAATTGCAAAAAACATAATTTTTTCAAATTTTCTTCTAAACGTGTGGTTGTAGACCTATAGACTATGGAGACCGATTGTAGGGAATTCTATGGGTAATATTTCTCATACATAAAATTTTGCCCTACGATGCGTAAAATGCAAAAAACTGATTTTTGTTCGCTATTTTTCAGAAAAAAAATTAATAGCGGCAACCATGCAGACCAAACGTCACCCTTGCATCATTTATTGTTGCCTTTGAGAGGTTATCCGAATAAACGTGCGTTTTCGTTGTTTTTTTTTGCAATATTGATCACAAAATTAAGATTTTTTTTATTAAATAACTTTAAAAATGCCTAAGAAGTGTGACAAAAGTGAAGAGAAGTGGCTGGATTTATCATTTCACCGGTAAGTTTGAATCTCTTCCAGAAACCGTCATATTGTTTACGATTTGGTAAGACAGTGGTGTGGTTTATAACTTTTTTTACAAAATATTAGTGATTTATTTTACAAAGAAGTTTTAAGAAACATTATTTATTGTTGCAAATTCCCTTATTTTCCCACCTCTAGTGTTTGGGTTTTTTGGAAAAGTTTTTGAATTTATTCTGGCAATAATATATAAAAAAATATATTTCTTATGTAAACAACCATTTTCACTCTGTAATGTTATGTCATGCTACTGTACAGTTATTAAACATTTTAAAAATATTCAAATTTATGAGTTTACTAGATTCCCCACTGATCCAAACAAGAGAGAGCTTTGGAGGGAGATTATTGGCCTTAATAAGGAGAAAATTCTGTCAAAATGGGCATTCTTTGTTCTGACCACGTTGATCCTCAGTATGTTCGTTTAGCACCTAGTAGGCACTATCTTGTACGAAATGCCTTGCCCAAGGTCAGGTGTTAAATACTAGTTCAAATTAAGAATACTTACTACTAGTGGTTGGTAGTTAAATATTCAACTATCTCTTTTTATTATAAAGTATACATAATATATTATCACTGGTTGTTTTTGATGTTCGATCATCATATAATGATGTAAAAAAGTAGTTAGAATTAACAAATATAACTATAAGAAGAAAAAAGGTAGTACCTACTTTTACACAGAAAAAAAAGAGTTTTAACTTCCTTTTCACTTACTTACTGCATAGTCCCTGGTGATTAATTAAAAGAGAGCCTTGAGTCAAATGGATTAAGTTGAGTTTAGTTGAGTTAATTCTTATATTTGCCAAATTTAATAATGTTTGTATATATAGGGTGTCCCATAACTTAGGGGCCATAGGCCAACAAGTGATAGAGGAGGTCATGTCTGATCAAAAACTTGTTGTTAGCAATTTTTTTAACTTTTGTGATAATAACTTTAAAAAAACGCAGTAAAAATATGAAATTGGGTAGTCTTGTATTAGAACAAAAGCAGTAAATTGAAATGAATTTTAAAAAATTAATTTGAAAAAAGTTAGTCAGTCAATTTTTTTAGAAAATACTATTTTTTTGGTATGAACTTTTATGAATGCCATATTAAATGCAATGTTTTTTAAATATTTTTTGTTAATAAAAACAAGTCTCTAGCGAGACATAATAATAAAATATTATTGATATTTTTTAAAAGAGAAAGCAAAAATTAATTTAAAAAAATATATTATTTTTTATACATTTTCGAGGTTATTTTGACAGCCCGTACCTCCTCCACTTGTAATATTATCAAAAAAGGAGTACCACATTTTTTAATCACAATTAGCTGAGTATTCAGCTGGCTGTCACAGATTTTTTTTTGTATAACCGGTTTTCAACTACTCCTCTTTAAAAATCCTATATCTTAAAAACAGATGAATGTTGACCCCATGTTATATAAACTTTTTTCTTGGAAATAACCTCCTCTATCACCTGCTGCACTACGGCGCCTAAGTTATGGGACACCCTGTATATTAATCACTTAATTATAAATAATATTTTTTCATTTTTATTTTATTTGGTAAATAAAAATTAAATAGATTTTTTTATGGAAATCAAAAGTATTTTGTTGATAAAACTGAATAAGTCATATTTTTTAACATTTGCAAATGTAAAAAAACACAGACTAATACCAAATATTTTCTAAAAAAACTAATTGCTAGAGTTTAATAAACTAATGAATGGATTTTGGTAAAATAAACCAATGAGTGCTTTTTATTTCGAGGCAAGAGTTTTGCTGATAAAATATAACAAAAAATCTATATTATAAATATAGGCTGTCCCATTTTTATCATTTGGGTGGTTTCGGGAACTTCTAGAGAAGATTGAAGAAAAAACGACTACACCTTAGTGTGCTTTAATTTGAAGAGAATAATGATGGTAAACATCGCATATCAATATTACAAACATAGAAACCGAAAACACCCAAAAGTGTCGAAAATGCACCCTGTACACTAGGGGATCAAATAGACTCTTTAAATCCTGATGCAAAAATTTTGATAAATATCTCAAGGTCTGAGTATATAATTCGGAGTTTTTGACTTTTTTTAACAGAACAAATCTACTTACTATAAAAAATTTACTAAGAGCAATGTATTACCAAGATGAAAGAGTAAAAAGCTAAAAAAACACCTTTGTTTTAAATTTTAGGGATTAAAGTAACACTTTTCTATATCCAGAAAAAAATAATATAAAGTAGATTTCTTATCTTTAGGGAAAAATAATAAAAATCAAAACTACGGATATTACCAGCTGTAAATAAGTTATTGATTTCTAATATTATAAATCGATAAAAAAATTAATTCTGTAAAAATAGAATGGCTGTCAAAGCTGTACCGGTAATATTTTACACTTATTTAAATTTTATAATTTTGGGTGCAAAAATTTTATAGGAAAATGTCTATAATATATTTATTTTATTTTCAACAAAATCTGCACGCCCATGGTTTTTCATCGATTTCTCTTTTATACCTCTTACAGTGTTGCCTGCGAGGATTCGGCGAAATTTTCTGAGATTTCATGCATGATGAATGAATTTGCGTATTAAATAATGGAGATGCGTCTTCTAGGGTTCCTTGAATTTCTTTGGTAATAGGGCTTCTACTGTGTTAAACTGTGAAAAATATGTCACTATGATTTTTAGGTTAAGACAGAAGTTTAATTGTGTTAACCCTCCAGTGGTGACATGAAAAAGAGGCATAACTTATAGGTAGGTCGGTCCAACAGATCAATGCACATATGGGTTCCATCCGAGGTTGGTCTAGCAAACTTCTAATAAGTACTTTACAAAATATGTTTATTTAAAAAAAATATAAGTAAACATTATATAAAAAAAACTTGCAAAATCAAAATACAGTTTTTCCATTGTTTTTCTTGTGGTCATCAAAGTCATCTATTTTTGATGTCATATAAAAATTTTTTGGTAATAAGCTCAGAACAGTACTGTAGAAATTTTATAACAGGACTTGTAATAGGTCCGGTCAGATGCTGTACAAATTTTACGGTGTACAAGTTAGAAAAAATTCCAGTTTCAGATGTCAAAAAGCAAGGAAATAAAGGAAAATTTGCACCAAAATAGTTTAAGATAAAAAGAGGTCTGAGTTAGGGAGATTGTCAAACCCACTAGTTTATTCTAAACTGTTTTGAGGACTGTAAAATAAATATTTATTAAAGAAAAAGAAACTTTGACGATACAGGACTCCACTGCTATATACAGGATGCTACACCACCATGAATTTATTAGAGTTCTGTAGGATGGTGTACAAATTTGGTTTAGCTTGTTACCCACACTTTAACCTCATATCGTTTTCCTCTTCTTTCTTCTCTGGACCCTTTTTTTAACCATCATTTTTAAAATTTTTCAACTGTTTTAAAACAATCCATTCAGGAGGGACCCACTCATTATAATTGCTGTATTCTAATTTTGAAATTTGCTTGCCTAGAATAGTAAAAAAAATCATAGTGAAATATTTCTTATAATTTAACACAATTCTATGTTACACTTCTGCAAAATGTCCACTCGAGTACAAAAAAAGATCCCAATAGAAAATGTTGCAACAATGGCAATTTATCCAAAACAAACTTGACAAAAAACTTTCGAATATTTGAATTTTGCTCTACTAAGTCAGCTCTTAGAGCACTTATCAACTTTCTTTTCCCTTCTATGAGCTGATACCTGGTTCATTTAAATCAGGATGATGTTTTTAAGGTCAAAATACTTGGCATTCCATCAAAACTAACATTATCAAGATCTCCCCAGCTGCCACAGTTCATAACAGCAGAAAAACTAATAATAATGATTCAAACTGAGTAAAAAACTGGAAAAAAAGTTAAAAAAACAAAAGTAAATAAAAACATAACCTGACTTTTTGAACAGAACATGGTCCCTTATATTTGAGACTTACTGGCTTTAATTGATTTTTTATAAAGAAAAACGCATTTTTCCCATGTGCACAGAGGGTCAATACTTAGAACAGCATCTTTGTTGTAAATTAAATCGTTTCACTTTTTTTTAAATTTACGTTTATGTTAGCATTGCCGCTTATGGGAAAACGCTTTGCTTGTCGTCCCACAACTATCGAACAGCTGATCGTGACAGTTCGTTAGACAAGCTTATGTGAAGTTTTTTCCTGCTGCATTGAAAAATGCAGGTTACAGTCAAAATGCCTTATCAAAACAGAGGCAGGAGATGTGGATTAAAGCCCTTAGAAAAGGAGGATTTAGTGAATCTCAAGTAAAGCATGCTCCACACACTTCAAAACAGGTAATAAATCCTAAAAAATAGCCCTTTGTTTATATTGTTGAAAATTGATTTGTTTTCAGGAAGATCTTCTGATTTTCTAAATAAAGATCACCCTAGCTGATTGGATTCCCCAACTATAATCCTCTAGCTGTGACTGCCACACAAATTGATAGAGAGCATAAAAAAAGAGGAAGCAGCTTGAACTTGATGAGGAAGGTCTGTGTACATATAGTTAACACTGCCATTCTTAATGAAAATATCATATCTACATAGGAATCCCTATGTAGTTATGGGTTTCCCATTAAGCATGACACTACAAGGGTTTATATTTAGAGAGAGCCGAGGGGATAACAACCCAAAATTTGGACATGTTTGTCAATATTTTGTAGATGTATTTTCATGAGAGCAACCATAAGGGGACTCGAGGCCCTGCCCCCCTATTGCCTAATTTTTGAGATATTTTATAAATTAAAAAGGAAAATCGTGGTATGTGACTCAGTTTCAGTCGTTACACTTGGTTCAAGTTAAGGTAGCCTCATTCATCATGTTAAGGACTGAAAGCTAGGACTAAATAAGGATTTTGAAGTCGATAAGTGAAAAATTACATTAACTGAGAAGTGCTCGGCTGCTCTTAGTCAGTGTATAATTTTGTTCTCAGGAATATATAGCACAGGGCACTATAGAGTACTATAAAACACATTACAGGACCAAGAATTTATTTTTAAATTTTGTCTGATGGTGTAGAAAGTTGGTTCAGGTGGTCACCTCTCGGCTTTAACTAGATTTGTTTTGATAAATAAGTATTATTTTTTTTTAGCAAGAACTGCAGTGAATAAGTGATTTAGACAAAATGTGATATAATATATATGATATAATATAATTTCTACACTTTATTGTGTTTTTTTAAATTATATTATTATTGACTTATATTGAAACATTACTTATTTTTTTATACAAATGCTTTAATTTAATTTTAATCCTATAATGGCTGGTTCAGCCTTAACATTTTCCTTACATAATTTAAGTTTCCTAAGCCACCTAACTAACTTACGATAAAATTCTCTATTTTTAGTTTTTTACTTAGACTTTATATACGGGCAATATTTTATGCCATTAAAAAAGCAACACTTTTGCACAAAAAGTTATCTTACATTAGAGTTGCCTTCTGGTAAGTTAAATTATTGTAAGGTAAATTGTGGGGTGAAGCATGGGCGCACCCAGGGGGGCCTCGGGGCCCAGGCCCCCCCAAGGCTTTGATTTTTTTACATATTTCATGAAAAAACACAAAAAATAGCTTAAAATTCGACATCATGAGGCTTCGCCCCCCCCCCCCCAAAAGGTCTCGGGCCCCCCCGAAGACATATTCCTGGGTGTGCATTGGGTGAAGTGACCCTAATAAGTAATTATTAAACTAATTAATAAAGGAGACTATATAGAGATATAATTTATAATCTTTTATTACTAGTAAGATATGCAGGTACAGTTTTAATTTAATCTAAAGGAAATTATTCTATTTTACTAAGTACAAGTCTGCCGTGCAAAGCAGAAACCTAGTAACTCGACTTACTCGAAAATTAGATTTTTATATCATTGAAATCGCCGTAAAAAACGGCGCCAGCCAGTTTTATTAGAATGTGGCTATCTTGAAAAACAAGGAAGTTATAAGACTTACTTGGTTATCTTTTGGTCAATGTTTTCGAAGAAAAAGATATTTTTCCAAACCAAAACGTTAGTAAGTCACTATTATAACACAAAAATCCAGCATAATGACCTGCCTGTATTAGTACTGATAAAAAATACCAGACTAAAATAGAGCAAGAACACTTCAGATGTTCTAAAAATCAACGGTTTCAATTTAAGAAAAAAGTAACTTAAATTACTTCCGAATTACGTTTTCTCTTAAATTAGCAAATCTATTTACTTTATACGGGTTTTAAAAAGATACAATAGAAAAATCATGTGAATCTAAATACTCGACTTTGTGCGGTTCTTACTGCCACTGAAGAAACAAGTAAGTTGACTTGCGTTTTAACCCTTCCCAAAGGATTTATCAAAAGGCGCGAATGTTTGGCCTTTTGATTGGTGCAAATTTCGGTGCTTTTCTACAAATAATCACACCACTGTAACGCCGCGGTTAGGGGTGCTTTAGTCGAGCGGTATATGTATACAACTTGCCCCTTTTAACGTTTAAATTAAATTTATTTGGAGGTAGGCGTTCTAGTTGCACATGATATGATAAAAGCCGCACACATAACAATTCCGTAAACATATGTAAATTTGTTCCAATAGTCTAAATCTCGTTAAATACTAAATACACTGTCAAAAGTTCAAAATCAATCTCCCTCTTTACCATAATTACTAATGCGTTATACATTAATCCTTATTTTCGTATTAAAGTCTAATTTAATTGTCTACGACAATTAAAATAAAACGTTATATTTTCCTTTAACTACAATATTCAAATAGTTTTAACTTACGAATCACTGTAGTATATATTTTATTATAGGCAACTTATTCTAGAGTTCAAAAACTCTAGAATTTTTTTAAGACTACTTTTTTATAGAGTGGTTAACTCATCTTTTACTTTTTACTAATTCACTTTAATGTTAACTTTTTAAGATTTTTCACTTTGGCTGCAAATTTAATACTGATAATTTAATACTGTTCTCATTTTATCCAAAAAATCAAATTTATAAGACTATCAATATCCTGTTTATCCCTCTACCTCTGACGATGACACCATTATGAAACCAGGTTTTTCAAGCTAATCAAGGTGAATATAAGGGCATATATTACTTTGATGCTATGAAGAAATCAAAACCAGTGCCTCAGGTTTTTCACCTTTCGCGCTTTTGATTTCTGTTGCTCGCAGTACTTTTTTAATCATAAATTCATTCAGTGGCGTGCAATTTACTAAGATGAATGTCAATTTGACATTGGCAGGTTGGCGAAACGAGATAAAGGTGAGCTCTACAGGAAAAAAATTATATGTAATCTAGAAAACGTATTTCCTCGATAATATTACCTCCTCTCAAGGATACTCCAACGTCTGCTTTCCAACATTATTTTATTTTTCTCGATATCTAAATTTGATTCAGTACTTTTAAATAAAAAACTTATTTTCAAATTAATTGTTTGAGTTTTATTATTTGGTATATTGATTTACCTGCAAAAAAACCATTCTTAAAATTAAACAAAGAATTATCGAAACTAAAAGAAACTTCAAGCAAGAAGTTTCTTTCTTTGATTAAAAACCATTATTTCCTCAATCAAAGAGCTATATTTTATTGATATTAGAAACAAACACAATAAGAATTTTAACAAACTAAATAATAATTTTCTTAACTCAAAACAAGTATTTTTCCTTTCTATCTTCTGTGTTATGGTCATTGGTTTTGAATAAATAACCAATGACAATAAATAATTCCGTATTTAATGCCGTCAGAATTGTTTTTGGGTTGTTATAGACACAGGCATCTAAGTTAATATTATCTTAAGATACGAGGAGTAATGCTGTAACTGGTAACTTGGTAGGTACATGATAGGCTATTCCAGCAATCACAAATATATTAGTAGCATCTTTTATGTGGTACTGGATGGTGGTAATAGATTTTAAACATACATTTCATATTTTTAAGCCTGGGGTTATCTTTTCGCATGCATACTACAATTATTATTAAATTTTTATAAGTAATTTTTGGTCCTAGCATAATATAAAAAAATTTGCATTATTTTAAGTATTTCTTATCATATATATTAAAAAAAGTTATTCACAAAACTCGTTAAAAACCTACTCTGGCTTGACTTATAGAGCTTCACTTAATTGTGTCACCGCTCGTGTGCAATGAACCCTCCTTTAAGTGCAAATGTCAAATTAACAGATCATATTGTTAAACTTTTTATTTTACTTTTACTGTCGCAAAAAAAAATCAACGTCAAAAGAAATTAGAGCTTCACTTAATTGTGTCACCGCTCGTGTGCAATGAACCCTCCTTTAAGTGCAAATGTCAAATTAACAGATCATATTGTTAAACTTTTTATTTTACTTTTACTGTCGCAAAAAAAAATCAACGTCAAAAGAAATTAGGTTGAACTGAATGAATAAATTATTAAAAAAGTACTGTGAGCAAAAAAATCATTCCATTAACCTCATAGTTATATTTGTTCAAATATTATCATTAAAACAAAAGCAAAAGTATTTTGCATTTCTGAAAAAAATATTAAAATTCTAAAAAGCTTAAAGTTTTACAGCGTTTTGTAGAAAACTTGAACAACCGATTTTTAACAAATAAACATATTCTGGTTTCTTTTGGAATATTCCAAAAGATAGAAAAAAGCAAGAAAATATCCACCGTTGGTTTGTTGTTTATAATTAATTCTGTAAACCATCGTTTTTTGAATAAATATTTTTTAATAATTTTTATGTTTCAAACGCCACTAAATGTAACGAACTGTTAATAGGTCCAATTCTTTAGTTTGGATATTAAGCTATACTTCTGACTCATTTTCCGGAAAAGGCAGAAATGACTGGAAATAGTTTTTTGTGAAAAATGCACTAAAGCTAAAAGCTGAAATTTTTTAACCACTGTATCTTAAAAACCATAGGTCGCAGGATGATAGGGCAATGATAGCTATTTATCAGGGCATCAAGATCTATAACATACTGCAATTTAAAAGCCACCGCCCATAAGCTCCGGACCGGGCGGGATCCTTTGTAATCATTGAGTTATCTTGGTGGTGATGTCTTGGCATTATTTAAAAAAAAAGGTTGTGACATACCTTATTTTTAAAAACATAAAAAACTGTATTTTTCCTGTAGTAACATGACTTAACTTTTTAACTTATTGTAATAAATATAAATGCATTTAAAGCATGTGGACTTACTTCTTTTTACTTTTGAAAAAGTGACTTACAGGGTCATATGATTTGTACAAATCAAGAAAACGGGTTAATTTCCGCTGACCAGGTAAGTGTTTTTAATCATATATTTCCTTTCTATTTTGAATTTCGCAGATTTAACTTAGGTTGGCTAATAATAGTACCCGAGCACAAGAGCATATCCAAAAACTATATGTCTGGCGTTTAAAATAAAAAAGTTGTATAAAATTTTGTAGAAAATAAACTTCAAACTCTGTTTCCCAAAACACTAGTTTTTGACTTACTAGGTTTCTGCTTTGCACGGCAGAAGTACCTAAGATCTATTTTTAATATTTATATTATATCAAAAAATAATACTGCACTTTTTTTACATTGGTGTTCCCGACATTTCTTTAAGATATAAAAATTTGGTTTTATTCCAATGGCTTCACTCTCAACTACTGGGAATGTCTTACCTGAAATTAAAAAAATTATATAGTATATACCCATTGACAGGAGAGGGACTGCAAAGGGAAAAGGAAAAGAAGCTCAAAGAGTAGAACAAATTTTAAAAATTATTTTTTTTGCAAAATGTCACTTTTCATAAAAAGTTCTGCTTGTTTTGTCTATTGCCATACTTTAAATTTAAAAATATTATACAGAGGTGTAAGAAAACAACAAAATATTAAATAGTATTAAGAATAAACTGCCCTTAGTTTTTTAGTAAAGTGGGAAATAAAAAAAACATTTTAAAGCATTAATTCTAAAATTTCTTATCTTTAATCTAGTCTTTGGATTTAAAAATTTTTTTGCCACTTTCCTCCAAACTGAAAAATAAAGAATGTTTACTCTGAATGGTATTTCATGTTGTTTTTTGACCCTCTTGTATAATATTTTCAAATTTAAAATATGACAATAGACTTTTCAAAACATGCAAAACTTTTTGCAGTTACTTTTGTAAAAAATAAATAAATTTTTAATCCACTGAGTTTTTATTTAAAGAAATGAAATTTAGCAATGTGACATTTGTGACAAGTGCTTGGGCCTTTATTCAAAGTAATTGCTCCAAAGTCTTAGCACCATATTTACAAAGTGCTTCAAGCACTTTTAAGGTAAGTACGCCCAGCTCTGAGTGTGACACCGACATCATTTTTAAGGAAATTTGGCACAGAATATAAAAACCGAGGGGTGATCAGCTGCCCACAGTTAGTAGGTGTATAAAAATCTACAGGTCTCCACGGGACACTATACAGGACGCAACAAAACACTACAGGACCAATAATTTATTTAAAAGTCCTGTAGAATGGTGTACAAATTTGGTTCAGCTGATCACCCCTTGATAAAAACAAACATTTTTATGTCTATCTTCAAAACCAAAGTGACATATCACACTCATTAGTTAGATAAGTAAATTCTATGATAAAAATATTATTTTAATGAAAAATAAAAATAACAAAAAAGTTATGGACAGAGTTAAGGACCCCTTTCTGAAGGGCAGACTTTTTAAAAAGCTAATCAATATCAGGTAATTGGTTGCCCTCAGTAACTTTTACAAAAATTTTGTAGTCCTGTAGGATAATGTACAAATTTGGTTCAGCCGATCACCCCCTTGTATTAAAAAGTTTAATCCTCTTTGTAAATCAACTTTTTTAAGATATTTTTTTGTAAATCCACTCTGCTTACCTTTCCAATAAATAGAGCCTCCAAGTTTGTTCTTTTAGCCCTTGCGTCTAGTACATGCCCGGATTCATAATATTTGTATCCTCCTCAGGTCTATTATTAATAGTGCGGCCAGGCACTGCAAATTTTTTACACTCAAGTCTTTTAGTAGATATGGATGCAGACCATTAACATTGTACCTGTCCTTTACAGACTGTTCCAGCTGCTTAAAATAGGAACTTTTTCAAATAAGGAACACTAGTTTATAGTTATAATCACCAACCAATATAGTTACTATTTTTTCACTGGGAATACCCTAGCAAGAGTTTATGTATTTAATAGGTTTACTATTAAATAAAAAGTATGTGTTTCTTCACTTCACAAAATGTTATTTTAACTTGTTTTAAAACACAAAAAGTAAGGTAAACAATCAAGACAACGATTTGTAATCGGCTGAAAAAACACTGTATAATACGAGACTTGGGACCACTATATGCCCAAAATGATAAACGATAATTACTTTTAACTATAATTAACTCCAGGTAATTTGTTTAAAAATCCCAAAATAATTAGATGATTCGTACTGTTTCAAATTCATTCTAATATTTGTGCCACAGTAAAGATATGATATTTCTCCACAGGCCGTAAAGAAACCGGTTGTCTGGTAACTCGGTGTCGTGGCGTGACGTCAGGGCTACGTCACAGTTTGCCTAGAAATCAGCAGTCAAACACTGATTATAGCGTAATTTCGTCTTTTGCGAGGAAATTTTATACATTTTGAGTCTTGTAAGTGTTTAAATACCTTTTCCGTGTCCGCTATAAATGTATTAAGGACTAAATAAAATAAATTTTATCCGCCTATTATTATTTTGTGCTTAATTCAGGTCAACATCCAATTGTTTAAATTGCCTAAAGCTGGATTTAGAGGTTCGTTAAAGTGAGTTATAATAAGGAGCTTTTCGTGTGAAGAAAACAATAAGAAATGGTTGATTTGTTAGTTCTTTCTGCTTACTTTTTACTTTAACTAAACCGATCTTGCAGCTTATGTCATACGGAACCATGAATCCATCTTACAACTTATTAATGAAACTTATTTGTCAACAACAAAATTAACTAATACCTTACCTAGAAAAGTAAAAGAAACTGGTGAGTGTTTGAATATAATTTAAATTTTAACAAACACAAATTTTCCTGTTTTGGTTGTTTTCTACAAAGACAATGTGGGTCATACAAGGTTACGAGTGAAGCTGGGATATAGACTTGGGGGGTATGAGTTTTCTCTCTATACTGCATCTAATATCTGCAATCAACACATAATTTTTAAGATAACTTTTTGATAGTTATCATCACAACCAGTATAGGCCAAAATTACTAATAATTTAAAAAATACTCAATGTTGTTGGCTGTTTTTAAGGCACCTGCTAAAAGAAATTCTTAAATGATGTGCCTATTACACAGCATACCTACCTTTTCTTGAAAAAAAAATTTCACTAAATATAAAAAAATATATTTTTAAAATTTTGTAAAACTCAAGGTAAAAATAATATTGTTGTTATTGTATTTTAAATATTTGACTTTGTTATTATTAAAAATAGAAAAAAGTTTAAATTGGTAAACTAATAGAATTTTTGACGCTCTTTAAATTGCTTAAATCAAAAACATCGAACATCGAGTTTTCGAATTTTTTCAAAAAACATAAATCCAATTTTAATAAACATCCTGCATTTTATAATTTTTTCTGATAGGTCTTTCGATTCTTGTATTTTGATTTATTTTGATAAAGTTAAAAATAACGAATATATTTGAAATTCAAAATTACGCTTATACCCCGTTTCCACCAATGCATGCCCACCCCGATTCAAAAAACGCATCAGGTGACGCTGCATTGAAAACCGGTGCAAATCCATGGGCCATCACGTGATGCGTTTTTTGATTCGGGGTGGGCATGCATTGGTGGAAACAGGGTATTAGACTTCTGTCTACCAAATAAAATTACAATACGTAATTTTAAATTGCAGATATCTTTATTATTTTAAACTGTAAGCAAAAAAATCAAAAGATAAGATTAGATTTAAGTACCTGGAAGAGTCAAATATTCTACTAGTGTGCCAATTTAAACTTTTTTCTATCTTTAATAATAAAAAATTTAGCAATGGTGGACACTTAACTTAAAACATCCTATATAACGCTCAAGCAGGAGGGAAGGAATATTAGCCTTGCGTTACAGTCAATGTATTTTTATTATGATTTTTCTTGAAAATGCGTTAAGAAGAGGGATCAAAAATCTTGTATCTTTGCGTTATGTAATTTATGAATATACAATTTCCTTTCCTTTAATTTTTTTGATAAAATTTCTCAATTTTTAAAAAAATTATTTTAGTTACTTCCTACCCATCAAAAAATCAATAGTATGTGGCTAGTTTATCTTAGTGTTCGGCAAAAAAAGTTTAATTAAATTGAACAAAAGAGTCGATTTAACTTATAAGTGTTTATAATCGTGTCCTGAACCTGATATTTAAAAAACTATTGGAATTTTTATCATACATTTTTAAATTATTAATTTTTTAAATACATTTTTGTATTTTTCCGGCTTCTAAATAGATGTATCTTTATTTCTCTCATAATATAACGTATATGTCTGGAGCAGGTAAACTTCCGCGTCATAGGCTGCCGAGTTATTATTGACTGGTGGTTACTAGACTACCGGTTTCATTACAGAGCGTGCCTAAATGTCCGGACGATGACGGTCCATGCACGCGCACTGCAGAAACTAAATGAACTTGAATTGAAAAAAAATTTTCAACTCTCCAAGACTCACCCGATCTCACTCTCTCTCTCTCTGTACATAGTCAGAGCATATTATTTTAAAAGGCTTTCCGTTTTCGGTCTAGAAGCAAATCATATTACTTTTTGGCAACAGACCATTTCCCCCTAATTTGACCCCGCTGAATCCGAATATCTCTGTTGCCAACTCGAAAAATCGACAGGGACGGAGAAAATCCCCCCCAAAAACCTGTTTTTTTCAGTTTTATGCAATTTTCTCGAAAACTAACCTTTTTATCAAAAATTGCAAAGAACAGTTTTTTGTGGAGAATAAAATTCTCTTTCCAACGATGTATTGGTCAATAAGGTTAGAAAAAGCAAGTAGCTCTTCAGTGGCGTACGAAAATTGGGATTATTTAGAAAAAACATGTTTATTATAGGTTTTTCAAAATTTTCTCAAAAACTACACTTTTTAGGAAAAAATATGTTGTATACTTTATTGTAGAACATAACATTTTTTTTAAAAAACTTTATTAAAATGTCGGGTTGTTGCCATATTTAAGGCTTCAGGGCGTACAAACACAAAACTTATTTTCAAAAATAACTGAAATAATCAGTTTCTCTTGCATATTTGAATATCTTTTCTAACCAAGATTTTCAGAAAAAAATGTGCCTTTCTTCTTTACTGAGGATAAGGCAATTTCTTTTTAAATGATATATTACAAAGTGAGGTTAATGTTATTAAATTAATATTAAAAATACTTCAAAAAGGTTCGTAATTTATACCTACTAAAATAAAATGTTTCCAAATTAAAATAAACTGTTTTTTGATTAGATTAGATATTTTGATTTATCTAAACAAGTTCTTTAAAGCAAAAAAACACCGGTGGTTATAAGGGGAGGGGGCAGAGGGGCCATGGCCCCCCCTAAGCAATATTTTTGTGCAGAAAGTAACAGTAGTAACTAAAATACAAATTTACCGTATCAAGTCGAATTGACCTGTCCAGTCGATGTGGACCCGCGGGCGTACTTTCGATCTTTGGACTTTCGATCTTTTGTACTTTTGACCTTTTGTACTTTCGAACTTTTGACCTTTCGACCTTTTGTTTTTTGATCTTTTGTACTTTCGACCTTTTGTACTTTCGACCATTTGTACATTCGACCTTTTGTACTTTCGACCTTTTATCTGCCGCTCTTTATTATCCACCAAAAAGCTAATAAGACACAAAATTGATTAGTTTGGATTGATCTTAAATAATTTCTTTAAATTAAGAACACCACTGGAGCGGTAAATATAAAATAACTTTCACTTTGTTATACATCGTTTGAAAGGAAATTTTATTGGCTAAGTAAAGAACACATTTTTTGATAAAGAGCTTGGTTTTTAAGAAAATTGAATAAAATGTATGAAAAACATGTTTTTTTTTATGATTTGTTGAAGCCACCTCCATTGACGGACGTCGCTGGAGAGTTTGTTATAAGTCAGACCCTACCGAGTTTTACATTTTTAAAAAGGGAATTTCCCTGTCTACAAAAAAGTGTAGAACAAGTTTTTCCACGTTAAGCTTAGTTTTTGAGAAAATTAGATAAAACTTGTAACAAAAATGGTTTATTTTCTGTTTTTTCAAAATTAATTTAATTTACGGATGCCCCTGAAGTTTTATTTATAAAACCGATTTAATCATGTTTTACGTCATTTTAAAGGAAATTTTATTAAGTATACCAAAATTTAATACACGGTTTTCTGTAGATATAAGTTTTAAAAAAAATTAAATAAATCTTGGAAAAAACATAGGTATTTTTTCAACTTTTTTTAATTACTTCAATTAACGGACGCCGCTGGAGAGCTTGTTATTAGTTTAACTTTATTAAGTTATACCACGTTGAAAAGGAAATTTTTTTGTCTACAATAATGTATATTATACATTTTTCTCGTAGAAGCTTAGTTTTTAATAAAATTTGAAAAAACCTCAAATTTTCAGATTTTGGGGGGTCTGGGGGGGTTTTTGCAGCTATTAAAAAAAAATAATATGTTATTATTTTTTAATTATACAAATATATATTTTGAATGTACACCTGTGACCATTTGGGCTTTCCAGCGGCAATTTAAAATTCCGCCGCCATTTTGGCCGCCATCTTGAATATCTCAGCCCCTGTCAATATTTCGAGTTGGCAACAGGGATATTCGGATTCAGCGGGGTCAAAATAGGGGGAATTCCTCATTTGCCAAAAAGTAATATAAAATGCTTCTAGAAAGTGGATTTTCCCGAATCTTGCCTAAACTAACAGCTAAGACAGAAAAAGACAACATATTTCCGGGGGACTCTAGGTGACTATGAGTAAGAATCTACGGTGATTGTCGTCGTCTAGTTTATTTGGTTAAAAAAAGGAATATTTGTCGTTCTTGTCAAAATTAGAAGAAATTTGGGCTACGAAATTAGAGATTGCGCCTTTGAGGACGAAAATAAAGGTAAAATCAACCTCTAAGGCGATCTTCGGGGGAAAAAAATATACGACATGTTTTTTTTTCTTTGTGAAAAATATTTATTGTTTTTGTTAATTTTACTTAAACAATCCCAATAATCTTCAGTAAAACGATGTAACTGAATTGCTTTTATGAACAAACATCAAAATTTGGTCATAAATTAAAAAAACTACAGTTTTTGTATTTTTAAAAACATAAAAACACAATTTTTTTTTGTTAAAATGACATATTTTGAAGGGCGCGTAAGTTTTTTGGACGTAAAAGTCATGGATTCTACGAAAATATTTCCGCCGCAAGTTTTTTTCATCTCAATATGTTTTAAAATTATATTTAAATCCCCCATATAATTTCAATAGTTGATAAAAAACATCACAATTTTTTTTCACAACTGATTAAACACCTATCAACCATTATTATTGTGTTCCTCTTTGTTTATTTTTATTTAAAAATGTTTTCATTTCTTTCCATTCATTTTTACTTCTTTTGAACCATATAGGCTAAACTGAAGTTGAAAACTAGTCTAAACTCAATGTGTGAACGTTGGTTTAAGTCTCATCTAGGTTAGTTAGACATGGAACACAAACTGTGCTAATTACCTATTTTCTCCTTCCAAATTACCTTTGTTTTTGTCCCCACTTTGGGAAAATGTCGGGAAATTTCCCTCTTTTTTAACCTTTTCATTTCCTATGAGGAAAAATTACTCTCATATTTTAAGTAAACTTTACCTAATTTTAACCAAAAATGTACTTGGGAAAATAGGCACGACACTGGTCATGGTCTTGACCAATATACTTAAATATTTTAATTTAATAGCAGGATTTTATGAAGAAGAATGACAGATCTTACGAAAATGTATTGATCAACTGTAAAAAGTTTTTATGAAAAACTTTATATCATATAGATATCAAAATACCAATTTTTTTAGTTTGTAAATAAAGATCTTATATATATTTTTTGATTTAACGCACAAAAATCGTCACATGTGATGTATTTACGAGAATATTAGGAATAATGTACATAAGCCATTATTTTCTAGATTTAGCTGGGCAACTCAAAAATTACCGACCGAACTTAATGAAATGTAAATCAAGGAACTGCATTTCTCACTAGATCTTGTTTGAAAAATATAAAAATAAATTTTAGTACCCCTGAATGAAAAGTCAAACATTAGATCCCCGAGTTTCATGCTACCCACGGAAAAGTATGAGAGAAATAAAAAAAAAATTTCACGAAAGCTTGTTTGATCTATAAATATAATATCATAGTTTAATTGATAGATACCGTAAAGTTAAATGTGAATAGATGCATCAGGTGCGGATCTACGAGAGGGTAAAAAAAGGTGTAATTTTCCCCCCAAATCTTAAAATATATTTGTTTTGGACACACATAATACACTGGTCTGGACAATATGCAAAACAGTTCTATGCAATATTTATTATATTATTTCCTTCCCCAAATAAAGTTCCTAGATACGCCACTGTTATGCGTACGGACCAACGAAGTAGGTAAAGAAAACAGGCTCTCTACAAAACGTTTTTTGCCCAGACGTGTTTGTTTTAAAAATTCCAGACCATTTCTTTGTGGACTTGAATGAATAGAAAAAGGGCTCTATACAAAACGAGATGCAGCCATGTGTTTCTAAACTATTCAAGTGGTCTATTTATGGCTATTTTAATGGCCGAACCGAGACGTTTGAAATTGGTAATAAAAACGAAAATCTAAAATTTCAATGCAGGCCATATTTGTTAAGAAAAATTCTTTATTATACTTAAATTGATTCAAGCAAATATACAGGGTAACTTTTTTGCGACATATTTACTTGTCATTACCAATTTATAATTACGTAAAGTTTTTAGCAATTAGCGAAAGCTAATGAATTATCGAAATATTTCATATTTGTTTTACCCTAGTCTCTTTAGCGAATGGTAGACTTTTCCAATAGATTTTTGTTTTAAATTTTGGCACGCGATTCTTGCGATCATTATTTGCAATAATTTTCAAAGTTGGTTTTGTTTTTCAAAACAGTTTATTTGCTTGAAACAATACACTTTCTCACTAATTATTACACTGATTAAGTCGTTCAACTAATTTATGTCTCGCTTCCTTACTATTAATCCTATCTAATGATTATTAACCAATGGGTTTAGTTTTGTTGTTTCATTTTAATTAATTTTATAATTAAGTTAGTTCATTGGTTATGTAAAACCTAAATTTCCATTAATCTATCATTGCGTTTTCTTAACTAGTCTTTAATTACTTTTAAATAAAAACCAAAATGGGAATTATGATATATTTATGTTAATAATTATTATTTATATTAAATAATATTATTTTTAAGATTATGTATAAAATTAATACTGACTCAAAATACGCGAGTTTTTATTTTAGGAAAAATATCAAATACCTTTATCCAATTTCAAAGGTCAAGTCAAATTTAGAAAAATAGATTGATTTATCATTATCTTTGAATAAAGGCATGTCCATATCTGTAAACTTGGTCTTTTTAATAAAAATTACAAGAAAATATCTTCTAGCTTCAAACTAATCAAAACGATTTCACTGTAACTAACTATGGTGACAACAAATTATCGTTGTAAAACAACGAGAAACGGTTACGAAAAATCTTTACTGTGTAAGAACATTGATTTGTGGCTTTATTTAGCCTTATGCAATGAAAATGCTATGAGATTAGGTTTTTTTTCAAAAATTACTATATGGCTTTACAAAAGATTATTTCATTTAAGACATGGTCGATAGCACCAATACATTTGTTAAATCGATCGTCTTTCTATCAAACAAATGTACTGTAAACTGGAGACCTTGGGAAAATAACAGAAGTAGTGGAAGACCACAAATGAGATGGGCGGACGATTTGAAGAAACATGCGGGAACTAGATGGATGAACACAGCGACACAAGAAAGAGTGGTAGATATTGGAGGAGGCCTATATCCAAAGATGGATCGAAGAAGGCTAAATAGATAGATAGATAGCACCATTTTTTTAAAAGGTTTAATGAATGTACTGTTAAAATTACAAATGCAAAACTTGCTTAATTACCGTGCGAATAAATACCTAACTAAAAAATACTGTCAAAAAATTATTTTTTTGTGTCTACTGTGGTCTCACATTGTGCACAGAAAAATGAGATCTTCACTCTTCTTACTTAGAAAATAAAACTAGTGGTGGTTTTTATAACAAATAATGTTTAATTACAACTTATGCAATGTCAATCATTGCTCCCCCTGGTGGCGCTTAGTTGTAATAAATACAGTTGATAAAATAAAATCTTCCTACAAGGATTTTATAAATAAAAATTTTGACTTGATCTAAAATATGTACTGAGATAAAAGCTTGTAGGCAAATCTCAATAGATAATGTAGTCTTCTTTTTTTAGTTTAGTTGACGGGTTTTGACTTTTAAATTAATTGGAGAAAAATGTATTTATTCTTTCAGTAAGGTTATTATTGAGTACAATGACATACGAATAAAAAAAATATGATAAAACTCTCTCTAAATAGGCTAAGTTGTGTTTTACAGATGGTAACTAGTAAACCGAATGGATGCCATTTTTATTTTTTCTACAAAAAGGTTTAGTTTTCTGTTAGGTCAACGTTTCGATTTTTGAAAATATGAAAAATAACGTAAATATTTTGTTAAAGGTTGTTATTTTGTTGCTTTGATTTAAAATAGGTCGAACCTTAACAATATCCCTTCTTAGAGAATAAATTTAGATTTTTTTCGAAAAAAATAGGTCTTCAAAGTTAGACATGTACCAAATTTTAATGTTGACAAAGATCAGCTTTTTTTCGATTACAATATAAGCTTTTGTCAAGCTTCTTAATAATTTTTAAATTTTTTAGTAATTATCTAAAAATTCCACATCATGGTTTTAACTCAGAATGATCTAGTTGGTAATAATTCGTTTTAGGTTTTAATTTCAAAGGTGTTAATATTTTATGGGATATTTAAGTGTGATAAGTTAATTTATTAACATAAATAATTAATTACCTAATTACTTCGCATGTAGCGAATTAAATCCTTTTAGGGCAAAGATAATGATTTGTCTTTAAGCAAAAACAATTTTTATTGTGATTTTTCCCAAAATATTTTTATTATGCTACATCTACATAATACCCTTTTAGCTAGAGACAAAATTAGTTTACGACTCAAACAAAAACACAAAAGTTTTTGTCCGGACACTTTAGTGGGCTTTACCTGAATCAAAGAAAATTGATTGAAGGGTTCTACAATAGGTTTTTACATTTCATAATATTTAATTAGGTATACCATTTTGCAAAAATGGCTTGACAATAACTTACGATAATAAACGACAATATACTTTTTAATTTGATTAAAAATATTATAAAACGAAATTCACTTGATTACCTACATGTTAGTGTAAGAAAATAAATAAAATAAAGTCTCCTTCAAAAAAAAACAAAAAAATATACAGGAGGTTGTTTTTTGCAGATAGTGTTGATAATATCCGACTTAAAAGAAAAAATCAAATTTTCTTTTATGAAAAGAATAATACGTACTTTAATAAGAAAATTATAAAGCAAAAATAGTTCGACAGGTTCGTTGTTTTTTAAAGAATGCTATGTTTAAATGGTATGTTTTGTAACATAAAACGTAAATTTTTATTTTTAATTTGATAATAATTGTATAGAATCGATTTTTTTGCTGTGGCTACATTTATTTAGTCCATGGTTTTAACAAATTAGTGCTTTTAAAATGTTGAAAGATTTACTTGTGGACCTTATAATCAAGAAATTTCTCATAATCAACGAAGTTGTTACTGAGATACAAAGAAATCAGTCAGTCACGTTTATTTTATAAAAAGAAACTTGTGTGCAATTTGAAAAAAAAATACATTTTGAAAATCTAGTACAAAAATTACAAAATGACAAAAACATCTATCACATATGCTATACAAGATATTGCTAGTAGCTAGGTCTGTTTTTTGAGTTTATCCTGACCAGACACTTTACAACAGTCCTGTAGCACAAATTTATGAGAGATGAACGCTTGCATGGAAAAAGTAGTTAGAAATTATAATTTTTAAAGTTATGATGCAATGTCAATAGAAAATTACTTGAGAATAATTAATTACACCACTTAGATAGTCCAATAATTTGGCTTACGGTACTTTTTGCCAAAGTTTTAGCTATTAAACAAAACAATAAAACCAAAATAAAGTAGACATAAACGAAGAAAAAATACTTATAAAAACAATGTTATAATGACTTAACATAAATTTTTGTATTATTTAAACAAAAAATGTTATTAAAGATTAATACAAAAGGTTAAATGGTTCAAAAACATTAAAAAAACTGTAATTAGTGCAATAAAATAAATTAAAATATCCTCCCTTAGTTATATTTGACGGGTGTCTTCAAAAAATCAGTGATTTGTCAGAGGAAGGGTTGGCAATTATTGATTCAGCCAACTAATCAAAAATAAAGAGTTGCAATGGACTCCTTTTTTGTGTTTTAACAAAAGATTCTTAAAAAATTCAGCTAGAAAAACAAAAGCTCCTTAAGTTTCTACAAAATAGGCTTTTAATGGTAAGAGAATGATAAGCTTAATAAGAGTTTATTTTAACAACACTGTGCTACAATTAAGACAAAATGATGGACTCTTTTATCCATTTTGTTTAAATAATGTTTTGATGGAAAAATTTTAAAGTTTACCAACGAGTTTTGGAGTCCTGCTGGAGAGTCCGTCCTCCAGATAGAAATGGAGAACATTTTATTTGCTGGCATTTTCGGATAGTATTTAAACTTAACTTTTCAATAAAAAATATTCTACCAATTTATCTTTTAAAAATTTAAAGTGATCTTATATCCAATAGAAAAATTGTCATGTCATTGACATTTGCATTGTATTTACTGTTTCAAGGACAAAAAAATATTCAAAAATATTGAACATACACATAATTGTAACGCAGATTATAATGTTAGTATATTAAACAACGAAAAACAGTTATGGCACATCCTCCAACAAATTAGTTTTGGCTTTAAACAAAAACTAGACAAGACTATTTCTTTTTAAACGAACAATTAAAAAAAATTTCCTTTAGTTTTTTCAACAAAATACTACCAATGAGTTAACTAAAGTAAAGTACTTTTCTCAAACTTTCAACATAAAATTTTCACAAATTTTCCAAAATTTTTCACAAATTTTCCAAAATTTTTAACAAATTTTCCAAAAACTAAATTACCATGAACTACTGGCACCACTTTGTAACAGGTGGCTGTGTGACAGTGGTACTGTCACCTCAAGTGGCCAAGGCTTAAAAGTTGCGAGCTACCAATTTATGCAACTATTTGAAAATTGATAAAATTATTAAAAGTTTCCATATGTTATTAAATTTACACGATCTCGAAAGGGAATTTGACGGTTCTTGGAGAAAGTTTTATGCTATAAATGTTTTTCTCAAATGTATAAGCAATGTAGGAAAATCATACATACCTTTTCAATTTTCTTCCCGAAACTTCACATTATCACTTATTATATTTACTAGTTGAATATCAAATTTTTTTGTACTATTAAACTTTTGTATTCAAATATTTACACTTCTTAAACTTTTAGGTTTTATAAACCTTTTGTATGTTTGTTGTAAATATATATATTTATCAACATTTTAAACGTTGATTGAATGGGTGAAACTTTTCAATCAACTGTTTAATTTACTTTACTTTACTGTTTAGGTTTGGGATCTATTATTGAATAAAAATGCCGATTTTAGGGCAACGAATGGTTTGTATTTTTATGTTAAAAAACCATAAAACAGTTAAAAATATTATTTCAAATAATTATGAACAATAAAGTTAACAGTTTTATACAAAGTTAACATAATTGATAAATTTCCCCAGTTGAAATAAAACCCCCCTTAAGAAGTGTGACAGAAAGCGTAGCCGAAACGAACTAAGCGCAGCCCAACTAAAGAGTGATTTCCCTCCCGACTTTCGAAAGTTTCAGTACCCTGCTCTCTAGGCGTTCTTAGCTTGCCGCTGACTGATTGGTCTAAAATCTAAGCTTTTTAACGGTTTTCTCGTCCAAGACATTCTTGGCCCGCCGTTGCCGTGGTTTGAAACTTAAGCTCTCTCTTAATGGCGATTAAGACAAAGAGACAAAATACCACCGCAATTCAAAGATGCGTGGACTCAGAAATTCGATAATGTTAAAATTACACAGTGTGTTTTTTAAAAGTTGAAAATAGTTTAGCTAATTTGTTTCCAGTTACAAAATATGAATTATTTTGATGTTAGTGGCTCAAAGGACATATTAGCCGAATACAACTTTTATTAAAATACAGCGAACTGAAAATATGCCAAAAAACAAGTCGCCGGAGTTACCATACATTTTACATAATCTTAACCTAGTCTTGCATATAATTAATGCTTGTTGATGTCAAAACAATATTTAATTAAAAATATTTAAAAACTTATAAACTGCAAAAATACCATTTATATTCAAATCCCGTTTTGTTACACTATCCCTAAAAGAAAGGGTTGCCACCTACGCTATGATCACCGTACCGACGTCCATCCTCTCCGCCTTTCATATCGATGTGGTCTTCTCCCGTAACCCTGAGAAAGGAACCCTATACAGGTGCTAACTCTCCGGGTCGGAGAGTACCTGGAATCTACGGAGGGCAGGGGTCGATTCATTTCCCCTGATAGACATCTGACGAGGTCTACCCGTACCCCGTTTTGTTAACATAAAACATATTTATTTATTTATTTATTTATTTAGGTATCAACAGCCAACTGACCAATTACAGACACCTTACTTATCTAAGTCATTGTAAAGTTATCACACTACATATTCAACATCTATCTAATCAGACACAGAAGGGTGGCGAAAGTTTTTTATTTATTGGAATAACGTAACATTAGAATAACGTAAAATTTTTGTATAGTTAACAATACTTATATCTGTTTATCATTTCTGTGTTTCTTTATCCTTATACTTAAAATAATAATAATAATTAGAAAAAAAAAATGATCAAGAAACAAAAAAACAGAAAAAGAAATCAAACTAAGAAGTAAAGGTACATCGCCGCTCTTCCTCTAAAAGTCGAACATATCCGTACTGTATTATAAAAGTTTTAAAACTAGTCTCTACATAAGTTTAACGCGGTTTAACGCAATTTATTCTCAACTAATTTCTTAAAATGAGTTAAATTTAATAAATTATTGTCAACATCTGAAGCATATTGGTTAAAAAGGTAACATAAATGATATATTGGAGAACTTTTATAAAGGTTTGTTCTTGGGAATGCAAGATAAAAAATTTTAGTGCTCCTGGAGTTGACGCTATTGATAGCAAATGGAAGTTGTTCGAGAATATCTGGGCAGTCTATACCTCCTTTTAGAACTTTAAACTTCGTGCATAAATTTTTTTTTGTTCATCTCTTATCTAAAGACAATCTGTTAAACGAACCCAACAACCAATTATTATCACAGCCTTCGATAATGTTTACCCAAATGCTGTACTGCGGTGACCAGATAATACTGCCATATGCTTACAATCAATCCTGCAACCTTTTGTGCACTCTCAACTTTATTAATGATGTACCCCGAGAACGATAGTGTTGAGTTAAATGTGACTCTCAAATCTTTTTGGGTGGTAACTCTGTTAAGATTATCATTATTGACAGTATAATTGAAATATATGCTATTGCGATTACATGAGAATACCATACATGAGCATTTGTTTTCACTAAGTTTAAAGCAATTTTCACTGCACCAACCAGCAACGCAAAGTCTTTTTGCAGCAACATACAATCAGCTACTGAGTTAATCTCCCGAAACAATTTAAAGTCATCGGCAAATGCTGTTCCTAGAGAATGCTTCGTTTTAGAGAGAGTAGGTGAGATACCACCATGCCAGAACTGAGTAGCGCTAAGTGGTATCACTACGTTCCACTACTGCGCTGGCAGTCCGGTTCCAACAATGAGTAACAGATAGCATGATGGCGCCTCCAGGATCAAAATATTCCGGAGGAAAATACCCGACCACTCGGATCTCCGGGCGTCGTGTAATCCTGGGGGTCCTTCATGCAAAGATATTAAAAGAAGACCAAAAACTCAACTCAGAATTGATTTTAGCACTATAAGAGGATTAAGTACCAACATGAATTCATTTCACCAACATCTTGAAGAACAAAGACCTGGCATCCTTGTTCTCAATGAAACTAAAATCAGTTCTGCAACACCTATTGTGAGCTATCTTTATCCCGGCTATGACCTACACCACCGATTTCGACATAATTTTGGGATCTGTGTGTACATTAAAAATGACCTTTTATTTCATCGAGAGGAGAAGCTAGAACCAGCGAACCTCGATATCATATGGCTAAAATTCACCTCAAAGTCATCGACCAAGTTCATCTGCTGCCTCTACCGACCGCCAAGTAATACCGAGTACCAAAATTTTTCGCGACATTATCCGAAAACTGTGATAGTATACAGTCTAACTATCCACATGCGGAAATTGTTTTTTTAGGCGATTTCAACGTCCACAATATACCCTGGCTAAAACACTACAACAAAATAGATAATGAAGGCAGAGAAGCAGAAGCTTTTGGCATAAGTTGTGGTCTAACGCAGCTTGTCGATGAACCCACCCGTATCTCAGAAAGAAGTGAATTTGCCGCACTTTTAGACTTGTTCTTAACTACAAATCCTGACTCGTACACAATTTAAGTAGATCCCCCACTTGGTTCATCCGATCATAAACTTATAATAACAAAGTGCGAAATGCTCATACCACCAAGCCAACAAACACTTCCTCGTAAAATGTGGCACTATAAATCGGCAAAATGGAATGACCTTAAACAGTTTTACCTAGATTTTCCATGGCAAGAGGTTTGCTGTAAAACAGCTGATCCCACTATTTGCTGTAATGAAATAACAAAAGTAATCTTATCTGGAATGGATGCATATATCCCACATAAAATATAACGCAGAGCAAATGCCAAACCTTGGTTCAACAGCCAGTGACAGACGGCTGTACAGAAAAAACACAGAGCATATAACCATTGGAAACGACAACAAACCGCTCAAAACCACACAGAATTTATAGAAGCCAGAAATAGTTGCAAAATTACTATTGACGCCGCCAGAGAAACATATAATCAAAGAATGAAAAATAGGTTGCTGAATTGTCCAAGTAGGTCCTTTTGGTCTCTTTGCAAAAGCTGTTGGATCAAACTTCACCAAGTCATCCATACCATCACTTACAGATAAAAATACTCGCTTAGCCACAACATCAGAGGAAAAAGCCAATATGCTGGCCAAAATCTTTTCCTACAACTCAAACCTAACAGTGCCAAATAAATGGAAAAACTTCACCGTTCATTGAAAGGGTTTCCCACAGTATGCCAGAGGTACCCTTTTGTCACAGAGAAATACAAAAATCCCTTAAAAAGTTGGATACAAACAAAGCAATGGTTCCAGATGGCATTCCCGCGATAGTACTCAAAAATTTTGCTCACCTCAACTTTCGCTAAATTATTCAATTTATCTTACAGGCAAGGAGTATATCCATCATCATGGAAGTCTGCCGCAGTACAACCTATTCCAAAGAAATGAAAAAAGACAGATTTGTTAAACTATAGACCAATTGCTCTACTTCCGGTGATATCAAAAGTAATGGAAAGAGTTGTGAACAATCACCTAACCAAGTACTTGGAAAAGTACAAATACGTCACTCACTTATGGCAAAATCGATTGAGTTACGGGGCGAAACAAGAACAATTGCCTTAGATATATCTAAAGCATTCGATAAAGTCTGGCATGAAAATCTGCTCAACAAGCTCAAAGCAATGGGATTGTCGCCGAAACTTTGCACTTGGTTTAAAAGTTACCTTAAGGATAGATCCATTTATGTTGCACTGGATGGCCGGAGCTCCAACTCTTACCAAATAAATGCTGGTGTGCCACAGGGAGCAATCCTTTCGCCAACACTTTTTCAGATTTACATAAACGACCTCATAGATAAAACAGTAAATCCACTTTATTGCTTTGCAGATAGTGGCAATGTAGTCTCCTCAGTCATACCACCTACTCAGTGTCTATCCGCACGTGAATTCCATCATCTTAGAATAACTCAAATATCGCAGATAAATAACGACCTGGAGATAATAGAGGACTGGGGCAACAAAAACCTTATACAGTTCAACGCGCAAAAAACCCAAGCAGCCCTGTTTTCAAAAAAGACCAGCACCGGTGAGCCAAACATCATGCTATCTGGAAGTGCTGGCACATGGCAGAGCCAGTTAAACATCTTAGGAGTCACTGCTGCGACCAACATGTCTTGGCACAGTCACGTGGCAGATATAGCTAAAAGGGCGTCCCAAAAGCTTGGGGTGCTATTTCGTACAAGAGATCTGTAAACACCAAGCCAACTGCTGACACTCTACAAAGCCCAGATTCGACCAACTATGGAGTACTGCTCACATATATGGAGTGCGGCACCCAAACATACCTTAATGCTTTTGAACACCGTACAAAAACGAGCTATCAAGCTCATCAATGACCCCGCACCTACCCGTAGCTTGGATAGTCTCGAACATCTATCGGCGATCTATCTCTCTTCTACAGGTATTATCACGGAAAATGCTCTGAAGAGTTGGCACGTATGATCCCCCCGGGAGTAGCACCTACTAGGCGAACACGTCAAACAGACGATAACCATCAATTTACTGTCAAAATAGAGGCACCAAGAACCTCATTATATCAGAAATCATATCTCTGGAGAACAGCATCGCTGTGGAGTAAACTCCCTGCGACAGTTTTCCCTGCAGGTTACAACTTGAACCGTTCCAAAACCAACACACATCACCATTTCCGCGCACTGGCCGCTTCTCGAGCGTGATAGGGATCTCCTTGCGAGTACGCTTAACCGTTAAAAAAAAAGAGAACATTTTATTAATTGCCGCAATAAAAAGAAGAGGACCCAAATTTGATTTTTTAGGAATACCGGATGTGCTTTTATAAATCGTTGGGGTTCTAACTAATCGGAATTAATCGGCTCACTGTGGCAAAATGCCTCGGAGGCAAGGGGGGATGTATGGTTGGCGTTAAAGAGACAACATAACAATTAAAGGGATAACATCTTGAGAAGTTTGCTTTTTTTCCTAATTTCTAAAACAACGCAAAATCCTGGCGTTGGTTTGATAGTTGAAAACATCGAGCAACAAATATTTATATTAACAGTATAAAGGGTTATATTGAAAAGTAAAAGCGGGACGTAATTTAATGATTGTTTCACGAAAAAATTACAATTGCGTGAAATGATTAAACATCATAATCTACATCATCTCGTTTTGTAAAAGAACTTAAAGATCACTGGGATATGGCCTAAAAATCTCAAATAGCTCACTGCCCATTTCATGGAAAACAAATTCACGACAATTAATCAATTTATTGCGAATATCCAGTTCTTAAGTGGTAATGCTAAGTTGACACTCAACTTAGCATTACCACTCCTTTTCAGGAAAACGGGTGGCGCGACAAATTAACGACAAATTTACGACAATTATTTCAAAGATTGGTTTTTAAAAATATTAATTTTTGAATCAGACAAGTTTCATGGCTAATCGGGCAAAAAGGAGTTTTTTGTTTCTCTTATATTTTTCAGTGGGTAGCTTGAAAGCTTAACCTCACGGGGGTATCTAATGGACACCTAATAAGTGTTGACAGTTAACCGTTTCGTCCTTATGGGACTCCTCAGAACACTGCTGGTCAAGTGACAAATCTTGCGAAGTTAATCAGACGGTTTTGTCTCTAATTAAATGTAATTAGTGAGCGAACTATAGCAAGAGGCGCCATCTACCGAGATACGAGAGAAACAAAAAAAACCAAAAGCAGGGAAAACACTGCTATACAATGTCGATCAATGAAAAGATCGAATGCAAATAAAAGAAAACAACTATAGTCCGTGACCTACGACAGCTCTTTGTATTTTCAGGCCGGATCAACGCATTTTGCATTTTTACCCGTCATCAAGACAGTGAGCGTCAATCAACGGAATTTTTAAGCCAAATAATACTAACAAACGTGAAATTTCGTACCCGTGAATTTAAAAATCAGACAAGTTTCATGGCTAATCGGGCAAAAAGGAGTTTTTTGTTTCCCTTATATTTTTCCGAGGGTAGCTTGAAAGCTTAACCTCACGGGGTCCAAGATCTAATGGACACCTAATAAGTGTTGACAGTTAACCGTTTCGTCCTTATGGGACTCCTCAGAACACTGCTGGTCAAGTGACAAATCTTGCGAAGTTAATCAGACGGTTTTGTCTCTAATTAAATGTAATTAGTGAGCGAACTATAGCAAGAGGCGCCATCTACCGAGATACGAGAGAAACAAAAAAACCAAAAGCAGGGAAAAACACTGCTATACAATGTCGATTAATGAAAAGATCGAATGCAAATAAAAGAAAACAACTATAGTCCGTGACCTACGACAGCTCTTTGTCTTTTCAGGCCGGATCAACGCATTTTGTTCTGAGGAGTCCCATAAGGACGAAACGGTTAACTGTCAACACTTATTAGGTGTCCATTAGATCTTGGACCCCCGTGAGGTTAAGCTTTCAAGCTACCCACGGAAAAATATAAGAGAAACAAAAAACTCCTTTTTGCCCGATTAGCCATGAAACTTGTCTGATTTTTAAATTCACGGGTACGAAATTTCACGTTTGTTAGTATTATTTGGCTTAAAAATTCCGTTGATTGACGCTCACTGTCTTGATGACGGGTAAAAATGCAAAATGCGTTGATCCGGCCTGAAAAGACAAAGAGCTGTCGTAGGTCACGGATTATAGTTGTTTTCTTTTATTTGCATTCGATCTTTTCATTGATCGACATTGTATAGCAGTGTTTTTCCCTGCTTTTGGTTTTTTGTTTCTCTCGTATCTCGGTAGATGGCGCCCCTTGCTATAGTTCGCTCACTAATTACATTTAATTAGAGACAAAACCGTCTGAATAACTTCGCAAGATTTGTCACTTGACCAGCAGTGTTCTGAGGAGTCCCATAAGGACGAAATGGTTAACTGTCAACACTTATTAGGTGTCCATTAGATCTTGGACCACCGTGAGGTTAAGCTTTCAAGCTACCCACGGAAAAATATAAGGGAAACAAAAAACTCCTTTTTGCCCGATTAGCCATGAAACTTGTCTGATTTTTAAATTCACGGGTACGAAATTTCACGTTTATTAATTTTTGATTTAATTTTTTCTAGGGTAGTAGTTGAGACTAAACTCTCCATTAGATCCACGTTAATTCGTAAATTTGTGCTCTCCTTTAATACCATAGATGAGTTTTTAGAAAACAATTTCTAATGCTTTTTTATGGAATTTATTCTTGAACCTTAGTTTAAATATTGTTACCAGATACTTATATTAGTGACCCTATTATTACCGACACGTATCCGGTGTTAAAGCACAATTAACAATAATATTATTTTCTAAATAATGTTTATTTTTCGTTAGGTTATAGTTGGATAACTCTATATAGCAATTGCAATTACCAGATAAATCTTAGCTTGTACTTTTGTTTTAAAATAATTCAGTTGTAAAAATAATGTGACCCTTATATAGTCAGAGCATATTATTTTAAGCTTTCCGTTTTCGGTCTAGAAGCAAATCATATTACTTTTTGGCAACAGACCATTTCCCCCTAACTTGACCCCGCTGCAACTCGAAAAATCGACAGGGACGGAGAAAATCCCCCCCAAACCCCCAAAAACCTGTTTCTTTTTTCAGTTTTATGCAATTTTCTCGAAAACTAACCTTTTTATCAAAAATTGCAAAGAATAGTTTTTTGTGGAGAATAAAGTTTTTTCATGTTAAGCTTATTTTTTGAGAAAATTAGATAAAACGTGTAACAAAAATGGTTTATTTTCTGTTTGTTCAAAATTAATTTAATTTACGGATGCCCCTGAAGTTTTATTTATAAAACCGGTTTAATTATGTTATACGTCATTTTGAAGGAAACTTTATTAAGTATTCCGAAATGTAATACATGGTTTTTTGTAGGTATTAGTTTTAAAAAAAATTAAATAAATCTTGGAAAAAACAGGTATTTTTTCAATTTTCTTTAATTACTTCAATTAACGGACGCCGCTGGAGAGCTTGTTATTAGTCTAAATTTATTAAATTATGCCATATTAAAAAGAGAATTTTATTGTCTACAATAAAGTATATTATACATTTTTCTCTTAGAAGCTTAGTTTTTAAGAAAATTTGAAAAAACCTCAAACTTTCAGATTTTAGGGGGTCTGGGGCGATTTTCGAGGTTTTTGCAGCCATTAAAAAAAAATAATATGTTATTATTTTTTATTTATACAAATATATATTTTGAATGTACACCTGTGACAATTTGGGCTTTCCAGGGGCAATTTAAAATTCCGCCGCCATTTTGGCCCCCATCTTGAATATCTCAGCCCCTGTTTCGAGTTGGCAACAAGGATATTCGGATTCAGCGGGGTCAAAATAGGGGGAATTGCCCATTTTCCAAAAGGTAATTCAAATTTTACCTAGTGAAGGCAAATCCAAAAACGAGTAAATAGATTGAAATTGTTCATTTACGAGACCTTTAAAATAACGTATTAATCGACTAAATTTCCTTACTCAAAAAAAAGAGTGACCTTTCCCCTTGCGTGCTAAAAAAATTTCAAGATAGATAAAACTCCTAAACAAAATCTTCGTGTTCGTGGGTTTATCCAAAAACGCACAAAAACTACCAGAAAAAGCCTCTATAACTTTTTGAAAAAAAACTATATCTAGTGGTAAAAAATTATTTAAAAACAAATTTTATGGTAACCTAGTTGAATTAAATAACAAGTTTTAAACGAATAAACATTGCAAGTAATATAAAATAGCGCAGCATAATATTTTATGTAGTCAGTTACATTGGACCCAGTTTTGTAAAAAGCATCCAACCCACAAAAAGTGTGTTTTGCAGAAAATTAGAAAATATATTGTTTAAATAAATTAATTGTTTTAGCCAAGATATTGATAAACCGCTACATTTAAACCTTTTTTCTTGTTTGAATACTTATAAAAAACAAGTATTTTTCAAAAAACTTGCTTTTTTAAATGTGGCATTGATTTTTTGGGTGGATGCCTTCTGCAAAACGGAAAATTAGGACATGATAAGGACCCAGTTTTTTAAAAAGCATCTAACCCACACGAAGTGTGGCTTGGATGCTTTCTGCAAAACAGAAATTTTGTAATCAACAGCAAAACAGAAATGATGGATGCATTCCGGAATATGCCAATAGTTAATAGAACATTATATTTGTCGACCAAGTGGTTTGGATTGTTTCTGCAGTAAAATAATTCAAGATTAATAAACAGGTATTTCTTTTAATAGTAGATTTTGACCTTGAATCGCTAAGATAGCATTTCGTCGTTTAATGGACAATGAAGAATGGGTCAAAACAAATCGAAAAATAACGTTAGCTCTAATTTTACTATTTTGTGGGTTGGTCGCTTTCTGCAAAACTGGGCCCATTTTAGGTATCTAGATGCGTTTGGTTTGGTTGGTACGTTTTTTGTGGTACAGCTAGTATCATACAAATTGGCTCCATTTACAAACATTTAAAATTTTAATCGCTTTGTGTATGTATTATTTATGGTCTTCGTGAAACTTTAAGTCTATGATTCTACCCTCCTCGACAGAAGGGATTTGCAAGATTTCTCTCAGCGGTCATCGAACAATTTGCTGCAAATTGGATCCCAGCGATTTGGAATGTCGTCAGCTTCGATCAGGATTCTAAATGGAATATTCGAGTAACGACCCGATTTCAAATAAACTTCCTCATAAATTTGCCCGAAAGGAATTTTTAACAGACTGGGCATGTTTTTACAAAGGGGATTTAAGCTTTTCTTTATTTTCCTCGTGTTACAAAATAGAGATAGAGAGATTTTCGACTCTGATCAAGGATGATAATGATGATAAAGAGTAATGTGATAATAGCGCTATTAGTATGTTTCCATTTCGCGAAATTTAGTCAGCCTATATGTATAAGGGCTTTTATGCATTTTGGGGACTAAAGTAACCATTTCAAATCCTAGGGATTAAAAATTTACTTGTCAAGACATACCCAGATTTGGAGTTAAATATCAACCCTGACTATGAACAGGGGCGGATCTAGGAACTTCATTTGGGAGGGGAAATAATATAATAAATATTGCAAAAAACTATTTTACATAGTGACCAGGACGTGTATTCTGTGTATCTGTTTGAGATTGGGAAGGGAAAAATTCCCCCTTTTCCCCTCTCGTAGATCCGCGCCTGCTATGAAAGACTGTCAATCACTAGGATGGCATTTTAAATCTAGAGTATCGTTAAATGCAATTTAGGATCGCCTGGTATATGTAGGAGTGGTGGAACACGGGTGGACGGTATGTCTTTGTTGCCATGCAAGAATGGTGTTTTTGGGATGCTACTTGTCGCGACACTATTGCAAAAACATACATAGCAAAAACTTCACACAAAGCAGGTGAAGCAAAAAATCTTGGAGAGTCACAAAAAAAATCAAGTATAAAGAATTGGAAGACCGGGGTTTTCTCTTTGTTCCTTTTGGTGTCGAAACATTGGTCCTTTGGGTAATAAGGCTAAGCAATTAATTAATGAAATAAGTTACAAAATAAAACATCCAAAAGCACGTAGCTTCATTACCGAAAGGATCAGACTAGCCATACAAGGGGGAAACGCAACGTCGGTCGGTGCTCGGGACCATTCCTGTTGAACAGGGTTTAAATGAAATTTTTTTTACATTTAATGTATTTAATGGTTATATATATATATATATATATATATATATATATATATATATATATATATATATATATATAGATATCCGCTGATCGTTGTGACATCCAGGCGTAAAAATTTTAGATATCTTGTGACATCCTTCGACGCCGTGACATCTAAATTCGGATGTCACAACGTTTTTCCATGTTTTTGGTACAGTCCTGATGGGGAGGGCCCGGGTGTACCTAAATTAAATGGATGTCATAGCATACCATGAGTCTGATGAAGAATACAGCAAAATTTAAAAAACATTTTGACGCCAAAATTTCCGTGTATATTGGCGCGAGTATATTCAAAAATCGATCCAATTGATATTTATCACTCTGTGACATCCAATGTATATTTTCATCTTAATTGCACGCACTTGTAACATCCGTCAAAGCGACAACCTTGCATTATGCCTATTTTATTAATTAAATTTGGTTTATTTTTTATTTTGGGGCGGCTGTTGGTATGTGGTCCAGCGATTCACATGACTTGCATCTTTGTAAAAATATTTAAAAATGTTTGCATATTAAATAATGTTAGCTAGCTTATTGGGAACATAAATATAAAATATAAATAAATATTCCTTCATGTACCTCAGAGCAAAAGTGAATTAACTAACGGACTTGGATAGGGACTTGATACTATTTGTGAATTGCTATCTCCGTCCTCCTTTTTACCATGTAGTTAAAGTCAGATGAGTAAAAAGAGCGCTAAATTTTAATCTAGCTACGTCAAAACGTACTGTTTTATAATAGTATATTTTTAACTCTATTCAGTGATTTTTTTACAAAAACAAATCTGCTGAATTAAATTAGAATTCTTATAAATCAATCAATACATATATACCGGGTGGGCCAAAAAAAACCGCACAATTTTTGTTTCATTATAACTTTTGAACTATACCATCGATTTTAATGGGACAAACTGCGCTTGGCAGAGAATTAATCAGAGTTTGGAATAATTATAATAATTTGTCAGCGATCTCAAAATCCAAGATGGCGGACAATATTAAAATGTACCCTTTAAAGATGCTGTTTTATTCTTATGTTGCAAACACGTTTGAATTATTTTTTTAAATTAGTAGAAAAGCTGCGTTCTTGCCACGCACAAGATACGAATCAGCAAAATCGGTTTGATGGTTCTAAAAAAATATTTTTGTTTCAACCATTGTTTTGAAAATTATACGATTGCCTTGCCAATCATGTCTGCATTTATTTCCTTACAAATTTATTACTACTGAACCTTTGACTTTGATGAAATAAAAAACATTCTGGTGAGAGTTGATTGTTTTTTAAAGATCATGATCAAAATTTATCGCCATCTTAAAATTTAAGATGGCGGACAGAATCATACTTGATTCTTAAAAATGGTGAGTTTATTCTTATTTTCTGGAAATATTTTAGATTTATTTTTTAATTTAAAGAAAAGCACTACTTTTCCCGCGCACAACAAGGTACAAATTAGCAAAATCGGTGTATTGGTTCTCAAAAAACCTATTTCTCTTTTCGTCATTGTGTTACAGATTATACGATTGCATTGCCAACCCTGTCTGCATTCATTTCCTTATAAATCATTATTACCAAACCGATTTTAGTGAAATAAGAAAAATGATAGTGAGAATTGATTGTTCTTTCAAGGTTATAATCGAAATTTGCCGCCATCCTAAAAGTTAAGGTGTTGGACAGAACCATACTTGATCCTTCAAAGAGGCACATTTATTCTTATTTTTCGAAAATGTTTTAGTTTTTTTAATTAATTTATTGGAAAGTACTACTTTTCTCCCGCTTAATAAAGTACAATTTAATAAAATCGGCGAAGTGGTTCTCACAAAATCTGATTTTGTACAATTGTTTTACAAGTTATGCGATTGCATTGGCAATTTCTGTCCGACATCTTAAATTCTAAGATGGCGGCAAATTTCGATTATAATCTTTAAAGAGCAATCAATTCTTACCACGATTTTTTGTTTCACTAAAATTGGTAGAATTTATAAGAAAATTAATGCAGACAGGATTGGCAATACAATCGTATAATCTCTAAAACAATGGTTGAAACAAAAATAGATATTTTGAGAACCACCACACTGATTTTAATAATTTTTACCTCGTTGTGTGGGGAAAAAGTAGTGCCTTTTCATAGATTAATAAAAATCTAAAACATTTTCGGAAAATAAGAATAAACACGCCATTTTAAAGAATCAAGTATAATTCTATCCGCCATCTTAAAATTTAAGATGGCGATAACTTTGATCATGATCTTAAAAAAGCAATCAATTCTCACCAGGATGTTGTTTATTTCCACTAACATCGGTTCAGTAGCAATGAATTTATAAGTAAATAAATGCAGACATGATTGGCAAGCAATCGTATAATATGCAAAACAATGGTTGAACAAAAATATTTTTTTATAGAACCACTGAACCAATTTTGCTAAATCGTACCTTGTCGTGCCTGGCAAGAACACAGCTTTCTTACTAATTTAAAAAAATAATTAGAACATATTCGCAACACAAGAATAAACGAGCATCTTTGAAAGGTACATTTTAATTTCTTCCGCCATCTTGGATTTTGAGATGGCAGACAAAAAATGATAAATTAGTCACAACTCTGATTAATTCTTTGGCAAGTGTAAGTATAGTTCAAAAGTTATAATAAAAAAATGTCCAGGTTTTTTTGGCCCACCCTGTAAAGGAAACGAGTTTAGAAACTGCTTAACCGATTTTATAGAACCCCCCCCCTAATTGCGCCTCTAATATATTTATTTATTTATTTCCAAGGAGTAGCACATATAAGAAAAATTCAGAAGAATAATTTAGGTACCTAAAAAAAGTAACATATGGATTAGCCGATTTGGAAAAAAAAATATAGATATAAAAGAAAAGAAAATGGGAATAAATTGCTAGACTGAATAATGAAAATTTTATATTTTTATTTTATATTATTTGCATAATAATTAAGGGCCTTAATTCTGCCAAAGTGGCGCCAGCGTCAGTAAATAAAACATATCCAGCTAGGTATAGAGCTACATAATTTGTCAAAAATTCGCTGAACATAGGTAAGTACCTAGTCCAGATTATCTAGATTTTTAAAAAAAATCTAGGTACTGTAGTCATAGATTTTACTGGAATATCGGCCATTTTTTGTGTACCAAGCAAAGCCGATTAGTAATCAGTTTCTATGTGACTATGCTTGGGGGTGCTTCGCACCTCCCTGTTTACGTCTTGGAGGTGCCCTAGCTAAGGACACTCATCGTAAAGGCAAGCTTTATAGGAAGCGAAGCTAACGTCAAGCTTTCTATTTTTTGGTTATTATTTTTGACATGTTTTCCTCGGTTTCGCATTGGCGGTTCTGTTTTATTTTGAAGATGTTGTTTTAAACACAGTATGAAGGTACCTAAACTATATATATTTATGTAATTAAAAAGTTATGCTGCAAACTATCTTGAAACTGTATCATTATAAAATAGATCTTTAGACTCTGTTAAAACCACATTTTTAAAATAACAAAGAGCCGCCAATGCGAAACCGAGGAAAACATGTCAAAAATTATAACCAAAAAATATAAAATCAGAGTTAGGCTTCGCTACCTGTAGCTTGCTTGACGATGAGTGACCTTAGCCCTAGCCCCTTACTACCCCCGTAGTGGGCGCCCCTGTAGGTATTCTATTTTTGCAAACGGCCGGTCCGCAATCGGCCAGCCCGGGGCTGAGTTGAGTATGTATACTTTGATTTAAATTCGTCTCTCTGTGACATCCACACTTACATAATTATGATTTCGTTTTATTTGTGACCCCTCGTAGAAATCGAGCAAAAGCTATTCCGGCAAAGTGTTTTTTTGTTTTTAATCAAAGTTTATTGAATTTAAAGGTAAGTAGATCTGAGGGCATGGCAGTGCCTCGCCAAGTTCACGCGCCGTTACCATCTTTTCTTAAAACATTTCAGCCGATATTTGACCTATCTAAAACTCTACTTCGGAATGTGATACGAATCTTGAAATTTGCACAGTCGTAGATCTCCATGGAGTTAACAATCCCTCCAAGTTTCATGGAATTCCATAAAGTAGTAAAGTAGTTACGAAATTTCAAAAAACGTCGAAATTGCCACTCACTGACTGACTCACTCACTCACTCATGTATAGATCATCAATATTCTACTGTACTTCCAGACATGCTACAAAGCTGAAATTTGGCAGACTGATAGAAATTATGACCAAACCCCTGGAAAAAATCATAAAACCCCAAAATTTTAATTTACTCCCCTCCCCTATAAATTTATGTAAAAGTAGCATCGCCCACTTCCAGAAATACTAGAGAGTTAAGCTTTGGCAGACTGATAGTAACTATGATAAAATTATAGAAAAAAATTAAAACATCCCAAAATTCTAATTTACTTCCTTCCCCTATAAATTTAAAATTATGTAAAAGTAACACTGCCCACTTCCAGAAACACTAGAGAGCTGAACTTTTTAAGACTGAAAGACAATATGATAAAACTATATGAAAAAATTTCCAACATTTTAATTTACTTCCCTCTCCTATAAATGTCAATTTATATTAAACTAACATTGCCCACTTCCAGAAACCCTAGAGAGCTGAGCATTGGAATGCTGATAGAAATTATTATAAAACCATGGGAAAAAATTTTAAAAGTCCAATATTTTCATTTACTCTCCTCCCCTATAAATATAAAGTTATGTAAAAGTAAGATTACCCACTTCCAGAAACGCTAGTGAGCTGAGCATTGGAACATTGATAGGAACTATGATAAAACTATAGGACAAAATTTAAAAACACGACAATTTTAATTTATTTCCCTCCCCCATACATGTAAAAGTAACATTGTGCACTTTCAGAAACGCTAGAGCTTTGGAAGGGTGATGGGAACTACGATAAAACCATGGAAAAAAATTCAAAACCTCAAAAATTTAAGTAAGGCATTGCAAAAATTTTGAACAATATTCCGCATATTTTACTACTTTAAAAATTAAGTATTATCCAATCAATCAATAACAAAAATATTTCATGTAAAAAAAACCAAGTACGCGAAAATGGCATTCCGTAAAAAGAATTGAGATAAAAGTAAAGCCAAGTTCTCCAATACAAATTTCAAAATGAAAGGTTCAGACAGACAGACAGACGGCGCAACAAAAAAGTTACAAAATCATCTGAAACGCAAAGATATATAAGCTCACACTACTAGCTAAAATCATGGGGCGCTTTGTGCCATATTTTCTTTGTATATCGAGAGCCCGACGTTTTTTCACAATAATACTAGTATTTTTCGTTCATTATTGTTTTCAACTAATATTAAGAATTATTTTTAACTGTTTAGTTTGAAGCGTGTTTTTTAGTTTTTTTAACCATATTTATTTTTTACTTTTTAGTTTAATGTGCTGTAAAATCGTGTTTTTTAATTAACTATATTACGTCGGTATACTGGCAAAATACACTCAGTCATTTTTTTTAGTTTTTGAGCCATGGTGAAACCTGGCCGTTACAACCAAATTTAAAAAATACATTAAATCACAGACTTCACAAAATCTATAAAATATTACTAAAATTTCAAAAAATAACTTTTTTTACATAGGTACTCCAATATTCAATGCATAAATAATGTAAAATTCAAAAGTTTCTCAATGAAATCAAATGTCTCAAATGTTGTTCCTAATTTCAAAACTTCTTAAAATGCGATTTTCTCAAACCTAAATTTTTGACTTAGTGTATGTTGCCAGTATACCGATGATTTATTTTCACAATAAAACTAGTAATAATAAAAATAAATTATCCTGATCAGGATAATGAGAAAAACTTAATAAGGATTATTTCTTGTGGTTAGGGGAGCAAGACCTCACTAAGCCGTATTTTAACCTATTTTATTATTTTATTCCTAAAATATATGAAAAATGTTTGCGAAATTATTAATCTTGGCGTTGTCACCAGTTCGTGATAAGTGTATACAAAGTCTAAATTAAATTTGTTCGTTTTTGCAAAATTCTTAGGCTTGGGCGGGGGGCTGATCCCCGAAGTACCCCCAACGGTGCGCCTAGAAAATTATTGTATTGTCACCGGTTCTTGATAAGTGTACAAAGTTTAAATTAAATCTGTTCGTTTAAAGTAGGTCAAAATCTAGTCCAAAGGAGTCAGTTACAAACATACATACCTACCTACAAACATACAGGTGAAGCTAATAAAAGCGTGTCAAAAATAAGAAATTACAAAATACGAAAACTTTTATTTAAAACTTGTTATTTCCCCACAATTTTTATTCTGGTAATGGAGTTTTCAGAAATTGATTAAAAATCTGATTTGAAAAAAAAATAAAGCGACCTAAACACCCAGAACTACTGCGTTTTTCAGATGGCTGTACGTAAGTTAAAAAATTTCAAGGTAAAAGGCAGAAAAGCCATTTCGATATAGTAAGCCGATATTAATGTGCAGCTACAGGTTTTTCAAACGTCCGAAGAACCGAACCGAACCGGATAAACATACATACAAACAAACAAATGTCACAAAATATTTCTAAGTTATCTTTAAAAAAAATCCGTTGAACATAATACCTTTCCTAGCTTTTGCTGCACGAACTAGGAAAGTAAAAATTGGGATTGATAAAAACTGAAGTCTGAGTCCATGGGAGTTACATACAAAAACGGACAACTTTTATCTAATTTGACCTGCAAACTGTGAATATAGGGTACAATAATTAATAATAGGCTCATTATTTTTCAACTAAATTAAACTAAAGTTAAGTTGAATAGATAAGGAATTTTTAAATCTAGTCAGATAAAATTTAATCTGACGAGTTTTTTTAACGCCAAATTGCCCGATTTGAATGAAATTTGGTACCTAGGCTGGGTCTTGGGTCGAGATGGTCCCATTTAGAAATGAACAAAATCCACCTAACGCAAGCCAAATAAAAGGGTGGGGGTAGATTTTAAAAATTGGAGTTTATGCGAAAATATGGCGTGTGTGATATCGAACGAAAGGTAATTGAATCTGCAGTTAAACAAAATACATTTTAGTTTATTTTAAAAAAAGGGTGGGGGTTAATGTCAAAAATTAGAGTTTAAATGAAAATATGGCTTGTGTGGTATTAAACGAAAGGTAATTGAGTCTGGAGTTAAACAAAATACATTTTAGTTTAAAAAAAAGGTGGGGGTAAATTAAAAAAATTGGAGTTTAGGTCAAAACATGGCTTGTGTGGTATCAAACAAAAGGTATTTGAGTCTGGAGTTGAATAAAATATATTACAGTTTTTAGTTATACTGTCATAAATAAGTTTAAATTCGGATCATTTTACTATAGCAATAACCAATATTGCTGCGCTTGCACTAATTTCGTCTATAAAAGCCGATGCTGGATAATAGACCGGCATCACTCTAGCAAGTGATCAACCCAGTATACCACTGAAATACGTGGTCCCTACTAAACACACCCAGTACACCACTGAAATACGTGGTCCCTACGAACCCAGTACACCACTGAAATAATGTGGTCCCTGCTTAACATACCTAAATAAAACCTCACTATGGTGGTTACGCTTTATGGCCCATAAGGCCAACTCTCTACGGCCTATTTCTTATGGCCCCTAGGTCAACTCTCTTCAGCTAGCATCCCTCTTTTTACATTATTTAATTATTTACAGCAATAACCTCTATTCCTGTTAATCTGTTTTCTTATATAAAATACATGTATAAATATGGATTGTTTATGCTTAATTTTCATATTCCCCTAAATCCCTCAGTCACAAGGGCACTAAATAACAAACCTTGTGACATATATGGTAGAGCAAGGCCAACACAAAAATAGAGGCCACGACCCTGAAAACCCGATATTCCACCAAAGGTTTGTAAGGAAGCAACACGATTAAAAGGTTAAAATCTTCAAGATTTAGCATTCCTTATTTTGAATTCAAATTACCCGCCATGTACCACATGCCAACTGTTATATTTGACATGTATTTGAATTTGTCATATGTGATTGTCACATTCGCTTCTGCTTTAAACTTAATTTTTGTGTGAGCTAATGAAGCGGCTATGAAAAATTAGGGCTTACTATACATTTAAAAAAAATTGTTCTGCCAGAATAAAGTAAAAACAATCTCAAAAACGGCTTTATTTAAAATAAAATCAAATATCCATGAACCGTCATTCCAACTTCAATATTTGAAAGACAATCAGCTGTGTCGTAACGTGACCATCAAAAAAAAATTCAGCCCCGGATGTGACGTCAACAAAGTGGAGGATCGTGGCCCGTCCATTTTGATAGCCCTGGGTAGAGATACCACTTGTCACAAATATAGTCGTGACAATATTAGCTTACACGTACACTATAATTATAGTACCTAGTGTAAGCGTAGGTGCCCATATATTAGCAGAGTATTTTTTTTAGTTCTTGCCGTATATTCATCTTGTAAGCCTATTATGACATCAATAACGTGCTTGTATATTTTATTTGTTATTTTCTTCCCCGTGACATCCAGTGTAAATTTTTCTTATTTGCATACATATACCTATAACATATTTGCACACAATTATGACATCCCTAACGTCTTTGTATATTTTATTTGTTATTTGTTTCCTCGTGACATCAAGTGTATATTTCTTATTTTTATAGAGGTACTTGTTACATCCGTTATTTTTATGAAACGTTGGCAACATTGCTGGATGTCACAAGTTAACACAAATATTTAGGGATGTTACAACGTCAAAAATTTTTGTATATACAATGGACGCCACAAAGATATGAAAAATTTTATTTCTAAATTTGTGAGTTTATACAAATATTTTTATGGAATTAAAAATAAAATATTTTTTATTACATTTCATATTTTTTATTTTTGGATAACACCAGGTTTTAAAGTGGATGTCACAAAAACCGACTTTTTGCTGGATGTCACAAGATACAACGGTCGAGTATATATATATATATATATATATATATATAGCTTTTTTTATCTATTTACCTTTGTATTTGTTTTCACCTTTATCGGTCTGGAACCCTACAGACTCTCAGATGCCAGCACTCTTTTGTACATAGTACTTCGGGGGATTGCCAGTGGAGTTGATCCTCTTCGCCCGCCTATAACCTTCCTTCTTCTGGATCCTATGTGGTATTGGGGCCCACCACATAGCTCTTTCCTATCTTGCACTTTCCTTCTTGTTTTTTTTGTGTTATATGTTTAGTTTTAGGTTTATAATAATAGCTTTGCTAATGCTTGAGCATTTGAAAAGGTTCGTAGTGATCTTCTTTCTGCTAATGAATTTTGTTAGATACCTTTATGTTAAGTACTCCTTAGACACATCATGTATATAAATTTAAAATTTTAGTACCTGTACTAACTAGTTTTTATTTGCAGTACCCTAGACCCTACCGACTTTGACTTTTACAAATAGTGACCTTCCCCAATTTTGTCTCCGACAGGACGTATGATACGCGCGGATATCATAGTACTGTGAACAAATATCAATGGCTTAAATATTTCTCTGGGTAAATTAACCTTATCTATTGTATAAAGTTTTTTTTGTTTAAATAAAAAAAATAATTTCATTATTTTTTTTAATTTTTCCTCGAAGAGAGGTAGTGTAGCATTTTGATTTCCCTTTAGTACTTACATAAGAAAAATGCTTCAAAACTAAGGATAGTTATTTGAAAATAAAAGAATATTTATTTTATTTTTCTGAGGTTATGAACCTTTTGTTTTGTTTTGATTTCAAATTGCAACTCGTCAGCAAATTCCCGTTCGGTCAGCATCAATTGACTTACCAAGGAATTAGCTGCCGGTTGCACATATTTTAACGCCTGCTTGCACTAGACTGTTAATGCCTGTTTGCACCCACCAACCTTTGTGTCCGGTCATATGTTTTCTTGCTAGAATAAATGAAAATCGCTCTTGGATTTTCAATGGAAGAATCCAATATATTATTCCTGCTATTGTTATTCGTATTCCCTTCTAGTTAATAATAAATTTTTCTCACTGACAGTCCCTCTTGTCTCTCGAAAAAGCTCATTTTGATTTGACCATACCCGAGACTATTCTGTGGGCATATTTCCAGTGACAGCACCGTCTTTTCTTTCTTTCCCTTCAAAATTTTCAATGGAATAAGGTTATAAATCTTCACCGTTCGTTTTTCATAAATTAATTTATGGCTTAAAAATAGTTAAAAAACTTAAAATATTTACAGCGAATGATTCGCTGCTGTGTGCACTATGTGCAGTAATTTCTTTTGTGACTCGATTAATAGTTTTGAGTGAGAAATTCATGGATGAATTTCTGGCTGCCCCAAACAAAGGGTGAGTAATATATTTTTCTGTTAATTAATTTTCTGCATTTTATGTCAAGCTATTATTTCTTCTATCTATTGGCAAATTTTCTAAAGGCCATGTATCTTTAATTTAGGGTTTTTCGTCCGTTTCTCTCTCTATCCTTCCTCAATCAGAGTGCCCTCGTGGTCGTCATCACAACCCGCCTCTTAGATCTCCTCAACAGAGACGTCCTTAACAGTTTGTGTCTTTGACGTTCACTCTCTCTCCGGTACCTGTTCAGCTACAATGACCTGCTCTATGGCTGTCTTATTCTGCAGATCCCCTAATATGCCTTGCGGAGCCTTAACCTGCCTTATCCTCTTTAGGACACAAAGGCCTTGATGGTGGTAGCAGTTTTCAGGTGGGATCACTCCTTTTTTTTATAAAATATATATTTATATTTTTCCTTTTTTTTTTTAAATTAATTAGGCGGTTTCGCTCCATAATTTTTGATATCCTCATAGTTATTAATATTAAAGTTAATATTGTATGCGCTCGCTATGTGGCCACGTATCGTATAATGCAAGGTTGATTAGATTTTTTTTATGAACAATTTTCAATTGTAGGAATGTACATAACTAATTTGTTGATAATACAAAGTTTTGAATTCAGTTAAAGTGTATTTCTTTCAATGTACTAAATTATAAAAAGGTTGAAGTTATCTTAAAACAACACTTGGTAAATATTAATAAATATATGTATTTCCTTTTTTAATATTTATTAAAAACTTCACTTCAACTTATTACCAAAAAAAGGTGGCGCTCAAATGGCAGAAGAGTTTCCTAATCCACAACCCAATGTCACCAGACAAATGAGCAGCCGTATGCACTTTGTAAAGTATTATTGGTTTGTCCTGGCAACAGAATAAACAAATAATGCTGCATAGTGACGCCAAACATGTTTGTCAAATTTGTATATACATATCAAATCCCTTACGATACCTACAATTGTTTATATCAAAATCTTTTACTATAACAAAAGTACCATATTTTTCACTCCAACATTCTGCACAAATATCTTTGAAATCCTCAAAGCTCATGTCTGGTGATACACGCTCATCAAAAGCATGTCTTAGGTTAATTGCATCCTGCTTAAACAGAATTATCATGTTGCAATTGTCGCGATAGCTCCGTGTAGAGGATAAGTTTATGCTGTACACATAGCTATCGCCTACATTCACCTGAGGATGGCCCAAAAGGTCGAAACCGGTCCGGTCGTGGATTGGCATGGATCACTTGTTCCTGATTATCAGGACGTGTTCCAGACGGGGATCACTCGTATCCCTGTGATCGACGTTGGAGATAGTGAAAACCAAACAGTTCCTGAAGCTTTGTTTAGAACCCCTTGAAGAAGCTGATACTTGGGTTGGTATAATGATTTTGAATACACGTAAACGTTTTTGAACTTGACGTGATTTGGGTGAAATAGCAACGACAACATAATGTTTGTCTTCCCACATCCACTGGGCCCACAAATACAAGCTCTAAATGAGTTCGGTAACAATTTTCCATGTTTACTATTCTCACTATTGGTGTGAACATCAAAATCTAGGTTTATAATTGGGAGTGCTTGCTCCTGCTGAAAGACTTTCATGTTACAAACTGGACACCGTAAGTTATCTTAAATAAATACGTCTCAGTATGTATTGCTCCTTTTGTTGGAATGTATGTTCACGAGGGTAAGGGTCTGTTAAACAATTTAATAAACAATCTTCGATTTGAGGCTCACTTATTGGGTGGATACCAGTATTGCGGACGTAAGTTTTTAGGTTTTTATTTATGACGTAGAATTTAAATCTTTTTTATTTTTTAATTATTATTAATCACTTCATTAATTTAGCTGGAACCAAATTAGAAAAGCGTCTAGCCCGCAGAGATCCTGGCATTAACCCACTGGACGCGGCCTGTAAACAACACGACATCGCGTACTCTCAGCACCCATCACTGGAAAAACGTCATCAGGCTGACAAAATTTTAGCAGAAAAAGCATGGCAACGGGTACGAAGCAAAGACGCTCGTATTGGTGAACGTGCGAACGCTCTACTGGTCACGGGAGCCATGAAGACCTAAATAAAACTTGGTATGGGCGTAAAGAAGAAGCAAAAGAATAATCGCAAAGTGTCTTTTAAGCGCGCGATTATCAACAAAATTGCTATGGCTTTGAAAAAGTCACCTCAACATCCGTCGCTGAAAAAGACAGCCCTAATTGCTTTAAAGGCAGCCAAAATGGCTGTCAAAAAAGTTGGTGGAAAGAAAAATGTCAGAGTCCCCCGAATCATCCCTAAGGAGGGTGGAGTTTTACCCCTTTTGCCATTTTTTGCCGGGCTCTCGGCCCTCTGATCGATTGCAGGTGGCGCTTCAGCTATTACTAAAACTATTATTGACTCAAAGAATGCTAAAATAAAACTTGAAGAAGAAAAGCGTCATAACAAGGCCATGGAGTCTGCTGGTAAAGGGTTGTATATGAGAAGAAATGCTAAAGGCGGATTCGGACTTTTTTTAAAAAAGACAAAAAACTTCTAGTAAGGCCCAATAGAGCTCTGTACGACACTGAACTAATGCACTACGCTAAAAGATTAAAAATTACACATTTTCGAGGTGTTTTTATGCGCGGCACTTTACCGCGCAATGGACCTCGAGAATGTGCTATTGTCAACTTAGATGTGTCGCAAAACCAAGGAACCCATTGGGTAGCTTTTTCAAAGAAAAACGACATCGTGCAGTACTTTGACTCATTTGGTAACTTGAAGCCTATGAAAGAACTTGTTAGATACTTCGGCAAGAACGTTAAAATATTCTATAACAACGATCCATATCAGACATATAATCAGTATACTTGCGGACATCTCTGTCTTAAATTCTTGTGTTATGGAGCAGCTCTCTGAAGAAGCCCTAAAATGTGTTATTTCGCTTTTAATGCGAAATATAACACTCGAGGTTTGGTATGAAATACCTAAGGAGGTCCGCCAAGTACTTGAACAGTGGTGTGACATATGTGGTTGCTGTATGGCGCCAAAATGTGTATTTTGTAATATTAGGTTTTATAGACCAAATGAATAATTTGAATAATATTTTAATAAAATTAAAATCATTTTTGTTTTAACTCATTTCCTACAATCACTACAAAACAACAAGGTGACAAGTTTTAACCTGCAAACAAGTTGAAACAAGTTCAAATTTGTAACTTTTTATTTCGACATGTCTCATTTCCTACATGTCTTAACCTGCTATACTTAAGCTCCTCCCATGCTTGAAATACATCAGTCATTATCATCATGCCGTCGTTGCTGTTAAGAGTAAACAGTACAAATAATGTGTTTAACTTTCGCCCTCAGACGTCTATCGTTTTGGACCCTAACAAAGACTATGAGCTAGCGGTGAGATCGTTTAATTCATACTATTCTATACCTAATATCGAAGACGGTGAAAAATGTTATTATTATAATGGAGCAAACAGGCTAAATGTAATAGATTTTCCTGCAGGATGCTATGAAATCTCCGATATTGAGGCATTTATTAAACAGAAAATGGAGTTGGATAATTCAGTGGTACCCAAATCAGCGTTTTCTCTAAAAGCCAATAACAACACCCTTAAATGCGAAATCTTTAGACAAGATTTCTTTTATTGAACCAAGAAATATTGGCAAAATGTTGGGTTTTTCGGAAAAAAACTCTTAACCCAGGGCAAACTTATTCATCCGATTTGCCTGTAAATATTATAAAAGTATCTTCAATCCACTTTGACTGCAACATTACCTCAGGATCCTTTAACGGAGACAGACCTGCTCACACTATATACGAGTTTGCTATTAAAGTAGATCCAGTGTACGCTATCGACGAAGTACCTTCGAACTTGCTGTATCTGCCAGTCGTACCGCAACGTGAAATTACTAACATCACGGTTGTTGCCCTCGATCAGGACGGAAAACCAGTTACCTTTCGTGGAGAAACAAGCACTCTAGTGCTGAAGCTCAGATCGAGAAACCGATGGGATATGTAATTGATAAAAAGGTTTACACGCCACCAACATCTTCAGTATCAGAAAGACCTTCCAGGCATTGGGAGCTTACTTCAGATAATAAAGAATTTCTTGTTTCTCTTGGTTACAAACTTGTTGGTAGTAGCGATGCCGCAATACAAAAGATGCACTTTAACCACCCCGTCTGGTTTACTTCCACCCAAAAGAGGCAAAAGTGACATTTCCGACGTTATTGCACCACTATTTGATGATTATCGTTCACCTGTACGCGATGAGTGTATTCGCAAAGCTGAATACAGAACCTATACACCCTTTGTAAAGGCGTTCAACTGCAGTGACATTGTGGAGTAATCAAGTGAACTCTTTCTTTGCTATGAACGCTTCATTGCTTGCCATTAGAGGAAAATTGGAAATAACTGGAGGAGGTGATGTTTCTTTGGCATCCAACTATGGAGCTTTTTTGTTCGATTATTTTAGCTATAGTGAAAGTGCGAGAGAAATAGAAACAGTACACGATCCTGGAATAGTGAGCACCATCCGAGCTCTTACCTGCTATGATCTACATGATTCTCGACATTTAGCAATTACTCGTTGATTACGTGTGGGCGTCAAACCATTCGTCTGGTTCGAGCACAAAACGATCATGACTTTGTGATTATAATGGAAAAAACAAAAAGTCCTACCGACGCAACTCTCACATCCAGAACTGTAAAGATTGTTATTCAAAGTATAGAATTGAAAATGAAACACATCTATCCTAACGATGCAGTAAAGGAGCAGTTGCTAAAATCCATCCAGATGGACAGACCTATACTAATTCCGTTTAGAAAATGGGAACTGAGCGAACTACCGGCTCTCACTTCTGGCGCCAAAAGGGAAATTTGGTCGGTCAAGACCAGTACTGCTGTGGAACGACCTCGTTATGTGATTGTAGCATTTCAAATTCAAAAACGTGATGTTCCTTCAGCTGATCCCACCTTGTTTGACCATGCATCCATTGAAAGTATAAGACTTTCGCTGAACGGTGAATACTGGCCCAACAAACGAATGCAATTAGATTTTTCACAAGATCATTACACCGAAGCTCATTTCAACTACTTCCAATTCTACTCGAGTTACATGAATTGCACTCAAAAGAGCGCTTTATTGGATTATGAGACTTTTAAAACTCATGCTCTATATATAATTGACTGCTCCAAACAGGAAAAAAATATGAAATTGTCAACTCTGGACGTACGATTGGACATCGAAGCTAGCTTGGTTTTTCCTGCCAGCACCAGGGTTTACTGTATCATCGTACACGATTGTTTGATGGAATATTTCCCTCTTACCGAAGTTATAAAAAGCCTTTCCTAGACTGAACCTAGATCAGTCTTCTTCAATATGCGGATCGCACTAATTGACTTACAGGGATTCACCATTGAGGGTATTTTCTACCCAAAGGAAATTTCCATACAAATCAGAGATCTTGTCTCTAACTTTCTATTCAAGCCTCTGTTGTGATACTCCCATTTAAGTGAACGAGATAAAAAAACTTTAAGGTACCTGGAAAGAAATATTCACGGAATAAATTACACTTTTGGTGAAATTGAATATTCCGAACTCAATAGCATATTGGAAAAACATTTACTTTACTCTGCCGACTATGCCTACGTAAGAGGAAATAAAAAAAAAAGATTTTTTAAAAGATAAGTGTGTTGAACTTAAAGCCAAAACACCTTGCATTTATGATGTTGTAAAATACGATGGAGGTTTTAATTCTACATGTTGGAAAAGCTCAATAAATTTGATGCGCAATAACTCTCTACTATTTATCTGACGATTTCACAGAACCTACATACGTTGGCACTTTACAACGAATCAGCGCGGCTTGCTTTGAAAACTTGTTCCGCTCGCCTTGATCGCGTCTCACTCGAGAAATGCAGATCAGTAGTGATGGGCAATCCGGGTCTTTATTGAGATCCGGCTCAACGGATCCGGGTCAGTACAAAGAGCCGACTCACTGAACCGGCTCGCGGATCCGGATCTTTCTCATTTATGACGATCGTGATTTCTGCGTTCGGTTCTCCGCTTCGCTGTCAATTTGCGCTCTTGGCCTTGGCGTGGATACGTGACGCCACCAAAGCCTTGGCGGCAATACGTGACGCCACCAAAGCCTTGGCGGCACATAAGAAAACTATCACAGCGCCATTGTAGTTATGAATCATATGATCGACCATAAACAAAACATTAAGAAACACGTCCTTTTGTTTTCAAGTAATTAAGTAAATAAATGATCATAAAATTGTGCCGTAAAAAATAAAGTTTTTAAGTTGTCAACGTGCTCTTTACGTAGCCTCCCTTCAGTGATCTGTTTCTTTGCAATTCGTGCGATTCAACGCATTCAACGGATCTCTTCGGTCGCTTGATCTTTTTGAGCGGTTTGAACTGCGGTTCAGTCGAGAGTTCTGTGGTCGGAAGAGTTCGTGAATCTCCGGACGCTTTCTTAATCGCCAGATCGTCACAGACTCACGGATCGCGGATCCGCGAACCGGCTCTTTGAAAATCTGAGAGTCGGTTCTCACGGCTCAGTATAAAGATCCGGATCTTTGAACCGGTTCATTCGCGAACGACCCATCACTACAGATCAGTTCTACCAAAACTCTGCCACGTAGAAGGTCACGCGCTTTGAACGATTAATTTTACTCGGCTTTGACAAAATCCATTTTTTGGAGTTCAGAATAACAGTACCTACATGTAAAATACTAGTTTAAGGTTTCGCAGTTTTACAGAATTAAGATTTTAGCCAACGCTTATAATTCGTTTTGTGATTCTCGAATTTTGATTCATTATACCTACAGTGTTGTCATTGGCGTAGCTAGCCTTGCTTTTCAGGGGGGCCGTGGCCCCGGTCTATCTTGAACAAAAAGCAAACATAGGTTTTAAAGAGTCATGCAAAGTGTGCAATGAATTAAAAAAAAACGCGCATTAAATGTTCTAATATTTTTTTATAACAAATTTAATAATACATTTACCAACTTATTTATATGTATACACAGAAAGCATGTAATTCAGTAATTCTACAAAGAAAGTTTTCTACGTCGCTGACTGAAAGCGTCTACCACACTGTCTAAGTCGACCTCAACATCTTTTTCTATGAATAACAATGACAAACCTGAGTGTCTCTCTTGAGTCATAGTTGTTCTAAGCCAATTAAAAACTCTCCTCATGGCAGAGAAAGACCTCTCGCAAGTTGCACTTGAAATTGGAAGAATACTCGCAACTTTAAAAAGTTGGTAGAGGATTGGATAGGTATTTTCTGCTATATGTTGTTTGATAGAATCATGACCAACAGTTTGATTTAACCGAAAAATACAATTCTTTAAAACGGTCATTTCTGCTCTTAGAGCAGAAGTATTAATATAAAAAATTTCCCGGTATTGCTCGACGAATTTATTCCATTTAACGACGTGGGAAAACTTAATATGAAAATGGTTATGAAATTGTCACCAAAATCAGAAAATTTCCATAAGACACTAAACGCTAACCTCAAAAAAACTAAAAAGATTATTATATTTATTTTAGAAAAACAGTTTAAAAAGGTCTTTTATAACCTTCAGACATCTACAACCCGATTTCGGAAACAGAGGGGCAAAGGTCGTTGTCTTTATTAAATGCGAATCTTAACTTACACTTCTATAATATTTTACAAGATGTCGCCAATATGTATGAAATATTCAATATGCATAATTATGTTTAATTTTAAAAAATATTTTCGGGAAATTGCATAAGTGCAGAAAAGTTACCGATAATTTAAAGAGAAAAAGCCTAATTCCGCAAGACAAGGGCTTTTTCCTGAAATGTAAACATTATCCGAATGATTTTAAATTTTAATGCACCTATTTTATTTGAATATTTCCCGAATAATAATAGAAAAGTATGTATTTTCAGCGTCATGTTTTACTAGTAGTCGGTAGGGGAGGCCTAAAATATCTTAGGGGGGGCCTGAGGGACTTCAGGGGGGGGGCAGGCCCCCCCTGGCCCCTCCCTAGCTACGCCAATGAGTGTTGTAGAATTAAAAACTAACGTTTTGTTTATTTTACTACACAGTAGAAAGGTGCCGTGACAACAAAAAGGCAAATTTATACAGTCCACTTAAGTTTATTTTACCAGCGACAAGTTTGCTCATTGGTTCGACTGATATACCATATTCAATGGTCCCAGCAAACTAGGCCAATATACATTTGGTCGCATTCAAGCCGGATTCGATTCCAAAGGAGACAGAGTCAGAATCACAAGGATATTTAAGGTCAGATCTTTTATGTTTTTGCATGGAACAGTTTAAATTTTGTAATAAAATACTAAAGGAGAAAAATCGTTCAAACAGTAAAATTTTTAAAAGGATTTAAGGATATGTTTTTGGACATTAGTTTTTAGTGCAGTTTTTGGTAGTTCTCGAAGGTTAAAGGGAGTTTTACACTCAACAAATATTTTAAAGGGAGTTTTACACTCAACAAAGGTTAAAGGGAGTTTTACACTCAACAAATATTTTAAAGGGAGTTTTACACTCAACAAAGGTTAAAGGGAGTCTTAAACTCAACAAATATTTTAAAGAGAGTTTTATACTCAAAGGTGAAAGGGAGTTTTATACTCAATAAAGGTTTTTTAAGCAAGTTTTTTAACTCAAAATTTTAAGGGTGCATTATGTACAAACATTAAAGACAATAGTGTTTTTTTAAGGAATTTTAAGGGTGTTGTACACACATTAAGATTTAAAAAATAAAAGCATGTTCTATAGCAAGGTTGGAACGTAAGGTTTAAAGCTGTATTAAAATAAAGGGTCTTTTTAGACAAAAAATTAAGGGTATTTTTAGACAAAAAATAAAGGGTTTATTAAGACAAAAATAAAGGGTTTTTTTAGACAAAAAATTAAGGGTCTTTCTAGACAAAAACTTAAGGATCTTTCTAGACAAGAATTAAAGGTCTTTTTAAACAAAAATAACGTTTCTTTTCGAAAAAAGTTAAGGGTATTTTTAGACTTACACTGAACAGACAAAGTTAAGGGTATTTTATACAAAAAGGAGTTTTAATAAAAATAAGAAGTTTTACTTTAAAATAAAAAAATTTAAATTAAGAATAGGAGTTTTTAGGAATTTTTAGGAATTTTAGTTTAGACATTAAAAAAGGGCTGTTTCAAAAATAGCATAAAAAGGTTTGGTTTTAAATTAAGTTGTTAAATAGGAAAATGAAAAAGATTGTAGTGTTAAAAAAAGTTGTTTGTGGAAAAACCAAAGAAGTGACTAAAAACCAAAGAAGTGACTAAAAACTAAAAAGGTGACTGAGAAACTGTATTGATAAGGTTTAAAAAAAGGGTTTATTTTTGCATTTTAAGGTTAAAATTTTATTTTTTGTAGATTTTAATGAGTAAATTGACTAAAAAAGAATTACAAAAAATGGATAAACTTGAAAATAAAAGGAAACGCGTAGAAAGCAATATTGAACGGGTTAAAAACTTTTTAGAGGGCATCAATCGAGATGCAATCGATATAAGCCAACTAAAAGTAAGGGAATCAATGTTGTTCGGTTTCCATAAAAAACCTCTTTATTTTTCTTTTATTTTTGAATTTTACTTTTAATTTTCCTATTTTTCATGGACTAAAATTTTGTCTTGAACATAAAATTATTAGTCTTAAATTTATATTAATGCTAAGTAAATGGGTCAACTATTAGTTATTATAAAATTTACCTAAAGCAAAATTGCATTAAAATGCAAGAATTAAACGCAAAAAATGTAATTTCTATTCTAAATTTAAGAATTATCATTTTATTTCTTATTTCTTTATTTTTATATACTTTGGCACTACCAGCGTCCTCTATCGTGTTTTTCACATATCCATAAAATTTAAAATATAGTGATATGGTTTCCTATAGAGGGTGAAGTGCTGTGCGCATGAGCGAAAAAACTGCAAGCGCAGGATAGAGAGACAGACAAAGTGTGCTGCGCATCGCCATGTCTAGAAAACGACAACCTTAAAATTTAAATTTAAAAAATAGTGAAAATTCACTTTAAAATACCGCAAATAATTAAAATTATCGTGCCATCATCCTGTTGGAACTTCAAGTCACATAGCTCTTATGGAAAGGTGTACACCTTGCACTTTGGAACTTCAAAACAGCGGTAAATCCCTCTCCATGAGGCTATATCACAATTTTATTTATCTTTCAAATTTAAGCTACAATTTTTAAATTAGTTACTTTCCCTAGTTAAATGAATTTTTTTGCGCCAATGTTAATTATAGTCCACTGTATCTACAAAAAACCCAATCTGAGCCATCGGACTGCTACATATTTTGATCACTTCGATTGCCGGATTTTGATTTCCATTTTCTTTTTGAAATTTCAAAAAATTCATTTTAGCTAGAGTGAGAGCAAACGTTAGTAGTGTGAAAGTAAGAAAGAGACGCCATTAATAAATTAAAATTATAATATAGGTAAATAAAATAGGTACCTATGAATTTGTATTAGGAGACCTATACCTACATCTCGCAAATTTTATAAAAAACGCAAGGACATATATTCGAGATTGGAGTCTTGGGTCGCTATGTGTATTTAAATGCAAAAAGTTTATCTTTGTATTTTTGAAAGATATATCTGTGTGTAGGTAATTTCGGAATATATGTTTTTTATTTCCTAATTTATAACGCGCAAATAAATACCTACATGTTTATTTGTTTTTTCTTTTCGCTTTAGTTTGCATGCCTATATGTAAGAGGCTACGGTTACATACGGTTATTTTAAATCGATTTAAATTTTTTAAAAATATTTAATCTACAAATTTTGATTTTGTTTACTTTGCCTAATTTATTACAAAATAATGTCAGAAAAGGTAAAGAAAATTAAAGTCTTTCGTGACATCGAAGATTCAAATTTAAATGAAATTTTAACGGTAGCTAAATTGGCTAAAACTGATGCAACCAAACATCTTAACTTTAAGATTCGTTACGAAGAGCTTGACAACGTCCAAGAGGAATACCTTAAAAAGCACACCGCTTTCTTAAATGATATTTACCAGGATCAGGATCAAGTTAAGACTTGTATCGAGCATCTTCATTCATTTCAAACAAATGTTGCTCAAGTCAAAGAAATATATGATAAGTTGTTTCAAGCAGAAAATACTGCGCCGCCTTCTCATTGTGGAAGTCGCCGACTTACTATTAACCCTTACTCTTCAGGAGGTTCACAAACCCCTGATTATTTTCCAAGTTTACCGAAAATTGACATTGAAAAATTCACTGGCAATGTCAATGATTTCCCTAACTTTTATGATCTTTTTAAAACAATGATTCATGATAATCCGCATATTCCAAATATACAAAAATACTCGCTTTTAGTTACTTATTTAGATGGTCCTCCAAAGGAATTAGTTACGCAATTACCAGTTTCGGATGCAAACTATCCTATTGTTTTCAATAATCTTGTAAAAAGGTATAAAAATGATCGCATTTTAGCCCAAAATTATTGGAATGCTATCGAAAATTGCCCAAAAGTAAACTCTGATGACTTCGTAGCTCTAAGAAACTTGCTTGATATATTCACAAAAAATTTTGAAGCTTTAAAAACTGTTGGTTTGCAACCAGATTTTTGGGACTTTGTCTTAGCTCAAAAGTTGTTGAAATCTATTGATAGTTCGAATCAAACTCGATTTGAAGTTTTTCATGGTAAGCCTACCGAAATACCTTCATATAAATCAATCTATAATTTTTTGGATCAACATTGTAGCTCGCTTTTTGTAGTTAACGCCGCCAGTACATCCAGTACGCAATTTTCTATGAAGCGCAAATTTACAAAACCGCCCCATATAACTCAAAAACCGCAAAATAACTATAATACCCGCCAAACGCCTCGTGCATTTTTTACCGCGCAGCAGAGTTCTCAAAATAATTGTTCCTTATGCAATTCGAATACTCATAATTTGACTTTTTGTCCTGATTATTTAAATAAAACCCCTCAACAAAGATTTAATTTATTAAAAGCAAAACAATGGTGCGTAAACTGTACCTCTAATTGTCATGAAACCTTCCAATGCAAAAGCACTTTTAATTGTCGATTTTGCAAAAAAAGGCACCATAGTTCAGTTCATTTTGACTTGCGCCATGTAAACGAATCCTCGTCTCAAGGGCAAGAAAATAATAATGCAGATTTGCCGGTAAATAGCCAACAAATTAACGCGTTTCGGCAGGAAAGAAATGAAATTAGTAACTCATCCTCTCCGCAAATTCAAAATCAAGGTGCTTGCTACTCTACACAAAGTTACAGTAACTCTAGTACTTTGCTTTCTACCGCTCTTTTTCAAATAAAAGATATAAGAGGTAAGTATCAAACTTTTCGTGGAGTTTTAGATTCCGCATCGCATCTGTCTTTTGTATCTTTAAAATGTGCCAACAAACTAGGCCTACCCCGCTTTAATATTGAAACTGAAGTCTTTGGAATTGGTGAGACCAATATGCAATCAAAATTAGGATCTATTAATATGATCATTCGCCCTTGCAATCAATCTGAACTGACCTTATCAGTACAGAGTGCAGTTATTTTACCTCAAATTTGTTCTTCGCTTCCCTTAAATGACATATATATTAGTCAAATGGGAATTATAAAAAATATAAATCTCGCGGACCCTTATTTCTATAGACCGGGAGCAATCGACGTTTTACTTGGAGCCGATATTTTCCCTTATATTCTTAGAGATGGTCGTATTGTAGGTAATATAAATGAGCCTATCGCATTAAACTCAATTTTTGGGTACATTTTAATGGGACATATATTGGTAACACAAACTCGCCCCTCGCTTCGGTATCCCTTTTATGCCAAATTTGAAATAATCAACTTAATGATTCACCATCGAAAATTTGGGAAACTGAAAATATACCGGAAATTAAACCTATTCTTTCCCCGGCTGACGAAGCATGTGAAAAAATATTTAAAAATACTACTTTTCGTGATAATACAGGGCGTTACGTCGTGACTTTACCCTTTTGCGAAAATAGTGAACCAAGTTTTCCAAATAGTCGCCAACTTGCATTAAAAAGATTTTTATCTCTCGAAAACCGCTTAATTAAAACACCGAAAACCTATCAAAAATATTCGGACCTTATGCAAGAATACTTAGACTTAGGTCACATGGAATTAATTTCTAACCCGGAGGAACAGTTTACGGAAAAAAGTTACTATATCCCCACCACCATATTGAAAGACCTGAAAGTTTAACCACAAAACTCAGAGTAGTTTTTAACGCAGCGCAGTATCCCAAACAAATACTGGAAGAATTTCCTTAAATGACACGCTTTACGCCGGTCCCAAATTACAAAAGGACATTTGTTCTATTTTATTAGATTTTAGATTAAATGAAGTCGCTCTTTGTTGCGATATTTCTAAAATGTTTCGCGGCATTTTAATAGCCCCGCATCATCAAAATTATCAAAAAATCTTATGGAGGTTTAGTCCTACCGAACCTATAAAAGAATATAATTTAAAAACCGTTATATATGGTACTACCCACGCTCCTTTTTTAGCTTTAAGAGTCTTACAGCAGCTAGCTGAGGACGAAAATCATAATTTTTCCCGCGCCGCTAAAGTCCTTATGACAGATAATTTTGTTGACGATTTTGTCACAGGTTGTAGCTCCGTTGAAGAAGCTATATCTCTCCAAAAGGAGTTATAACTTTTATTAAAATCCGCAGGATTTAAATTACATAAATGGGCTAGCAACAATAAAACTGTTTTAGAGCACTTGCCAGAATCCGATATTAACCCTAAAGCTCTTTCTCTTGATATAGAAGAAACTACAAAAATTTTAGGACTTAGATGGCAACCCTGTTCAGACTATTTTTTATACTCAGTAGAGCCTCTAAATCGTAGTTGCACGAAACGCAATATCCTTTCAGATATTTTTAAAATTTATGATCCCCTTGGTTGGTTGTCGCCAGTTACTATTTTAATTAAATGCATAATCCAGGAATTTTGGAAATCTGGATTGGCCTGGGACGAAGATGCTCCCATAGCGATAACTAGCCTCTGGGAACGCTATAGGTTAGAATTACCACTTTTAAAAAAATTTCGCTTATCCCGCTTTATCAATATTTTTTCTGGAAACGCTCAAAACAAATTAATCGGTTTTTCAGACGCTTCAAATAAAGCGTACGCAGCTATTGTTTATTTACGCGTAATTTATAAAATTAAAATTTTTATTTATTTTTTATGCTCAAAAACTAAAGTCGCCCCTATAAAATTTACAAGTATTGCACGACTCGAGTTAGCCGCTTGTAATATATTAGCTGATTTAATTCAATTTATTCTTCATAGTTTTGAAAACAGACTTAAAATTCACCAAATATTCGCATGGAGTGATTCTCAAGTAGCTTTATCGTGGATTAAAAATGGACATCCGTCTAGGTGGAAAACCTATGTACAAAATAGAGACACGCAAATTCATGAAAAAGTATCTCCTAAAAATTGGCACTATATTTCCACTTCTCAGAATCCCGCTGATGTAGCTTCAAGAGGTCTCTATCCTAGTGAACTTATAAATCATAGTTTATTTTTTCAAGGTCCCCAATTTTTAAAATTACATTATGACTACTGGCCTATAACCTTGGAAATAAAAGACACTTCTGAAACTTTAAATGAAGAAAAAGCTAATAAAAACCTAACTTTAATTGCTACGCAAACCCCAAACTTAAATTTTTTAACTTCGCTTATTAATAAAAACTCATCTTTTACTAAACTTTGTAGAATTTTAGCGTATATTTTACGTTTTATAAATAAAAAATTTCTAAATAAAAGTATAATTTTTGAAACTTTTTTAACGTTTCAAGAAATTCAAACCGCACTTTATTTATTAATAAAAACGAACAATCGATCTATTTTTCGGAAGAAATAAATTCTCTTAAAAATAATATAAAATTATCTAAACCGATGCAAAAATTAAATCTATTTTTAGATGACCAAAATTTATTACGCGTCGGTGGAAGATTGCACAATTCTTCTCTCTCTTATGACAAAAAATTTCTTTACCCCGCGAAAGTAGAATTACTTATTTCATTATCGAACATTTTCATTTAAAATATTTACATGCTGGATTAAGAACAGTACATTTTTTACTAAGCCAAAATTATTGGATAATTGCGGCAAAACGCAAAATTCGTCAAGTTTTAGCAAAATGCATCCCCTGTTTTAAGTTATCCCCTAAATCGGTACAACCCCCAATGGGTTCACTTCCGTTTCCACGAGTTTCTCAACTCAGAGCATTTTGGCATACGGGAGTAGATTTAGGTGGCCCCATTCCTATTTTAATGAACCGAACCCGCGGTGCCCCACGTACTTTAAAATCATATATTTGCTTATTCGTTTGTATGAGTACGACAGCGGTACATATCGAAATAGTCAGTGATTTGACAGCCGATGATTTTATCGCAGCAATGCGTAGGTTTGTGGCTCGTAGAAATTACGTAACTGATATGTATTCTGATAATGGAACTAACCTAGTTTCGGCAAATAGACAGTTGTTACAGATTGATTCTTCTCGTCCAATTAAATGGCATTTTATTCCAAGTCACAGTCCCAATTTTGGAGGTCTTTGGGAGTCTGGGATTAAAACTGTCAAAAAACATTTATTTCGAACCATTGGTTCACAAATTTTAACATATGAAGAGTTATATACAGTCACCTGTCAGATTGAAGCTATTATGAACTCTCGACCGCTAACTGAAATTTCCTCGGATCCAAATGACATTTCTGTTTTGACACCAGGTCACTTTTTATCATTGGAACCGTTGACAGCTCTTCCTGACGTTGACTTAACAGATGTCAAAATTAATAGATTAACTCATTGGCAGCTACTTCAAAGAATCCATCAGGATTTCTGGAGACGCTGGCAACAAGAATATTTGCATACACTTCAACAAATGAGCAAGTGGCTGGACCCCACTTGTACTCCAGAAGTTGGTCGTTTGGTAATAATCAAGAATGATTTTATACCCCCGCTACAATGGCAGCTCGGTAGAATAATTGAAATTTTTCCGGGTAAAGATGGTGTAAATCGAGTTGCTAATGTCAAGACAAGGGACTCGGTGTTAAAGAGACCAATCTCAAAGCTATGTCCTTTGCCACTTGATACTTTAGAAAATGCATAGCATTTTCGGCCGGCAATATGTTCGGTTTCCATAAAAAACCTCTTTATTTATCTTTTATTTTTGAATTTTACTTTTAATTTTCCTATTTTTCATGGACTAAAATTTTGTCTTGAACATAAAATTATTAGTCTTAAATTTATATTAATGCTAAGTAAATGGGTCAACTATTAGTTATTATACAATTTACCTAAAGCAAAATTGCATTAAAATGCGAGAATTAAACGCAAAAAATGTAATTTCTATTCTAAATTTAAGAATTATCATTTTATTTCTTATTTCTTTATTTTTATATACTTTGGCACTACCAGCGTCCTCTATCGTGTTTTTCACATATCCATAAAATTTAAAATATAGTGATATGGTTTCCTATAGAGGGTGAAGTGCTGTGCGCATGAGCGAAAAAACTGCAAGCGCAGGATAGAGAGACAGACAAAGTGTGCTGCGCATCGCCATGTCTAGAAAACGACAACCTTAAAATTTAAATTTAAAAAATAGTGAAAATTCACTTTAAAATACCGCAAATAATTAAAATTATCGTGCCATCATCCTGTTGGAACTTCAAGTCACGTAGCTCTTATGGAAAGGTGTATGTGTGTGTACACCTTGCACTTTGGAACTTCAAAACAGCGGTAAGTTCCTCTCCATGAGGCTATATCACAATTTTATTTCTCTTTCAAATTTAACCTATAATTTTTAAATTAGTTACTTTCTCTAGTTAAATGAATTTTTTGCGCCAATGTTAATTATAGTCCACTGTATCTACCAAAACCCAATCTGAGCCATCGGAGTGCTACAAATGTTAATGAAAGCTTTCGTTGAATTTTGTGATATTCAGGATAAAATCGAAGAGTTGGTTGAAAAAGACTTAGAGCAGCAAGAAGCGGAAGCAAGGAAAAAAGAGACGGTTGAAGAACGGTATATTTTTGCTTACTCTACAATAAAATCGTTAATTGATTATCATGAGAGTAAAAAACAAGTTCAAATGTCACCACCTATCGTTCAAGTTGTTAATCCTCCGAGTACTTCTCAACAACTTCCCACTGCTCATTTTAGCAAAGCATTCGGGATGAAAATTCCAACATTTTCGGGAAACTATGGGGATTTTCATACTTTTTATAAGGTTTTTTACGATTTGTTTATGGCGACAATTGATAAGGATCTATTCGCGGCTGATTCGCAAAAACTTTTATATCTCAAAACTTTATTAATAAAGGAACCGCTCTCTTTAATAAGTGAATTAAAACCAACTGACGCAAATTATAAAAGGGCTTTGGATATTTTAGTAGCTAAATATGATAAGAAAATGCCAGTAATAAATTATCACATTAATATGATTTTACAAGCATCTGCAGGTAAAGCTACACAAGGCTTAAAAGGGTTTTTAAGTGAAGTTAAACAGCACATTAATGCTTTAGAGGTACTAGATATTGAAATGCATGGAAAGTGGTATTTGCTGTTAATTAATAATTTTTCCGGGAAAATTGATTCACGGCTAAGAAGTGATTTTGAATTAGATAGAAATCAATCAGATTTGCCTACTTTAAAAGAATTTTTTGATTTTTTGGATAAACACATAACTGCTTGGGAATCTTCTCAGACTGTAGGTTTTAAAGTTGAAAACAAAAGTCATGGTGAAGGTCATATAAGATTTGAAAGTTTTGCGGGCACACTTAACACACATGAATGCATATTTTGTAAAATAAAGGGGCATAACATTTTTAGATGTTCAAAATTTATTTCTTTAAAAATTCAGGAAAGAAGGGATTTTACGAAACAAAATAGACTTTGTTTTAATTGTTTAGGTACAGGTCATGGGGTTATGTATTGTACAAGAGAAAAATGCAGGCAATGTTCAGGAAAACACCACGTATTATTGCATGACAATTCAAGATTAAATGAGAACTCAAAGTCAAAAGATGACAACTCAAGGTCAAAGGATAATGATTCAAAGCCAAAAGAGGTCGAATCAAAACCAAAATGTAAGTCAGAAAACACCTCAAATACCGTGACAAATGATAGCAATAATAATGATTCTTATTCCACATCAACCTGTACTGGTATTGAGAAAAGTGTTTTGAATTCTTGTAGAACTAAATCTGTGTTGTTATCAACTGCAAAATTTGACATAATCTCTGAAAATGAAAAAAGAGTAGAAATCAGAGGGCTTTTGGATTCAGCATCTCAAACTTCTTTTGTAAAGCGTTCAGTAGTTGAAAAATTAAAGGCTAGAGAATTCAATACTAGTTTACAAATTACAGGTATTGGTCAGTCAAAAAGTAAGATTTCAAAAATGGTTAATTTACAAATTGAGTCTAAACAAGACAAAAAAGAAAATTTTTAATTTACTTGTGCTATTTTAGATAGAATTACATGTGATATTCCACAACAAACTATTGATACTTCTAAGTTTGTAATTCCTAAGAATATCGATTCAGCTGATTCTGAGTTTGATGTAACTGGAAGCATAGACATGCTCATTGGAGCTGATTTGTACATTGATTTGTTGGAAACGGGGATCATTAAATTAGGTGACAATTTACCAGTTCTATTAAACACAAAGTTAGGTTGGATTGTAGGTGGTACAGTTCCTAGTAGTCAAAAGAGCAGCGTTTCAAACTTGAGTGTATGTTTATTAAGTCAAAATTTTCGTGATTTAAATGAGTTCATACCTAGATTTTGGCAGTTGGAAGAAATTTCTGAAAAGAGAATTCCTACAATTGAGGATAAGAAAGCAGAAGAAATTTTTACTTCCACAACATGTCGAAGTACAGATGGTAGATTTGTTGTAAGTTTACCTCTGAAAGGTAGTTTGTGCACCATTTTTGTCCACAAGGTGTCTTGTGCAGTTGGCAAGAGAACATGAAGTTTCTCATCCACTAGCTGCTAAAATGTTATGTTGATGACATACTTGGTGGTTCAATTTCCGACTTCTGTGAATTGAGAAAAGATTTAATAGAAATTTGGGTTCTGCTGGGTTTACTCTGCATAAATGTGTTTATAATATCGATTTGGAAAATGTGAGGTCTGATTCCAACGTAAAAGAAATACATGTTGATCAAAATTTAAGTAAAGTTTTAGGAATATATTGGAAAAATGAGTCTGATAAATTTTCAATTTCTGGAGTTGAAATAAATTTAGAACAGATTCCAACAAAGCGTATTGTACTTGCAAATATTGCAAACTTGTTTGATCCTTTAGGATTTATTGGTTTAATGATTATTTTTGGTAAAATTTTGATGCAAAAAATATGGGCTGCCAAGATTGACTGGGATTCAGAGTTACCACAGGAGTTGTTAAATAAATGGAAAAAATTTGCAAGTAATGTTGTCCAACTTCAAGACTTACAAGTTCCAAGATTATTATATGATCCAAATAAAGAAATTTTGGATATTGAACTTCATTGTTTTTTTTTCTTGATTCATCAGTTAAAGCATACGGCACATGCGTATATTTGCGTACAATTTATTCGGATCAGAGTGTCACATGTAGATTGATTTGTTCAAAATCAAGAGTTGCACCTAAGAAGGTAATTACACTTCCCAGATTGGAAATATGTGGTTTCTTATTAATGTCAAGGTTATGTCATAAATTAGTGTCTTTACTTGACATAAAATTTTCAAAAGTAGTCCTTTGGACTGACTCACAAATCTTGACCCGAAAAATGGGTTACTTTCGTTGCAAATCGTGTATCAGAGATTCAAGAGTTAGCAAGTAACTTTGAATGGTATCATGTTTCATCTAGTAGCAATCCAGCTGATCACATTTCAAGAGGTTTAGACACAGTTGCATTAATGTGATGACTGGTGGAATGGACCACAATTTTTATACGATTTTAATGTTTTATACCTTCAGAGTATTTTTAATGTTTTTAATGATTTGTTAACAGAACAACGAAAAGTGGTACATGTTAATGTCACTACAGAGGCAATTAAACTTTTTGAAAAATTTTCCAGCTTTAATAGGTTGCAACGAGTATTGGCTTGGTGCCGCAGATTTGTGAATAACTGTCAAAAATGTCATTTTTCCATTGAAATTGACGATCTAGAAAAGGGTAAGATTGTGAATTCTAAACCGCTAGTTAATCTTTTACCTTTTTTGGATGAGGATAAGATATTGAGAGTTCATGGACGTTTAGCTCAAAATCAGGATTTATCATTTAATCAAAGATTTCCCATGATATTACCTCCCAAAGATCATGTAGTAAAGCTTTTGTTTATGCAAGAACATGTTAATTTGTTTCATTCAGGGCCCCAATTAGTTTTGTCAAATCTTTAATTGAGATTTTGGCCAGTAAATGGTTTAAATGCCATTAAAAGTAAACTTCAAAAATGTGTAACATGTTTCAGATTTCGTGCTGTAAATGCAAAACAGATAATGGGATCTTTACCTTTAGATAGAACTTCAATTTTTAGACCATTTTTAAAAGTCGGCGTTGATTTTGAAGGTCCTTTTGATTTAGAAGAGTCACAGTTGCGTAAATCGAGAGTTTTTAAAGGTTATATTGCTGTGTTCGTTTGTATGGTAACGAAGGCAGTAGACATTGAGATTGTGACAAGTCTCTCATCAGAAGCCTTTATAGCTACGCTTAAGAGGTTTATAGCTAGAAGGGGACATCCAGAATTCATTTATAGTGACAACGGAACAAGAAAGGTGTATGAATTTTTTCAGCAGCACAAAAATAAAGTAATTGAATTCCTTTCAGTTAAACAAATAACATGGAAGTTTATTCCTCCAAACAGTCCACATTGGGGTGGTCTGTGGGAAGCAGCAATCAAATCTGTTAAGCACCATTTAAAACGATCTGTGGGCAATCATGTTTTGACGTTTGAACAATTTTCAACGTTTACCTGTCAAATCGAAGCAATTTTAAATTCCAGGCCATTGACAGCATTATCCACAGACCCTTTCGATTTAAACTGTCTAACTCCTTCTCATTTTTTGATAGGCGACGTACTAACTTCGTTTCCAGAAAAAATTTTGACCGAGAATCCTGACAATCGTCTAAATGTTTATGAGTCTTTACAAAAAATGAGACATGTTTTTTGGACACGTTGGACAGTTGAATATTTGAATAGATTACAGAATCGTCCGAAATGGGTAAAAATTTAGAAATAAATGACTACTAATACCATAGTAAAGGAAGATGGATTAAATCCTTTACATCGGTGTTTGGGACGTATAGTAGATTTAATGCATGGTAAAGACAATAAAGTGAGAGTTGTAAAAATTCGCACTAAAAACGGGTTATATACAAGACCAATCATAAAATTATGTCCTTTGCCATTTGGCGCGGGGGAGGATGTTGGGAAAGCTCAATAAATTTGGTGCGCAATAACTTTCAGAACCTACATACGTTGGCACTTTACAACGAATCAGCGCGGCTTGCTTTGAAAACTCGTTCCGCTCGCCTTGATCGTGTCTCACTCGAGAAATGCAGATCAGTTCTACCAAAACTCTGCCACGTAGAAGGTCACGCGCTTTGAACGATTAATTTTACTCGGCTTTGACAAAATCCATTTTTTGGAGTTCAGAATAACAGTATCTACATGTAAAATACTAGTTTAAGGTTTCGCAGTTTTACAGAATTAAGATTTTAGTCAACGCTTATAATTCGTTTTGTGATTCTCGAATTTTGATTCATTATACCTACAGTGTTGTAAAATTAAAGACTAACGTTTTGTTTATTTTACTACACAGTAGAAAAGTGCCGTGACAACAAAAAGGCAAATTTATACAGTCCACTTAAGTTTATTTTCCAAGCGACAAGTTTGCTCATTGGTTCGATTGATTCATGGTATATCCAATGGTCCCAGCAAACTAGGCCAATATACACTACATCAAATTTGGAACCAACCATAACACAGTGTCCCAACCACGCATATGGAAAATATATGTGCACTAGGCAAAACGTGCAATTTCTACACCAGTGGCTGAAAACTGTGATATTACCTAACTAAAGTATGAATATAATCAAACTTTTTATTATCTGTATATTGCTTACCTTAATAAATAAACATTTTTGATTTTAAATAGCAGTAGTTTTATTTTATTTTGATACATATCTAAAGGTACTATTACTATAAGTAGGTTCTGGTACTATTCTACGCAGCGGATATTGAGCTGTCGGAAGACGCCGTTCGGTAAAGATTCTATCCACCAAACTTAAATTTGACATATTTTCCATAACCTTTTTCTTATTTTCGTAAAATTCAATATCCCTATTAACCTTATCGATTCTTCTCACAAAATCTTCAACTTGACGTCTGTACTCCTCACACATCATTTTTAAACTAGATAATAAGTTTTTTTTGCTATTTAAAAAGACACTATACAAAAGAGACACTGCCGCCAAAGTCCCTTGCACTCTAAAACCCCCCATTTTTCTTACCTTCTATATCGCCCCCCTCTTCGCCTCTTAACATCTGAAACCCCCCTTTTTCTACCTTTTAAAGCCCCCTTACCTTACATTACCCACTCCGCCTCCTGTCTAAATAAATAGTATTATTTAAATTTAAAATAATTTTTGTTATGACTCATTTCCTGTTGACAAGTCTCCCGCAACAAGTTAAGACAAGTCCTGACTTGTAACGTTTTAGGTCGACATGTCTCATTTTAAAGTATTTACAAGTCTTAACCTGCTTGAAAAATATTAGTCATTATCGTCATCATACCTTTAAATCTGTCGTAGTCTATATTTTTTAAAATATGAATTTTTCAAAATTTGACCTTTTTGGTCTTATAGTATTTGCTACTCTGAAATTCGCTAAATAACGTTTTTCCCGAATCTTAACACAGGATGTGCTTTTTCGCATCTCTATGACCCCGCGATACTGCAACTCGGGGCTTTTGGTGATAAACTGTATAGTTTTTAAAATATGAATTTTCAAAATTTGGCCATTTTTGGTCTTATAGGATTCCCTAACCTAAAATTCGCTAAATGACATTTTTCCGATTCCTAATAATGACCCTTAAATAATAAGTTTATTTTGTTAGGTTGCTATATCAGTGGGCACCGTGTGGCTAACATACAAAAAACACTCTGTCTTTTTAATTTTTCTTATACCTACTTATTGAATTTATCATACATAAACCAAACTTCCGCTGGAATGCTTTCGAAGTCCTTATCAGTGCATGTGGGATAAAACAACAAAAAATATTAAATTTTTAAATATATAATAAATACTAAGACTGTTCTGGAAAAATATTTATGATTCTCACAGTTCATAAGCACGCCTATTAACAACCCCCCCTTTTTTCTACCTACCACTAAAAACACATATCCACTACAACAACATGATATAATACGCCATTTTACCTATTTTGGTCCACCAAATACGAAAAAAACACACCATAACCACACCTCTTAATATCTGAAACCCTCATCCCCCCTTCCCTCCATCCCCCCTCTTTATTACCTAACACAAAAAACACATAATTTTTTACCTGCCTACCAACATACTGATAACAAAACACTCCATTTTTCCTTACCTACTTTCGAAACTCCATTTTTTTAATGCCTACCACAAAAAACACACATCCTACTATTCGAGGCCTCGTGTGCCCCGCCCACCAACAACCTGATAACATCACACGCCATTTTTTATTTTTTCCTACTTTTCCAAACCCATTTTTTAAATACCTACCACAAAAAACACACACCGAACTATTGGCCTTTTGTGCCCCGCCCACCAACAACCTGATAACATCATACGCCATTTTTCTTTTTTACCTACTTTCCAAATTCCATTTTTTTAATCCCTACCACAAAAAACACATCGTTATATTGGGCCCTTGTGCCCCGCCCACCAACAACCTGATAACATCATACGCCATTTTTCTTTTTTACCTACTTTCCAAACTCGATTTTTTAATATCTACCACAAAAAAACATATCGTACAATTCGACGATGTTAAAAATAATGAAAAATTTTAAGTCCCTTATCAAAGTGCGTTATACTATTCTTATTATATACTATTCTTATTATCCTACTATTGCGATAACGCAACATTATCTACCACAAAATTTTGCTGTTACTCATAGAAAAGGTGAATTAGTATGCAAAATAATGGAACATTTTAAAATGTTGGACATGTACCATGAATTTGAGAAGACCCAGTCAACAGCTGTTTACTTCGATGAGGCTCCAAATAACTTAATTAAAGTGCGTGAAAATATTCATCAAATTGTAAGCAAAATAATAAACAAATAGATTAATATAATTTAAAAAACATTCAGATCTTGACTATGTTTGCAAGGGTCTTGTACCATCTGTAAAATATAATACAAATTATTATTTATTAGCAACAGAAAAGGCAAAAGGTGGGTTAAATAAAGATAAACTACATTAATATCTTTATTAAATGATAAGAACAATTTAAATGTTTGGAAAATGCCAACATCATTTGGAGAAGAAGACGGTTTTTGGGGAGATCAGTAATTCTATACATATTGTAAGCAAAAAATTGAAAACTCAACACATATAATCCAGACGTACTTCAGACATAATTCAGCTGTAGTTTAGATGTACTTTAGATGTACTTCAACTGTGCTTCAGATGTACTTCAGATGTACTTCAGCTGTACTTCAGCTGTACTTCAGATGTACTTCAGCTGTACCTCAGATGTACTTCAGATGTACTGCAGACGTAATTCAGCTATCCTCAGGTGTAGTTTAAACATAATTAACTTATCAATATGTTGTTGTACGGCGTAAATGATAGGTGCTCCGTATTAGAAAGAGTGGAATTAGACAAGGAAGAGCAAACAGAAAACTTTTTAAAGCCATTCTTCAAACCTCAAAAATTAACTGCATTAAGTTTTGTTCAAGACGATAATGATTCCAATAAGGAAGATGTATGATAAGGTTTTTGGTCCCCGATATTATAACAATAAGTGGATGTAGATAATGAGAATATTGCTTTGTCACATTTTCAAGAACACTTCGGGGCTTGAAAACTTAATATTATTTAAAGAACCAAAGTACTTTTCACCTCTAGAGCATCAGATCTACAAACAAATATCAGAGCTGAGAGGTGTCCATCGAGATTCTAGAGGGCGTTTAAGAATGCATGCATGGTCTTTCAACCAAATACAAAAATATTATTCGGCCTTTATTTAAAAAAAAGACAAAACCTAAATATGATAAAAATATAAATTTTCAGGCAGCATATTTTTATTAAAAGTAAACTAGTGAATAGTCTTGAGAACATACCACTTGTTTAAATTACGACCAGTAGTTACTATATAATGTTGTATAAAGGTGTCTGACAACTTTCGAATAATGTCTTAAAGCATGAGGATACCGAAAATTTGGGGATAAGAATTTTACTATTTAAATATAGTTTCCAGGTTTGCTTAGGAGTTTGCTTATTTAACTATCTATGTATATAGGTGAACACATTGTGTTAATTGTACCCTTCGGAAGTGCCCGATATTATTGTGAAGCAATTCTCATTTGTTTAAAATCATATCCCCATGATTAGTACTCACGTATGATCTTGTTGTTAAAAAATCACTAAAGAAATTAATCTGAGGCAGACTAAATGTAATCAGTTATAGTTTGTGGTGTCTCTGTCTTCAGTATAATTTTTTTAATAACAATGTAATTTTTTTATAAAATAAAACAGCATAAGATAATTATTTTAAACAAGTTTTTGGAGTATAGGAATTACTAAACCTTACTAAAAACATCAAGTTATTTGCATCTAAAAAAATATACATTTTGTATCCAGGTTCTGAGTCACTCTTGTCCCTAGTCAAAAACTTGTTTCTATGTTTATGCTTCCATTACTAAAAAATAAAATAATTTGAAACTACAAGAAAAACACAAGTAAAATATTTTTCCACAACTGCTTAAGTCCTGGAAAAATTTTGCAGTCAAATTAAGTGATATCATTTAAAAAACAACTGTTAATAAAATTAGTACTATATTTTGGAAAGTGAAATAAGAAGGTAGCGGGGCACATTTACAGGACAAATCTATTCTGCTACTCACTTACCTCACTTATCAATTCAATATGGTTAAGATTTTAGTTTTTTCATAAGAAAGTATATAATTATAAACTTTAGTTAGTTTGATTATATGTTAAACTGCTATAAGCGCAACAAAATTCGAGGTGAATTCTGTTATAACTTAAAAAATAAGAATCGCCCATAATATAAATAAATACATTTTTCTTATATTTTATTTTATTTATTTTTTAAATATTTATTTGGTAGGTAGGTAGATATTATTAATTATTAACGTATTAGGAGACCAACCCAGACCAAAAGACCCGGAACAGCGATAAAAATTCATTCATGAAAACAACTCGCTTTTACCCCAACATGCGCCTATAAGTTAGAAAAAAGAGAAATATTTTTAACAAGGTCTATAACAACGCTGTATGAAACACGACTTACGTATATTTATTCTTTATACATCGAATACATCTATCGATTTACCAGTGTCGGCGTCTGAATAGACATATTTACAAGAAAAATAAACAATAATAACATTTTTGAGGTTATATTCTCAAATACGGATGCCGAAGTTTAAAAATATGAGGCTTTGATGATTTTCATATCCCCTAGACCTAGAAGTATTAAAACCACCAAAGTTTGGGATACTCTGTACATTTTTTGAATGACAGTTAGGATTAAAAAATGTACTATTTTGGTATGTGCTAAAAAAAGTCACACTAAATTATTCTCAAAATGTCCTTGATTTATTTGTACTTATGATTTTGATTTAAAAGGTATTTGAAGGTCAAGCAGTTTCAAAAAATTTACCTGAGAAACGAAATTTATGAACACTTTTGTTCAGTTTTGTTGTATAAGGGACTCCCGCATCATTTTAATATCTTTTAAATGTTCTTTTGAAAAATAACATCAAAATAACTTGAAACTACCAAAAATTTTTTTCAACATCGCATTTTGCCATTCAGAATTTATAGGCAGATCTTACAAGATTCAGTTCTTTATATTTTGGTATCATAGTAACAGTTTTATCTCTTTCTCTTCAATTGATTTAAAAAAGGCTTGCTATATTTGGTGTTCTGTGATCATTATAAGGGCACGGATCACCTAACAAACAGATAGGGTGGTGGGGGGTGCTACGCGCATCTTTCACGCAGCCTGCCATGTTGGGGTCAACCACTCCAGAGGCGCATTCTGTATTTTAATATTTTTTAAACTTTTACTACGTGTTGAGCGTTAGTGGTGTGTAGATGAGATTTTTGTGTTTGATATATGTGATTTTTGATTTTAAACAATGGGAACGATTTGTTCCGTAAGAGACTGTAAATCCACGCGACGATATACCCTGAATCATTGACCCTTAAATTAAGCACAGATTCACAAATTAAAAGGGTAAGGGACAATTCACCGCGGTTGATTGGCCGCGGCCCGTTTTGCCACGGGGACAATTCGCCGCCAATCGAATTGCCGCGGGGACAATTTGCCGCGGGAACAATTCGCCGCGAGATTGTTGTTTCATTACCATTGTTTTATTTACCTTGACTTCATATATTTTTTTATAAAAATAATGTTTACAAACTTTCCAACTAGGTATTTGGTGGTAACTATACAATCCAGCATTTTTTTATTTGGAAAAAATATATAAAATGGCTAATATAAAATGGGGGTTTTTGCCATTTAAGAACCGATATGCATCAAACTAGAAACTTTATTAAATTTTAAATTATTTTTAACTTAAACTAAAAAAAATCAAAATGGGAACCGACCTGAAACACCTTAAAGTTCCGAATTTGATGAATATCGTTTAATCAAATTAAAAATCCACCATTTTTGTTCTGCTATTTGAGTAAAAAACTGTATTGATTGACCTTAATTCTGTTGGAAAAGTTTTAAAAAAGTGATAATCGAACAAACAAATATATTATATGAAGTCAAGCTAAATAAAACTGTTTAAACAATTGCCACTGACATGAAACAAAAAATCTAGCGGCGAATTGTCCCCACCGCGTATCGGCCGGCGGCAAATTGTCCCCGCGACGAATCGGCCGGCGGCGAATAGTCTCCGAGGCGAATCGGTCCGCGGCAAATCGGCTGCGGCGAGTTGTCCCATTTCCCAATTTAAAATAATAAAACAAAAAGTACACCAAAGAAAATGTTAACGCTTAAAAAAAATGGTAGCTTTGGCAAACGTTGAGTTAATTTTTCATTTTTGTTTATTAGGTATTCAAAAACTCCAACATATTTTTAATATTTTTGGTTATGATCTGTGTTTTCAATAGCTTAAAACTGCAACTAATGTAAATTTCACTGCTAAAGTGTTAAACGCCTCTTGAAATCAAAGGGTCTTGTGATTTTTTTCGGTTTTTTAAAATTTTATCACAAGAGTTTGTTTGAGTTTAGTGGGTATTACAATATAAATATTACAAAAATTTGATGTTTTTTATGCATCTGAAAAATGTTTAGGATAAAGATCCAACATTCTTTAGAAAATGTCTAATTTTGACGTAAGCTTTTAGAACATCATATAAGATTTATATAAGATCCTCGTTCCTTACTGATTTTAAAATTTTTTAACGCGTCGATGCTCTGATAAAATCATTATTTATGTTTTAATGCATTATATCTCAAAATGCTGTGAATATCTTTAAAATAACAAAACAAATATCTAAAATTGTAGGTTGTTTCGATTTAAAAAGATCCCTCCTATCAAAATTTAACATTTTGGCCAGCAAATTATTTAAAAAACCGAATTATTACCGTTTTGGTAATGCATAATTCCACAAAATTTTAATGGTCTGTTATAATTTATAAGAAACAAACAAAAAATCGAAAAAAAATGCTAAGTTTAACACCCTGTAAAAACCAAGAGGCCTAACAAAATCTAATGCGAAAAAAGTCTTTGTTTTGACCATTTCAACAACCCCTTAAAGTTTCATGCATCATTTAAATTACACCCTGTACAATAAACTATTATGTAACATTTGGTCAAGAGTTTTTGACACGAATTTGTTATAATTTTTTATTATGCCACTATTTACACTTTTAAGGATACATATAAAACAACTATGTTTTTTAAATATTAGATTTTACTAAATTTTAAAATATTAATTTACCGTGAAGCAAGTTTGTGCTAATTGTAAAGATTATTTGGTCACCCTGTATCTCCTTAAACTTTCAATTTTTCGAAAAAACTAATAAATAATATCTGATTCCAGTAAATTAAGAAATTACTCTACAATGTTCAACTTCCAATATTTAAATTTCACAATTTTACTCCTTTTGAAACTTAATAAATATTATCCCAATAAAACAAAAAAAAAAAAACAAAAAAGCAATCAATTTTTTTCTTTTTGTGTTTGGCTGTATGCTGGAAACGACAACATGCTAACGTATTCTGGACGAAAAAGAATACCTCTTTTTGTGCTTCCCCTATCTCTCATTCAATAAAACACATTATTTCCATAGTCCCCTACAGAAGACAACATATAATTTTTTTACGCGGCCGAAAATCTAAAATTCATTTTAGCTCCCATTTTTAGCAGTACAAAACTATTTTAATGTTTTTATTGTTTCTGGCAGTAAAAATATTTTTTCGCATCAACAATCTGAAACATTTATATTTTATGATAAATTTATTTTAGTCCGGCTCTGAGTTTGATTCCCAATGCTCAGCCATCGTTGAATTCTCCGAGATCAAAGACCGCCAGCCGGCTTATTTATCTGTTTGTTAGGTGATCCGTGATAAGGGTTTCTAAAGAAGCATTGTTTTAGTTGTAAGTAAGTACGTTTTTTAAAATAAATTTTAAAGTTTTTTGTTTATTTGCTAGTCTTCTCCTATAGGCTATGGTATTAATAAAGAAAAAATAAATCGAAAACAGTTGTTTAATAAAGAAACACTGGTTTGTTACGAAATGCCAAATATTGTTCAATAAAGAAACGCTTTTTTGTATATGATATTTTAATTCTGTTTTTCGCTTTAATATATATGCAAAATGATTTTAAAAAATATAACGCTATCAAAAGAATAATGTTCATATTTTTTTTTCATAGATTGTTGTTCTATCTGCAAGCGCGTTCTGTTGAATACTGTACTGAAAAGCTTGAATGAGAGATTTGTGGCAACCACTTACTATCTTTAGAAGTTCAGCCACGGATCACCTAAGGTGATCCGTGGTTCAGCCTTCTTCGTTTATACATTACGTTACACCAAACCTATAGTGCGATAATTTATATGGCACATGTCAGAGTTTTTGTAACTAACTTCGAACATTAAACCAGATTTTCTGAGGTAATCGTAAATCTTCGTTAACATTTAGGCATCTTCGGATGTTAAATTTTGAAGGATTTTGTCTAAAGTTAAAACAAATAAGAAAATGTTAATAATATTGTATTTAGCAGTTACATAGGTAGTTAACTAAATTATCTCATTGACTAAAATGACCATTATGTGACGCGTGACTACTTTAGCATGGGTCGACATAATAATATTGACAGTTTCTATCTCTCTCAAACATATGCAAAAATACGTATTTGATTATTTGATGAATTTCAAAAGATGTGTGTGGAAAATACCATATGACTTCAATTTTTAAAGATTGTGATATTGATAAGGGAAGATATCGGTATGGTTTTGATAACTTTATATATCTTTAGATTCAAATACTGCTTAGTGTTAATAGTTTTAACACACTTGTAGAGATAACATAGATAAAAATGTTGGAAAAACATAAAAATGGTTAGTGGTGAAAAAAACTTAAAGAAAAAATTAATTTCGAAAAGAAAAATAATAAGTGAGAAATTAAATTTGTTTAAACAGGGTCAGATTTCACAGGCTTACCTATTTCAACCCATTACAAAACACTTGGAAAATATTGAATCTAGTTTAACCGATAAAAAACCTCCGACACTGGTCAATATACCTTCATTATCACCCAGATTAACAACTCCTCAAAAAATCAAGCAAGAAAACGAAAAACAACAACAACAAGAAAAACAGGAAGAACTTGAAGATCTGCAAACTTCATCGCTTTTTCATAAGAATTTTGATAATAACAGAGCAGAAGAAGATGAAAAACAGATGCCTGAGCCAGGTGCTTACATTTAAGGCTTATTCCATTCAACTCCTCGAAACCCAAATCCTACAACGCCGAAACCGAAACGAAGATTAAATTTTTCTTTAAGTGCTAAAAAACCCAATAAGCCCACCACAAGTGGTTACTTTTTGACAAAAGAAGTGTTAAAAGATGCAGCAGAGAACTTTACACAGAATGAGGCTAGAAAGCAAGAAGAGTTTGAAAACGGACGACTTAGAGACTTGATGAATAAATCCGAGAATGATTACTACAGTCAGTTTCATCCTTTACTTGCAGGCTATATTAAAGAATTTTTACATGATCCATCCACCGTGCCTTCTGTCCCACAAAATTATTTTTTCAAGGTTCGTGTACGGCGAGATGATATTGAAAATTTTTATATTGGTGATTCGAAAATTGATTTTGATGGAGCTGATTTAATTATAAAAGGTAAACGCTATAAAGGTACACATGGTTTGTACAAATTACTCTTTAGAAAAAATATGCCTACAAAGTACACCCAAGATGACGCAGACGCCTTTAGAGACATTATTGAACACATCTATGCAAAGACACTTTTACTGTTAAGAAAATTCAGCTCACCAACCCATTAACATACCTATAAGAGGATGCTAACAAAAATGAAATTAAGGGAGGATTCTATGAGCTCCAGCTGCAAAAATTAAAATATTCTGATATATATTTAGTAGAAAAAATTTTGAAACGAGCGAAAAATAAGGTGTTTGTAAACTGGTTAGGATTTAATAATAAACATAATAGCTGGATAGATAAAAGTAATGTGGCTTAGTATTAATTAAATAAAAACATATAAAAGTTATTGGTGTATATTTTATTTACTATTTTCTTAAAATACAGTTGAATATTACTTAAGTATTATTTTTCATCCTGGTTTGGGTTTCTAAAGTACTTGGAGGGAACGGAAGGGCGAAAGAATATCGAAACACAAAATATCGAAAACACAAAATATCGAAAATACAAAATATCGAAAACATACAAAATATCGAAACTACAAAATATCGAAACCACAAAATATCGAAACTACATTTTATCGAATTACAAAATATCGAAACTACAAAATATCGAAACCACAAAATATCGAAACTACAAAATATCGAAACTACAAAATATCGAATCACAAAATATCAAAAATACAAAATATCGAAAATACAAAATATCGAAACTACAAAATATCGAAAACACAAAATATCAAAAATACAAAATATCGAAAATACAAAATATCGAAAATACAAAATATCGATTCACAAAATATCGAACATACAAAATATCGAAATTAACAAATATCAAAAATCAAAAATAGAAAATTTCGAAACCTTAACCTAACCCGACGTTGACGTAACCTAACCTAATCTAACTAAACCTAATCTGACCTAACCTCATAAAAATAGAAAGTTTCAAAAATCTAACCTGATAAAACCTAATCAAATCAAGCCAAAACAAACCGAACCAAAGCAAACTGAACCAACAATTAAAAAAAAAAAAACTTTCCTGACTTCTTTTCCGGGATCCTAGAGGGTGTGAATCCGAACCGAACAAAACCGAACAGAACAGAACAGAACAGAACCGAACCGAACCGAACCGAACCGAACCGAACCGAACCGAACCGAACCGAACCGAACCGAACCGAACCGAACCGAACCGAACCGAACCGAACCGAACCGAACCGAACCGAACCGACCCGACCCGACCCGAACCGAACCGAACCGAACCGAACCGAACCGAACCGAACCGAACCGAACCGAACCGAACCGAACCGAACCGAACCGAACCGAACCGAACCGAACCGAACCGAACCGAACCGAACCGAACCGAACCGAACCGAACCGAACCGAACCGAACCGACCCGACCCGACCCGAACCGAACCGAACCGAACCGAACCGAACCGAACCGAACCGAACCGAACCGAACCGAACCGAACCGAACCGAACCGAACCGAACCGAACCGAACCGAACCGAACCGAACCGAACCGAACCGAACCGAACCGAACCGAACCGAACCGAACCGAACCGAACCGAACCGAACCGAACCGAACCGAACCGAACCGAACCGAACCGAACCGAACCGAACCGAACCGAACCGAACCGAACCGAACCGAACCGAACCGAACCGAACCGAACCGAACCGAACCGAACCGAACCGAACCGAACCGAACCGAACCGAACCGAACCGAACCGAACCGAACCGAACCGAACCGAACCGAACCGAACCGAACCGAACCGAACCGAACCGAACCGAACCGAACCGAACCGAACCGAACCGAACCGAACCGAACCGAACCGAACCGAACCGAACCGAACCGAACCGAACCGAACCGAACCGAACCGAACCGAACCGAACCGAACCGAACCGAACCGAACCGAACCGAACCGAATCGAACCGAACCGAACCGAACCGAACCGAACCGAACCGAACCGAACCGAACCGAACCGAACCGAACCGAACCGAACCGAACCGAATTGAAACGAATCGAATGGAACCGAACCGAACCGAACCGAACCGAACCGAACCGAACCGAACCCTACCAAACCGAACCGAACCGAACCGAACCGAACCGAACCGAACCGAACCGAACCGGACCGAACCGAACCGAACCGAACCGAACCGAACCGAACCGAACCGAACCGAACCGAACCGAACCGAACCGAACCGAACCGAACCGAACCGAACCGAACCGAACCGAACCGAACCGAACCGAACCGAACCGAACCGAACCGAACCGAACCGAACCGAACCGAACCGAACCGAACCGAACCGAACCGAACCGAACCGAACCGAACCGAACCGAACCGAACCGAACCGAACCGAACCGAACCGAACCGAACCGAACCGAACCGAACCGAACCGAACCGAACCGAACCGAACCGAACCGAACCGAACCGAACCGAACCGAACCGAACCGAACCGAACGGAACCGAACCGAACCGAACCGAACCGAACCGAACCGAACCGAACCGAACCGAACCGAACCGAACCGAACCAAACCGAACCGAACCGAACCGAACCGAACCGAACCGAACCGAACCGAATCGAACCGAACCGGACCGAACCGAACCGAACCGAACCGAACCGAACCAAACCGAACCGAAACGAACCTAACTGAACCGAACCTAACCTAATCAAACTAAACTACAACACTGCTAATTAGGTTTGGTTGGGTATGGTTAGGCTTGGATAGGTTAGTTTCGGTTCGGTTCGGTTCGGTTTGGTTCGGTTCGGTTCGGTTCGGTTCGGTTCGGTTCGGTTCGGTTCGGTTCGGTTCGGTTCGGTTCGGTTCGGTTCGGTTCGGTTCGGTTCGGTTTGGTTCGGTTCGGTTTGGTTCGGTTCGGTTTAGTTCAGTTCAGTTCAGTTCGGTCCGGTTCGGTTCGTTTCGGTTCGGTTCGGTTCGGTTCGGTTCTAATTCACACCTTCTAGGATCCCAGGAAAGAAGTTTTTTGAAAAAAATTGTTGGTTCAGTTTGCTTTGGTTCGGTTTGATTCGGTTTGGTTAGATTTGATTAGATTTTGTTAGGTTAGGTTTTTGTTATTGTAACGGTTTTTTTGTTACTGTTAAACTAAAATACTCTCGGTAGCTCAGTTGGGACTGAGGTCACGGTGTTCACCTAAAAAAAACTCTACAATATTCATGTGAAATAAATTAACTTTCTTTTACCTAAAGGGCGCCAATACAAGTTTAAAAGTAAAATAGAAAGGATGTATCGGGATCTTAGTGAACCTTGTATTATTCACTAAGTATTAATAAAGATGGTGAATGTTTGATTAAAACGCAAAAGGTTTAAAAAATATAGTCTCTAATCTTTTTTATCAGCAAACGACTTGCAAGAAGGAAATTTGCAAAAAAATAAATATATAAGGATCTTTTAACCTAAATACTTAATTATATAGCTATCGATTAAAAATATTATTTTATATCCTTGTTTCTTATCACAGAATGTTCGTTACTATTTATTTTTATTATCTCAAGAATGTAATTTAATTTCTATTTATAAAGAGTTGGTTTTTTATTTCAATAAAAGAATTTATCTTATTATTTTATGTTAATAAAAAGTAAGAAAATACACGGACGATAAAATCAAGCCACAACAAAAAAATTATCGAAGAACTTAAAAATAAAAGTATGTACCTATTTGGCTAAAACAAAAAAAGTATATATATATTTTTGGGACCTAAGAAAAATTAATACTTTTGGAGGGTAAGTGCGCATCTACTCAACAAGGGTGCATTGTTGCCAGATCTTAACAAGGGCAATAAATAGGTTTACCAAAACTATTAACAAATATTAACTAGAAATATATCACAGTTAAATAAAATGTTTAGTAAAAATAAGTATTAAATCTTATCTGCCAAATGGCTGGAGGTTGAGTCCTTAAAAGATTTGAGTAGGTAGTGTGGTCGGTACTTCAACAAAACAGATTTCAAAACGGGACAGCAAAACAAAAAGAAAGCAGTAACATCGGCTAGTACAACATGGCTTTTACTTCAGTAAACAATTACGGGCTTCTGCTCAGAGTATGTGTGATGTACGGGCTTCAAAACATATACAGATCCACGAAAACGAGCTCCATAAAATGGCCTAAAAAGTGTAACGTGTCATTTTTACGTTTAAGGCAACGTTACATATTTGTTTATTTAGGTAAATAATCAAGGCTCTTCGACTCGTCTTTCTGTACACAAGTTAAGGGTATTTTATAGAGCTAGGTTTGGAGGTTATATAGTGTCCAGGAAGTTACCTTAAAAAGGAGGCATTCCATTGAATTACTGTGGACACTGCGCACATCGCATTATCTGGACATCGTAATTGGAACTTGAGATCACAGGTTTCGGGAAAAATCACATAAAAACTTTTGATTGCTTTGTTTATCTGTAAAATTTCGTAGCTTTCTTTGACGTTCACGAAGGTAAACAGCTGTTCTGCTGAGGCATGGCGGCGTTGCCGCATCACAAATGGTTTCAGTAACAGGAAGAAAACATTTACGTGAACATTTCATTCGCTTATGTTTATTTTCGAGGATATTGGGACAATCATTTCTCTTCCGAACCTCATATCCTTCACGGATTAGCTAGTTTGGGTCCACGGTTCGACCAGGAACAAAGATGTCAAAGGGGCGGACCCTTTGATATCTTTATTAGTTTGATAAGGAGAAGATAAAATAAATACGAGTTATGCACTTTTGTAAATGGGAGATAAACGAGGGATAAAAACCAGGACTAAAAGAATAAACAAAATCGTATTTTTATATTATATAAATTTATATATAATCATAGTTAAATAAAGTTAAGAGCTAACTCAGTCGGATTGGAAGGTTGTGTAGGGCTAGCTAGTGGTGAGCAAACTTAACATCTGAACACTCTTAGGCCGGGTTTAAGCAGTAGTTCAATGTGTATTTTTAGGTTCAAGTTCAGAAACAACTTTATTAATGTAGAAATGTTTTACAAAAATGGCGTCAAACCATATGAATCTTAGAGAAAACATATATAAAGAGCAAAGGAAACTTTTGACTAAAACTGTAACTAAAATACAACTAAATTCTACACTTAGTATAGCTTTACTCATATGGGAATTGGTTGAGTGTTCGAATATTCCTGGGTTTGATGCATGCTCTGATCTCCAATAATTGATTTTACAGTTGATGCTGAGCTTCTTATAGTCCTGCTGGTTATTTTCCTCCTACTTGCTATGTCGGCGGGGGTCCGGTGAGCAAATGTTCGGTCTATGTATGGAGGGTGTCTCGATGTCCTTGTTATAAAAATTTCAACCGTGGAAATAGATCCGACAACACCTCAGTGTGCGTTTTACGTATTTTCGATATCCCCTTGGTCGATGCTGCCCCCTGTAGACCGGTACGGAAGTATTAATGTATTTCCTCATTGGTTAGTTTGAAAACCGCGGGTTTTTTCTCCAGGCTCGCAAACCGGATTTAGTGATTTTTCGGCGAGAGCGTTTTTTTTTTATAAATGGGTTCGCATCCTTATTTGAATTTAACCGGGAAAATTTGGTTGGTACTGTGTACTGTCCCCACCAAATCTAGAAACGATTTCCGGCAACTTAATTTTTTTTGGATTCTTGACAAATTGTCTTGTCTCTTTCCTAAAGAATTTTGGCTGGGCTGGTGGCCGTCTATTGGTGTCGTCATTGTTTTTGTGGTTATTGGCACTTAATGGCACTGCAGTAGTTGCAGATTATACCAAAGACGGTATAACTGTGAGCCGTCGTTGTTTAGGCGAATCTTAAGTGACGCTCACACCCCCTGAGAGGGATTTAAGGCGGCCTACGCCGTTTCTACGGGAAAGAAGCGTGGTAAGTTCGATTTTTATTTTTTTTTAAATTCTTCAAGACAATATTTGCCTCCCAAATTGTAATTAGTGTTTGTGTGAAGTGTGATTTTTCTGCAAAAGACGTGTTTTGGAGTTTCTTAATATTGTTTTTAAACCACGTTTTGGTTAAAAAATATATATTGTTTTCTCCTTTGGTTACAGCCCGTCCATTCCATCGACGGGACAGTTTTGCTGGTGGAACGAGGTTCGAGCCAGTTGTAACCCTGGGAAAGGTACGTTAGGATTATTTTAGTTCATCTGTTTAAATCTACTTTATTTTATTGAGTCGACATGGAGTTCTTGATTTAAGTTACTCGGTGTAGGGGAACTTCGTGCAAAACCGACGAATTCCAGGAAACTGAAACATTTCATTTTCCACATGGTTTTTATGCTCGGGCAAGGATCCAGTAACAGATCTAAGACCCTGTGTTGCCCAGCATGATGTCCTAAGCGAGCACTAGGGGAGGCACGGGCAGAACAGGACCCGGAGCAGCAGTAGCAGTGAGAAATGTCGGAGAACACCACTTCCAGGTGTAATAAAACACCAACAATTAATCAATAATTAAAGGACCAAGGTAGGAGCAAGCCTTTAGATATAATTTTCTTAATTATTTTTATATATAAGCATAATTTTTGCCACTTCTTGTAACCGTAAGGTAGGGTATGACGTCATAACCACACTTTTGCGGAATAACTATTTATTTATAATTTTTATCATACAATTGAAGTGCCTTGCTATTTTGGCCCTGACTTGTTTTCCACCCATTTCATCTAATTATATCATGTTTTTCAGTATTACCTTCAGTTTATAATATACAAGATGAACTAAATCTTTGCGTTATTTGTACAATCCAGTTAACCAACTTTGCAGAGAAAAAAGAGAGATGAGGTTATTTTTTTAGTGGTTTTATGGCACAGATTTACCTCATGGGGTAGATCTCGGACTGGATTGCTGTCTGTCTCATTCTACCCAACCTAGAATGATGACAGCAGATATTTGGTCCAGATCTCCCCTATGACAGAATAATTTTGGAAGTATATTTTTTTTTCAATCGTTTATATAACTGAGTCTCACACTACTGACTCAGATGTAGGTACACTATGACCTGTTAAAGGAGTCCATCTACCTGTAACGTGCATCTAGTTTTGTCATCTTAATTCAATCTTTTACAATTTTATTTTGTTTATTAGTCAATTTTTTTTTTGTTTTTTTTTTAATTTCACAAATAATCTGGAAGCCTCGGAAGTAGGTAGAGTTTCATTGTGTTGAACTGTATTTTAATTAAGATCTTCTTTGTAAAACATTGAAATCAAAACACTGTGGCGCTTAAAATTTTCTTATTTCTGAACCCCCCTTCTCCACTGTATAAAAGTTACCGGGCATATCAATGTTTTACCTAGCTGAAAAATACAGTTCTGCTTCCAGATATTTGTTTAATTATTCAGTAATTTTTTTTGTGTCACAAATTGGCACAGTGTTATTGTTCTATTCACAGTGTCACAAAATGTTACCCAACGCATTTTAATTGGCCGCAAAAGGTCATTGTTGTCTTAGAAGTGCGTTTAAGTTTAATCAATTTTTAGAATAGTATTTTATGTTTCTTAATTTTAATCAATTTTCAGAATAGTATTTTATGTTTCTATAGAATTAAAAGTTTATGTTTTCAGCAAAAAGTCTAATAAAAAAATTAGGCAAACTCGCCAGTAATGAACAATGGTCCACCTTTTTAATCACACCAGCATTTTTCACAAAACTAACTCTGTTACAAAACACTGTACAATTTCTGTATGTTTTACAACATTTTGAGTAGCAGTAATGCTTGGTTAAAATAAGTTTTTAAAAGATTTTATTAGCACATATTATAACGGTGTTAAAATGCTCTCTGAAACACACAAATATCTGCGATAAACCGAGTACAATCTATTACAAAACTAAGGTAGTTCGGTTACCATATAGAAGTTAAACTGCATCGAGAACCCGCATGTAGCTGACTCTCTCGGCTACGTGCATTTCAAAAGAGACGGCGGGTTTCCCCAACCGAACAAAGCAGCTTGGATCAGTCTGAATACAGCCGCGCGACGACGAAAGCCTTGAGTGGGGAACCGCGCCGTACAGCGACTCTAAACAACGCTTGTTGAAACAAATTTTATCACGAAGTACCGTGGTCCAGTGAACAAGGCGACAAAGGAACACCCACACCAAGCAGCCACCGGAGGATCGCTCCATCCACGATACTGTTTTTTTTTTATGTGGATAATTCTTTGATTTATTTTGAGTTGTACAGGGTCTTACAAGTATTTTAATTTTTTTTGTTAAAAACGTTACTTGCTATTAGGGTTAAGAAAAAAATCGTTACACCACCCCTCTCCTAAAAGAATAAAATTTGGGGAAAAACAAATTTTATTTATGCTGTATGGATACTACTAGTTAAAAATGGGAAGTTAGAAACAAGAATATTTCCATAGGATTAATTTGTACTAACAAACTATTAACTTAAGTGGTAAAAAAAATTAACTTAAAAGAAAGTTGCTCTGGAACAAATACTGGACAGGTATTCATTACAAAAGGTATTTATGAGCATACATAAATTAATTTTATGTGCAAATAGGGGTTCCTTGGAATGATTCTTTATAGAAGCTTGATATCTTTCGTGTATCACCCGCCAAAATTGGAGTCACCATCGGTCAGTCTAAATTAGGAAAGGGACAAAATAAGTAGGGACTAATCTACAAAGACTTCACAAGGCAACTAAAACATGATAACTAAATTGCTCATACTCAAAAATCGAAAATATCGATGATGAACTACATACCTTAAACAATATGTATAAGCTAATGGGGAATCGACTGCAGTCTTACACAGGGGAAATTCGCAAATGACTAGGGTACCCAAACAAACTTCCTCACTTCGAAACTTAATCGTATCTTCAATCAATATTTTCCTCACTCAAAAATATGTAACTCGGTACTTAATTTTCAATTTTTCCTTTCCAAAACAACATTCAACTGCCTACAAAATACTCAAAACTAAGTATCAGAGCCTACGGAAACGTCAGAATTCGAACCAAGATAAGGCTTCAAATCCTTAATGTGCCATTCGCCTGCATCAGAACCGTCAATATGAACAAGCCGATATATTAATCGAGAAATCTTTTTGGAAATCTTACATAGAACGTATTTTTTGCCAATTTGGCAGCAAATTGATTTGATGCGTCAGACAACACCTTATTACGCTTCCATAGTTTATCTCCGACATTAAACTGAACATCACGTTTTCTCAAATTTTATTGGCGTTTATTTCTCTCATATGCTTGATGAAGCTTTTTCTTAACATTTTCATAAATCTCCGAAAGTCCTTTGAAATTATCACAAAACTCAACGCGCTCTCTGGACAAAAGTTCAAGATCTTCAGTATCTATAATTTCACCACAATACCTTCCAGTAATAGGAACATTGCGACCAAAATTCATAAAATTAGGACTAAACTGTGTAACTTCATGAACCGATGAATTAATAGCAAATTTTATCTCTGACAAGTGTTGATCCCAATCTCTATGCTCTTTAATATAGGTACGTATAGCTGTACCAACTACTCTATTCGACCTTTCAACAAAATTAGTCTGGGGATGATAACGAGCATTAAACCAAATTTTCTGAACTTCATATTTTTCGGCCATTTTCTTAAAAACCTTTCCAGCGAACTGGCTACCATTATCGCAGATAATAAATTGGGGTACTCCATGTACCAAAAATATTTCCTTTTCTATGAACTGACAAATCTTACTTGTTTCAGCTTTTCTTAAAGATGTAATATTGTATACTTAGAAAACCAATCGCCCACAACTAACAAGTGACTAAAACCAGAACGACTTCTAGGCAGAGGACCTATAATATCTACTGCAATAATTTGAAATGGAAAGTTACAAGACTTCTCAGCACCCATTAAACCCATTCTAGCTTCATTTGATGCCTTTTGTTCTCCACATACTACACAAGATCTGATATATTTAACTACATCTTTTCTGATTTCTTTCCAATAATAAGTTTCCTGAATTCTACTAATGGTCTTAAAAAATCCAAAGTGACCTGCTACAACAGGGTCATGATGTTTTCTAATTATTTCTTGGACTTGACTTTTTGGAACTAAAATTTTCCAGGGAGTCAAATTAGATTTAAATTTAATTTTTAACGGAACGTGTTTGTAAACAAAATTATTTTTAACGCACCAATTAGGAAATTTTTCAGGTTTTGATAAAATATCTTGTTGCATCTTTAAATAAAAAGGGTCAAGGTTTTCTAAACGGATATCTAATTTCTGTGTCTCAAAATTAGTCAAAGCTAAAACATCAACATTCTCATGGTCGTTATTAACTAGATTATCAGAAGGGATCCTGGACAAACAATCTGGAACTACATTTAACGATCATTTTCTATGAGTAATAGTATAATCATACTGTTGCAATTGAACGGCCCATCTGGCTAATCTTCCAGTTGGTTCTTTCATATTATTTAACCATAAAAGTGAATAGTGATCGGTAATAATTTTTTGATTTGCAGTACCCTCCACATAGGGCCTAAATTTTGATAAGGAAAAAATTATAGCAAGACATTCTCTTTCAGTCACAGTATACCTTTCGACGTTGGAGAAAGTGGAAACCAAACAGTTTTAACAAGTTCCCAACGAAAGCCTCAAACCATCAGTATAATTCAATGACGGTAGGGGTATTTTCCCTCGGATTAGTTGTTTCTGGTGGTTTCACACAATTTATGCTCTACACGGAGCTATCGCCTACATTCACCTGAGGATGCCCAAATGGTCGAAACCGGTCCGGTCGTGGATTGGCATGGAACATTTGTTCCTGACTATCAGGACGTGTTCCAGACGGGGATCACTCGTATCCTCATGATCGACGTTGGAGAAAGTGGAAACCAAACAGTTTTAACAAGTTCCCAACGAAAGCCTCAAACCATCAGTATAATTCAATGCCGGTAGGGGTATTTTCCCTCGGAGTAGTTGTTTCTGGTGGTTTCACACAACTTATGCTCTACACGGAGCTACCGCCTACATTCACCTGAGGATGACCCAAAAGGTCGAAACCGGTCTGGTCGTGGATTGGCATGGAACATTTGTTCCTGACTATCAGGACGTGTTCCAGACGGGGATCACTCGTATCCTCATGATCGACGTTGGAGAAAGTGGAAACCAAACAGTTTTAACAAGTTCCCAACGAAAGCCTCAAACCATCAGTATAATTCAATGCCGGTAGGGGTATTTTCCCTCGGAGCAGTTGTTTCTGGTGGTTTCACACAACTTATGCTCTACACGGAGCTATCGCCTACATTCACCTGAGGATGACCTAAAAGGTCGAAACCGGTCCGGTCGTAGATTGGCATGGAACATTTGTTCCTGACTATCAGGACGAATTCTTCTACTCGAATTTCTATTTTTAAAATTACCTCGAAAACTACCACGATGTTTACTAAAATTATTACGTTGACTGTTAGACTGCGAATGATGATTGCTACTCGAATAGTCATGATGATTTCCATAAGATCTGCTACGATTCGAATTAAATTTATTGTGCTGGTTACTGTAATTTGAATTATGATTGGTATTCAGATAGCCATGCTGATTGCCATGACCTCGATTGTTTTTAAAATTGCCTCGATAATTTCCAGATAAAAAAGATGTATTTTTAAACTTATTTTTATGGTTTTGGTTTTGGTTATAACCAGATGTTGATGGTTCACAAAAATTGTCTCGATCATTTGAGTGGAAAGAAGAAACGAGAAGAGAAGAGCCATCTGTCGTTTTTGAATTTTCTATTTTTCGGCAGTTTTCTAATAAAGAAAGGATTGAGTCAATGCTGACCAAAGCTAGAGGAGATTTATAAAAATCACACATATTTTTCCTTAAGTATTTTAACTTTGTGGCTTCTCAGGGTTGTCTATCTAAATGTCTAAATAATGACTCCATATTAGCAACAAAAAGATGAAAAGGTTCTGTTTTATATTGTTGTCCTGCTTTAACATCCTCCCAAATTAAATCGTCTAAATCTTCAGGCAAAAAATCGGTTTTTAAAATTTTAACTAATGATTCCCAATTAGTAGCTCTATTAACAGCAGATTTAAATCAGTTATGCGCAGGTCCTGAAAATAACTCTCCAGCACTCTCGAGTAACTCTATTTTTGAAACACGACGGGACTTACAATATTCCTCAACTTCAAACAAAATTCTAGAACGACATGATAATCTGCTTCGCCAGAAAATGACAAATTCCACTGATGAACAGGTATTGACTTGCTCTGAGTAAAAACAGGGGTAACGATAGGGGTTGGAACAGAAGAACGTTGACCAAAACGTTAGGTTCGAGTCGCTGTTGTTTTGTTCAAAAATATCAGCTTTTTCAAAAAGGTTAGCTTCTAGCTCTAAATATTTTGCATAAGCTTCTTGCTTAAAATTAATAACGACAGAGCCTTGGTCTATAAGAGGGATTATAATCCGACAAATATGATTCGAAATATGAATTAATCGCGATCGACAACGCTGAAAAGCAGAGTCTGTTTGTGGTCCTTCAAATTCCGAAATTAAATCTTCTAAAGCTACTAAGGTTTCCTCGATAACCTTTTTTTCGTTTTCGAATTCATACTGCGGATCCGAATAAGAAAGATTTCGATTTTTTCCGCTTGTATTCTGCGATTTAACATTTTTCGTTTTTGTGCTGCATCTTGATGTCTCGTAGCAATAACTCCACGAATTCTTAATTCATAAGATAACTCCGCTTGAGTTAAATGAATAGGCCTCATTAAATCGATATCACGGATATCCATTTTAAAATTTAAAAAAATTTAGCAACAATAAAATTTAAAAAAAAAGAGAATGCTAAAAAAATTATTTTACTATTTTTTTTTATTAAGTCGCAATCGCCGTATAATTAATAAAGAAAACTTTAAAATCGAACTGCAGTATCTTTAAATACAATCGAGCGCCCTGCATAAAAAAAAAATAAAAACCTCAAAATATAGTTTTCATAACTCGCTCTTAATTTAGTGGAACCTATGCACAAAACATTAAAATGAATAATCGGTCCCCGCACAGACTGATCAAAACGTACTCAAGATTCAATCACGAAAATACCCAACACCAAAATTGTAGGAAAAAAAATTCTATATAAAAAAAAATGGCTGATAAAACTTTAGTTAGGTACCATCTATATATAGTTCAATACTGGCCACGTAGAATAAAAAATAAAAAAATAAAAAAAACAAAAATTATTAAAACTATTTTTAGGTAAAACTCTATCTAGATTTAGCCTTTTTTTTGCCACTAAGAAAAACTCTCATTTTGCTGAGCCCCTAAATAACAATTATAAATATTTAATTCAAAACAATTTTAAAAAAAATAAAATTTACCTCCATAAATGCAAAAATTATTTTTATATTAATTTTATTAGGTTATATTTGTTCTCATTTATTTTAATTAAATAATATTTGCCTTTATTTATTTTTATTTAATTATCTTAGATTTATCTTGATTTATTTTTAAGTATTTAATTTTTTAACTAGTTATGAACCAAGGATATAAAATTTTAAAAAATTCAAAAACATATCTTTATTTATAGGCAAAAGAAATTTAAACAACAATAAAAAAACTCTGGCCCCGCGTTGGTCGCGCCGCTTAATCTGTAACGGTTTTTTTGTTACAAACTAAAATGCTCTCGGTAGCTCAGTTGGGACTGAGGTCGTGGTGTTCCCCTCAAAAAAACTCAACAATATTCATGTGAAATAAATTAACTTTCTTTTGCCTAAAGGGCGCCAATACAAGTTTAAAAGTAAAATAGAAAGGATGTATCGGGATCTTAGTGAACCTTGTATTATTCACTAAGTATTAATAAAGATGGTGAATGTTTGATTAAAACGCAAAAGGTTAAAAAAAAATAGTCTCTAATTTTTTTTATCAGCAAACGACTTGCATGAAGGAAATTTACAAAAAAAATAAATATATAAGGATCTTTTAACCTAAATACTTAATTATATAGCTATCGATTAAAAATATTATTTTATATCCTTCTTTCTTATCACAGAATGTTCGTTACTATTTATTTTTATTATCTCAAGAATGTAATTTAATTTCTATTTATAAAGAGTTGGTTTTTTATTTCAATAAAAGAATTTATCTTATTATTTTATGTTAATAAAAAGTAAGGAAATACACGGACGATAAAATCAAGCCACAACAAAAAAATTATCGAAGTACTTAAAAATAAAAGTATGTACCTATTTGGCTAAAACAAAAAAGTATATATATATTTTTGGGACCTAAGAAAAATTAATACCTTGGGAGGGTAAATGCGCATCTACTCAACAAGGGTGCATTGTTGCCAGATCTTAACAAGGGCAATAAATAGGTTTTCCAAAAATATTAACAAATATTAACCAGAAATATATCACAGTTAAATAAAATGGTTAGTAAAAATAAGTATTAAATCTTATCTGCCAAATCTCACGCTGGAGGTTGAGTCCTCTAAAGATTTGAGTAGGTAGTGTGGTCGGTACTTCAACAAAACAGATTTCAAAACGGGACAGAAAAACAAAAAGAAAGCAGTAACATCGGCTAGTACAACATGGCTTTTACTTCATTAAACAATTACGGGCTTCTGCTCAGAGTATGTGTGATGTACGGGCTTCAAAAAATATACAGATCCACGAAAACGAGCTCCATAAAATGGCCTAAAAAGGTCATTGTTGTCTTAGAAGTGCGTTTAAGTTTAATCAATTTTCAGAATAGTATTTTATGTTTCTTAAGTTTAATCAATTTTCAGAATAGTATTTTATGTTTCTATAGAATTAAAAGTTTATGTTTTCAGCAAAAAGTCTAATAAAAAAATTAGGCAAACTCACCAGTAATGAACAATGGTCCACCTTTTTAATCACACCAGCAATTTTCACGAAACTAACTCTGTTACAAAACACTGTACAATTTCTGTAAGTTTTACAACATTTTGAGTAGCAGTAACGCTTGGTTAAAATAAGTTTTTAAAATATTTTTTATACGACTGTCTTGTAAAAGGGGGTTTTGCGCACGGAGAACACGATCTGAAAATGGCATTTTGCGCACGCTGTGTGCAAAACGTTTTGCACACGCTTATGTCATTTCTGCATACGGGTCTCCCGTCATTGTGATTTTTGTTGTTGTCACCCATCAATATAAGTTGGCTTAAATCCGTAGCAACCGTCACTGCTCGTATGTTTTGTTGATTAGATACGTCAAAAAATTGTTTAATTTTTAAAGTTTTGTTGTAAAAATGTCGGAAATAAAAACAAGTTAAATTAAAATTTGATTTTTCTTTCTTTATTAGCAGTCGTATAAAAAATATTGTAAAAAACTCGTTTGAAAACCTCTTTGCACACTCCCTCGACTTGAATGAACCTACCAAACTGTCTCGATCGTGTGCAAAGAGTCGTTTTCAGACCTTGTTGTTTAAATAACTATTATTAGCACATATTATAACGGTGTTAAAATGCTCTCTGAAACACGCAAAAATCTGCGATAAACCGAGTACACTCTATAGCAAAAACTAAGGTAGTTCGGTTACCATATAGAAGTTAAACTGCATCTACTACGTGCATTTGAAAAGAGACGGCGGGTTTCCCTGACCGAACAAAGCAGCTTGTATCAGTCTGAATACAGCCGCGCGATGACGAAAGCCTTGAGTGGGGAACCGCGCCGTACAGCGACTATAGACAACGCTTGTTGAAACAAATTTTATCACGAAGTACCGTGGTCCAGTGGACAAGGCGACAAAGGAACATCCACAACAAGCAGACACCGGAGGATCGCTCCCTCGACGATACTGTTTTTTTTTATATGTGGATAATTCTTTGATTTATTTTTAGTTGTACAGGGTCTTACAAGTATTTTATTTTTTTTTTGTTAAAAACGTTACTTGCTATCAGGGTTAAGAAAAAAATCGTTACAATACTCACCTATGAAATGTTATTCCTTTTGATATCTTCTGATCTACACTGCTTCTGCTACCATAACTACGTAAAGCACAAAGCACAATGTTCGTTTTCAAAAAAACTAGCAAAAATGCCACTCGAATCTTTAAGAAAACACAATTTAAATGAAAATAAGGCTCGTACGATCCGATCGATCGCGATGACAGAAGTGTCTAAACAATATGGCCGAAGGGGGTACATGTAAGTTACGTCATGTCAGCTCCTCTTTATTCTACCTCGATGCGGTAAACAAACTATTCCATAGACAATTTGTAAACATGTCATGCGTTGAATTTAAAAAATGTTTGAAATACCCTGTAAGTTTATCACATGACCTATTATTTAAACATCGCTTTAGAAAAGTTAAAACCAAGGTCTGTAGACCTTGAGTTGAAACAACTCATAGGAAAGAAATTGAAGTTAATTTTGACCATGCATTTTCAGTTTCCTTTCTTGATATTTAATAAATCTCAGGTATTTTTCCTGTATTTTTTTATAATTATTTTGAGCCACTCTACAGGTGTGTGACGCAAACTATACTTATGTCAAAAATTGAGAACATACTCAATTTTTCAGCTAAATAAAACTAATATTGGTTTTTAATTTTTATATTTGATGAGAAGTTATAGCAAAAAACCTACAAAAAGTCACATTTTTCTATATTCCAGTGGCGCGCATTTAAATAATTATAGTTCGAAAAGGAAACCGATTTTTTTTTTAATATCAGGAAGGTTTGGCCTTCAACCTTTGCTGCCATTTTGGAAATAATGACAGGTAAGTCAAATTTTTTTTTGGGAAAATATTAGATCTAAACTCCTTAATGTTTGTTCCGAAACCAATGTTGGGTTCTCGAAATATGTCATTTTGTATATTTTTCAAGGTCAAGAAGCATTGAACGCCACAAAAATTTTACAGTAAATTTCTACAGGTCTTGTTTATAGTTTAAAATTTTTTTGCGTTACTTTTGAAATGAAAATATCAAGAATCATGTTTTTACGAATAAATCTTAAATTTTCAAGGTCGTGTAAGGTCAAATGACCTCGAAACCATTTTTTTTGACATTACTGAATACAAACTAAATAAAAACGAGCATCATCTTGACTAGATGGGTGTAACCTAATTTTTGTAAATTTTTTAGGCCTTTTTAAAAAAAATTTCCCCACGCCTTCCACGGTGGAGCAATAAGGTCAAAAATTTTGTATCTTTTCACTAAATATGTGTACAAATTTTCATGCTGTTACCCCCATTTCCCACGTGTCTAGGACGTACAGCTCGGGCTACAACTCATTCTTTCAAATCGTATAAATATATATTAGTAATTTTTCATTGCAAGAATATCGAGCGAACATCGCGGATAATAAAGCTAAACTAATTAGAGCCAAATGAAGCTTCGACAAAGATGATAAATTATCGCGCGCAGTGAATAACGGCTGTATGCCGCCACCCCCGAATCCATTCTGACCGCCAAACGACCGCAAACCGCCCTCGGAATGCCACCCCTGCTGGCTGCGAATTAATTAGGAAAGGCCACTGGGAACGTTTATTGCCTTCCAGATAATGCTCGATTAAGTGAGAAAAGCGTTACTTTATGTGCCTTACGAGCCAAAGCTGCTGTTCGCTTCATTACGACGAAATTAATATCGATAATATTGATGTTAAGTTCGTGTTAGAGACGGGAAGTTATTTGAGTAAGTATTTTGCAACGTTACGCAACTGTAAAGCCGCGTATCCATTTGTAACAAATGGCCCGTAACGTGTCCGCGAACATGTTACGTTACGACTAGTGGAGACGGAATTCTGTTGCATGGTACGCGTAACCAATTTGACACGAGTAACTATTACAAACCGAACCACCATTTGTCGGTTTCTAGCCGTCGCACTTTGGTCTGAAACCCCAATATTTTGGCCAAAACTACCAAAAGCTAACTTAACAGTAAAACTGTTTAGTTATATATTTTTAAAGCTAAATAACGGCACCTTAAAATTCCAGCATGATTGGCTTCATTTCCAAAGCAGGCTTCGAAATATCGCTGTCTGAATTTGACATTTCCTGACAATGAGCAATTGTTTTTTTATTGTTCATTATTTTTCACTAACTTTAATGTACTATTTCTAAAAAATGTGAAGAGTTATAGAACATTTTAGGAATGACTTTTTTAACTAAATGTAAGTAGATTATTTTTTGATAATTTCTGTCACAGCGATTTTAAACTTATTCTTTAAATACCTATGATACAAAAATTGTGCAAGAAATGCATGATTTTTTTTTGATATTTCATTGGGCTAACAAAAAAGCTTTCAAGAACTTTAAAATTACTTTTTGTAAAAATATTTTCGTTTTGTACTTTCCGGAGTACATACACTGTTGGTGCGAAAGGGTGCGATAGTTTCCAAATTCGTTATTAAACATGACGGTACATATTCTGATAAACACAAAGTACCTATTCTAGTGCCTTTTAATTTATGTTTCCGTATGTCTTCTATAGTGGCGCACCCAGAAATATGTCTTGAGGGGGGCCCGAAGCCTCTTGGGGGGGCCCAAAGCCTCATGATGTCGAATTTTAAGCTATTTTTTGTGTTTTTTTTTCTAAAATATGTCGAAAATATGTAAAAAAATCTAAGGCTTGGGGGGGGGCAGGCCCCCCCTCCCCTGGGTGCCCCCATGCCTGCTATATAGATAGTAATGAGCAAAGTACCTTAAAAGCGTACACTCCGTTTTGCTGAGTGGAAGTGGTGTGCCGCGGGGTAGGCCACACCCAACCTGTAGGCTGCATCCAATCAAAAAATCGATTTTACAAAACAGGACCGTCTTTTAAACTGCCGTTTATAGCTAACATTCATTTTAATTTAGAAACATAATTAGATCCACTTTTGTCTCTTTTTCTTACTATTTAGACAAGGATAAAAACTCCTAGCGTTGATCTAGATTTTTAATGACCATATAAAGGTAAGTTATTATCCCTGTATGGCAAAGCAAAGCGCCGAGGTGTTCGTCGGAGCACATAGTCAGAGCATATTATTTTAAAAAGCTTGCCGTTTTCGGTCTAGAAGCAAATCATATTACTTTTTGGCAACAGATCATTTTCCCCTAATTTGACTCCGCTGAATCCGAAAAATCGACAGGGACGGAGAAAATCCCCTCCAAACCACCAAAAACCTTTTTTCTTCAGTTTTATGCAATTTTCTCGAAAACTAACCTTTTTGTCAAAAATTGCAAAGAACAGTTTTTTGTGGAAAATAAAATTCCCTTTCCAACGATGTATTGGTAAATAAGGTTAGAAAAAGCAAGTAGCTCTTCAGTGGCGTACGAAAATTGGGATTATTTAGAAAAAACATGTTTATTATAGGTTTTTCAAAATTTTCTCAAAAACTACACTTTTTAGGAAAAAATATGTTGTATACTTTATTGTAGAGCATAACATTTTTTTTAAAAAACTTTATTAAAATGTCGGGTTGTTGCCATATTTAAGGCTTCATAACTGAAATAATCAGTTCCTCTTGCATATTTAAATGTCTTTTCTAAGATTTTCAGAAAAAAAATGTGCCTTTATTCTTTATTGAGGATAAGACAATTTCTTTTTAAATGATATATTACAAAGTGAGGTTAATGTTATGATAAATACTTCAAAAAGGTTCGTAATTTATACCTACTAAAATAAAATGTTTCCAAATTAAAATAAACTGTTTTTTGATTAGATTAGATATTTTGGTTTATCTAAATAAGTTCTTTAAAGCAAAAAAAACACCGGTGGTTATAAGGGGAGGGGGCATAGGGGCCATGGCCCCCCTAAGCAATATTTTTGTGCAGAAAGTAACAGTAGTAACTTTGGCACAGGTGTTTGTGGTTATTTTTTTAAGCATATGGAACTAAAAATTTGGCGGGGGGCATAATCATAATGAGGTACTCATTGGGATCAACCAACCTGTCAACCTGTTAGGAAGAGTTTGATATTTTTTTGCCTTATACTTATGCAATTTACGGACGCCCCTGGAGAGTTTTCTATACTATTGTTCACATTTTGTGACACACTGTTTAAAAGGACATTTTATTATCGGGCTCGCCGCCGAAGCCATAAAAGGTCGAAAGTATAAAAGGTAGAAAAAAAATCGACAAAACAAAATATTAAAAATACAAATTTACCGTATCAAGTCGAATTGACCTGTCCAGTCGATGTGGACCCGCGGCCGTACTTTCGATCTTTTGTACTTTCAATCTTTTGTACTTTCGACCTTTTGTACTTTCGACCTTTTGAACTTTTGTTTTTTGATCTTTTGTACTTTCGACCTTTTGTACTTTCGACCTTTTGTAGTTTCGACCTTTTGTACTTTCGACCTTTTGTACTTTCGACATTTTTTCCGCCGCTCTCTATTATTCATCGAAAAGCTAATAAGACACAAAATTGATTAGTTTGGATTGATCTTAAATAATTTCTTTAAATTAAGAACACCACTGGAGCGGTAAATATAAAATAACTTTTACCTTGTTATACATCGTTTGAAAGGAAATTTTATTGGCTATGACGAAATGTAAAACACATTTTTTGATAAAGAGCTTGGTTTTTAAGAAAATTGAATAAAACGTATGAAAAGCATGTTTTTTTAATGATTTGTTGAAATAACCCCCATTGACGGACGTCGCTGAAGAGTTTGCTATAAGTCAAACCCATCCAAGTTTCACATTTTTAAAAAGGGAATTTCCATGTCTACAAAAAATTGTAGAACAAGTTTTTTTATGTTAAGTTTTTGAGAAAATTAGATAAAACGTGTAACAAAAAATTTATTTTCTGTTTTTCAAAATTAATTTAATTTACGGATGCCCCTGAAGTTTTATTTTTAAAAACGATGGTTTTCTGTAGATATTAGTTCTTAAAAAAATTAAATAAATCTTGGAAAAAACATAGGTATTTTTTCAATTAACGGACGCCGCTGGAGAGCTTGTTATTAGTCTAACTTTATTAGGTTATACCATGTTGAAAAGGGAATTTTATTGTCTACAATAAAGCATATTATACATATTTCTCTTAGACGCTTAGTTTTTAAGAAAATTTGAAAAAACCTCAAACTTTCAGATTTTGTGGGTTCTGGGGGGGTTTTTGGAAGTTTGTGCAGCCATTAAAAAAAAATAATATGTTATTATTTTTTAATTATACAAATATATATTTTGAATGTACATCTGTAACAATTTGGGCTTTCCAGCGGCAATTTAAAATTCCGCCGCCATTTTGGCCGCCATCTTGAATATCTCAGCCCCTGTCAATATTTCGAGTTGGCAACAGGGATATTCGGATTCAGCGGGGTCAAAATAGGGGGAATTGCCCATTTGCCAAAAAGTAATAATAATAATAATATGCTTCTAGAAAGTGGATTTTTCCGAATCTTGCCTGAACTAACAGTGAAACGTTTTCATATAGGTGCACAACATTGGCATTCTTGTAGGCTTGTTTTTTTTAAAGATAAAATCTGTATAATATTATTTTTCCACGAGCGTGCGGAGAACAGCTTTTTTCAATGATTTGCGTGCGAAAAGTACCACTTTATCTTAATTTTTTTTTACAGCACAGCGGTTTTTTTCTTTTTAATCTTCCTAAACGTCAAAATATGACAATATAAAAAATTATTGTAAATACGTATAACGTTTAAAAATTGTGTAGGTACGGTTGCCCACTTTTTTAAAGTCATTTTAAAATTTCCTGCAAAAGAAAATCATTTAATAAACAATAACATTTATTTGAACAGGTGCGAGGTTGCCTAACAACGCACCTTTTTTTTTTGTATTTTACATATGTTGGATATACATATAAGATAAGGTTAAAAAAGTGGGCGAGTAAATATTGAAAATATTAGAAAATATGGATCCACAGATTTCGGAAAGTATTCTAGAAGCAGGCAGTATCGCATAAATCAAGCACAAAATTAGATTCATTAGTTTTAGCCATCCATACCTTAGGTATGAAGGCTACTGGGATTAAGAAAAACTTTTTTTTATTTTCACTCAAAATAAGTTCTTTGCGTCAAAAAAGGCTTATTCATAAAAATTTTTGTTTATGTCTGTTTGTCTGCGTGCCTGTCTGTCTAGGACACGTTGATTTAAAAAGCAATGGATCGATTTTAACAAAATTTGGTGCAAAGATTTTGCGTTGCCCATGAATATGGCCATTACATTTTAGTGGTGGTGGGAGCACTGGGGGGGGGGGTTGTAGAGGCGTTCAAATTTTGTAAATTGTAATAACATTAAAGTTTTTGAGATATAAAAAAACTAATTAAAAAAAAAGATTGAGGATTACATTTTTAACAAAATGTGTCATAACGTCAAAGTTTGCCAAAATCACAATTTTTGGGAAAAAATATTGCATATTTGTATGTGTCCGCGGCGAATAAAAGTGTCTTTAATATTATTGAATGGGTACGACTTTAGCGATATTAATTCATCCTGTCTGAGCGGTCATCGTGACTTAATAATACCTTTTTTGGCACCTTTTTATTTACTTCCGTTCATTTCTTCTGGTTAGAAGGATGGTCAACGTTCGTTCGCGTGCCAAAAAATTTGTGAAGGAGCGCTGTCTGGAAAGGCTTAATAATTTATTTATTCCAAATTTTTTAATTAGAATTGCTAGCTTACTTAGTACTCATTTCAGCTTGTTAGGGGTAAAAATTCCACGAACCTCGGCTTTGAGCTTGAAAAAATTATTGCACAGACAGGCAGACAAATAGACACACCGCAGGGCGGACTCCAGGTCAAGGTAACCAGGGCGCAACGATGCAGGGGAACTAAATTAAATAAGGCAATTAAGAAGAAGACATGGCGGATTCTGGGGGGGAGGTACTAGGAGGCAAGTGCCCCCGAACCTATTCCCCCCCGAGAATTTTTGGCTGCGGCGCATGAAAATATGTTTACACAAATTATCAAAATTATACGAATTTTAGTGATATTTTGGTAAAAAAATAAGGCTTTTGCTACTAAATATGCAAAATTTTTGCATCGACTTTTGTACTTTCGACCTTTTGTACTTTCGACTATTTGTTTTTCGACCTTTGGTACTTTCGACCTTATTTTTTCGACCTTGCGTACTTTCGACCTTTTATCCGCCGCCCATTTTATTTATCCTAAATTTGTAATTTAAACCTGCAGAACTTTTGCGGCCTGTGGTGCAACAATTAACTACTTAGCAATTTGATGGAAAAAACCAAAAAACGTAAAAATCAGAAATAAAGACTGACAGATCAGGGATGGAAAATAAAAATAAGGGTTAAGAAACCGTAAAAAAACGAAAAACTCAAAAAAACCTTCAAAAAAATTCCAAAAGTTAAAAACGTTGCTTATCTACCTACACCTCGTAATAAAAGTGTATTTTTAATCCTCGACAAATTGTAGCCCTCGCTACGCTTGTGTTACAAACTATTCGCCTCGGGTTAAAAAGTGCCACTTTTAACCCTTGTCATATAATACCTATAACAAAAGATGTCGCCTCCTAGTGCCTCCCTCTCCAAGAAGCAATTGTAACAGGGGCCTGTGTGTGACAGTGGTACTGTCACCTCAAGTGGCCAAGGCTTAAATGTTGTAAGCTACCAACTTAGGCTACAACTTATATAAATTATAAAAAGATTAAATGTTACTATATGTAATTAAATTTACACGATCTCGAAAGGGAATTTGACGGTTCTTGGAGGAAAAGTATGCTATAAACGTTTTTCTCAAATGTATAACTAATGTAGGATAATCATACATGCCTTTTCAATTTTCTTCTTGCAGCTTCACACTTTCACTTCTTATATTTATTAGTTGAATATCGACTTTTTACTACTATTAAACTTATTCAAATATTTTCTTTTATAAACCTTTTATATATTTGTTGTAAATATATATATTTATCAACATCTTAAACGTTGATTGAATGAGTAAAACTATTCAATCAACTGTTTAATTTACTTAATATTACTGTTTAGGTTTGGGATATATTGTTGAAGAAAAATGCCGATTTTAGGGCAAATGGTTTGTATTTTGATGTTAAAAAAAACAATAAAACAGATAAAAACATTATTTCAAAACACTGGAAACAGTAATAATTAAAAGTTTTAAAATTAATAAACTCCAAAAGAAAAGACTAAAATAATTATGAATAATAAAGATAATAGCTTATACAATGTTAAAATGATTGACAAATTTCCCCAGTTGAAATAAAACCCCCCTTAAGAAGTGTGAATGAAAGCGTAACGTACCAAGCAAAGGCAAACTAAAGAGTAAACTCCGTGACGACTTTCGAAAGTTTCCCGTCTCAGTTAAAGCGACCCTGCGCTTGAAGGGACAAATATCTTGGCGTTGATTGGCTAGAATTCTACTCTATTTCGCCTTGGCGAGAAAGAGATAGACTGCGCTTTAAGCGCTCCACTAAGAGACAAAATAGCAATGCAAGCCAGACCTAAAAACCCGTTAGAAAGTAAAATTACACAGTGTGTTTTTTTTTTAATTGAAAATAGTTTAAAATTTGTTTCCAGTTACAAAATACGAATTATTTTGATGTTAGTGGCACAAAGGACATATTAGCCGAATACAACTTTTATTAAAATACGGCGAACCTGAAAATATGCCTAAAAACAAGTCGCCGAGTTGCCATAAATTTTACTTAATCTTAACCTAGTCTTGCATATAATTAATGCTTGTTGATGTCAAAACAATATTTAATTAAAAATCTTTAAAAACTTATAAATGGCAAAAATACCATTTATATTCAAATCCCGTTTTCTTACATCACTCCCCCCTGATTAAGTATAAACAATTTTTTTTAAACGCAAGTCGAAATAAAATGGTTTATAACAACAAGCATTAAGTAGTGCAGACAACATAAATCTAAACTAAAACTATAACGCTCTTCGTTTCCATTTTTCTTCTCTGGATATCTGATGGTCAACAAACATTCTGGATGCAAAAAACTTGAAGTTCCATTCTGGAACAAAACAGCAACACTGGATCAGGTACAATATCTTAGATCAGCTAGTCAGCAACAACCATGGTGAATGAACAGTAGATTCCAAACAGTATTGAAAGAATCAGAATATCAGTGCAGCTTAATAACAACGATAACTTAAATTAAATGAGGGCAAAATAAAATTGACAAATAAACCGAAAAATATATAGAAATATATAATTTTAACACACATTGTTTGAAAACTATTACATTAAGGTATATATTATATACACGTTTATGCAGAAATTTGTGGAGACAAAAAAAATGATTTAAGTTAACGTAAATAAATTAAGGGAGTCTCCAAACCAAACCATTTCCTCCATAGTGTTAAACAAACACTAGGTACGCAGCAAGAGCTGAGTTTCCACATTGGCCATCTTTGAAATGAAGGATGAACAGCAGACTCTGTATTGAATTTGGAAAGAAGCATCCAATTGCAGGTTTGCACAGCGACGGTAAGAAGACGTCGATTGTAGTGATGATGGCTGCTTGGCAGATCTAATGACTTTAATGGTGGAATGGCTGCTTGGTTGATTTACCCTTATATGCACCGTAGGCACTTAAACGCGATTATGGGTTTAATCGCGATTAAGTCCTTGTTTGTCACATACAAAACAACAAAGAGCGAGAATGGATTAGCTAAGCGTTGTTACGGTGCATCTGAGGGTAAACTGTTTGTGGAAGAAATTTGTTGGGTGGTTGACAACACTTTGCAATAGCTGACCTAAAAACAAAATAATTTTAATACAGGAAAACAATGTTTTTAATAACAATAAACCAACCTTTTGTAAAACAAAATTAATTGTTTAAAAAAATATATTATTTAAATAAAAAGAAATTGAAAATTTTTGATCTTATGATTATATCTTATAAATAAGTTTTAGGTGAACTAAAACTAGTTAGACGGCAAAGAACCTACAAAAGGTTGTCTAACCCAAAAAACGTGTTTGCATAAAAAACAAATTTTAAAACAAAGATACAAGTAATAAATTACAAACACTAACTGAAATATTAAAATAAATTATTTTAAAACTTTAAAATATATTTATACCGTATAATAAAAAATAGGTTTATTTGACAATAATTTATAAAAAATTCAAATACCTTAAGACAAAATTAATTTACAATAACGAAAAAAAAAAACGTTTAGTTGACAATATTTGACAAGAAAAAAGATTTAAAAATTTAAGTTGGTTTATTGTTCTCAGTGTAATAAAAAAACAACCCTACCAGGTTAACACAATAAACTTTAAAACAAACATGGAATACTCTATCGAAGCAAAAACAAATCATATAAAAATAACTCATGTGATCGAAAGAATCACTGAAAATAAATACAAGTTAGCAAAAATAAACACAAAATGATACAAAAACTGAAATACAAGTTTTTATCATAGTTAAGATTTTAATGATTCAAAAATTTTAAATTTTATAAAGAAAATCAAATAGATTTTTTTTTAAGTAGAACAAATCCAAATATAATATTTTTTTTATTAGAACAAATCAAATACAATGATTCAATATAGAACCAATCAATAAAAAAAAATTCATGAACAAATGAAAATAGAACAAATCCAGGCAGATGAATATACACATTTTCAAAATCACCCAGAATAAAGCTCCTCCTAGAACTTTTACAGTTTTTCCGAATTTTCCTTCTAAATTTTTTTTTTCCTGAGACATTAGCTGTTTCCAATTTAAACTTTTCCTTCTTAGATCTTTTTCTACTAAATTTCGCTTTCAGTAAAAAAAAATAACATTTTTCGATTTTAGATTGATTTTCGGTGTGACTTTAGTATGTTTGATAATGATAAGTTGGGTTTTTCATTTTCTAATTAATTTGCATTTTATTTTATTTTCCAATTATTTGTAAGCTGGTTTTACACAATTTTGAAAAACTAAGAAGAGCAGCAAAACAAAGTAGGTTAACATTGATGTCATTGTTTGAAAATTAGACATCTTTGCTTCAAAATAATTGTCACTATGTTAGTGCAAATGTTTTAAAATTTGACCAATTTAGGTTTTATCTCAATCTTAGTTGATAATAAAATTTTAAATAAAATTGTCTTATTATATTCCAATGGAAGCGAATGACAAAAAAAAATAAAACAAAAATGACAGTTGATGGTTGCTTCAATCGAGTCTTTTTGGTGTTATAAAAAGAAAAAACTCTCTTGGGTGATGAAGTCATTTCTTATTTTTCCAAAACTACTAAATAAGAACTATTTAGAGTCCAAGCAGGCAAGGGCTTACTTCGAAAATATGAAAAAAATAATAAAAAAAATACTTTAAAATATTTTAGGTATAACATACTTTTTTTCCAATTTAATAAGATGACAAAAAAAAAACAAAAGGTATCTTAAACGATAAGGTTCTTTAGATAACGCAAGACTTAAAATGAGCAAATATTTAAAAAAAAATAATAATAAAAACAATAATAAATGAAATAATGCTTGCTAATATACGAAAAATAAACACTGATCTTAGAAAGACTAAGTTTTACGCTGTTTTCCTTAAACGATCAACTAGTGATTTAATGATTTGATTATTTACGCAAAAAGTATACATAAATTACTTTTTGTTTATTATTAATAGAGGAAATTATGTATTGGCTCTAGTTAATAACAAAATTACTTAAAGATGATAATAGAAATAAATATAGTACAAAAATAATAATTTAGGTATTCTTGATTAGTGCTATGCCTGTGCACTAGCATATCATTTTAATAAATGACGTTATAGATAATATTTTTATTTTATCGATTAACTAGGACAGCAAACAGAAAGGAACAAACTAACAAAAAAAAAACATTATTAGAAAAGACAACACATTTTTGTGATTTGACATAGTTACCAAAAGAAAAGTTCTACAAAAACAATTGTACTCATAGAGTAAAAGAAAAGTGGAGATTTTTTTAAGTTGTTTAAAATAGTGTAGATTTTAAAAAATATCAAAATAAATAAAATTATCAAAATTTATCCTTAAAATGGAATTTGCTTGGCTTAAATGGTACAGACTGTACTTAAAGTTCATATAGTCGAATATTTTCCATATAGGAAAATTAAATATTGTTTTATTGATAAACAATACAAAAATTCAAAAATAGTTTTACACAATCAAATGTTATTAATTTGGATAATATTGATTTTATCAAGTTACAATATAATGAGAAGAGAAAAAAAAATAGAAAAATGTATCTTAGCAATGTTAAGATTGCTATGATAATATCCAATTGGATTCAAGAATGACTTCAAAATGAAAAAAAAAATATATATGTACACAAATCGAAAAATTTTAACCGTTGATGACGTAGTTTTTATTTGGTTCGTGGGATCTTAGAAAAGTCAGAGTCTTAGCACTGATTAAAAGCAAATGATCCCTATTAAAAAAAAACAAAGCTTTTTGAAATAATGGACTCTAAAATATACTATATATAATCGATTTTACGTTAATACTTTAACCAATAGGTGTTGATTTACTATAACACACATATCCATCACAAAAGAACAAAACCAAAAGGCATGTGTGGATTTTAACAAAAAATAAAATGATAATTTGTTTTTTTAAAATATAACAAAAATAAAAAAAAACAATTAAAAGTTTACAAAATATCTAAAATGTTCTGGTCTCACTAGAAAAAAAAATGACTTTACCAAAATAATAAAAAGTTAAATATTACACTTTTTCCGTGTAACACAAAAAACAAGATTAAAGTTATATATCTAAAAAGATACAATTTACTTCTACTAAAGCAAAGTACAAAAGAGATTAAAGAATTGGTTTTCACGTATAATAATAGGTTACAAAAGCTCTGTATACCTCAAGATAGAACTGTGGCATAACGCGATAGAGACACTGTCTCTAAGTCCAGCGATTGTTATGCCAACTACCAATCTCCACAGCTAATTAGCTATTTTTTTATAACATTTGTGCTTATGCACTTAGTTTTTATGGTAATTAGTTTGACGGGTAACATTTTACAGAAAAAAAAATACTCTGCCAATATATGGGCCCCTAAGCTCACACTAGATACTATAGTTATAGTGTACGTGTGAGCTAATATAACTAAAAACTGAAATATATTTTATTTAACTCCAGACTAAATTACCTTTTGTTTGATACCACACAAGCCATGTTTTGACTTAAACTCAAATTTTTGAAATCTATACTATGTCATTGCGTGGATAAAGTAAGAACAACGTTGGACAGAAAGAAGCAACAAAAGACAAACATCACCAGTCAAGAACAACGGGCAATCAAGAACCTGCAGGCTGACAAATCAATCAAGATTCTACCGGCCGACAAAGGAAACGCAACGGTGATCATGGATGTCGAGACTTACGACAAAAAGATCCAAGAAGTTCTGGAGAAAGGAGACTACAAGCAACTACCCAAAGACCCAACCACCACCATAGAAGGACGCATCTACAGGACTTTGAAGAAGTACGCTGAAAATATCCCGGACGCTGCTGGATCCCGCCTGACTCCACACCACAGTAAGGCACCACATTTTTATGGATTACCAAAGATCCATAAGAAGGATATACCACTGCGACCAATTACCAGCTCCAGGGACTCACCGACCAGCACTTTGTCGAGGTTTTTGTTGGACATAATTCAACCACTACAGGGTAAGTCCGAATCTTTTGTCAAAAACTCGGAACATTTTGTGGAGGTTTTAAAAGGTATCGAATTAGATCCCGGCGATAGATTTGTAAGTTTTGATGTAGAAAGTCTCTACACCGACGTGCCAATAAATGAGTCACTCAGTATCATTAAAAACAAATTACAAACTGATGATACACTTCACGAGAGAACAACGCTATCGGTGGAGGGGGTGATGGATCTTTTGGAGCTCTGTCTCCGTAACTCTTACTTTCAAGTGAAAGATAAGTTTTACGCGCAAAATGATGGACTCCCAATGGGTTCATCTCTTTCGCCAGTGGTAGCAAACATCTACATGGAGTGGTTCGAGGGCCATGCGATCAACACAGCAAGAGTCAAACCAAAACTATGGCTACGATACATGGATGACACATTTATTATATGGCCGGAAAATGATGACGAACTACAAAATTTTCTACACCATTTAAACGGCATTCGACCAACAATCAAGTGCACCATGGAAATTGAAAAAGATTCGGCCTTACCTTTTTTGGATGTTCTTGTCAAACGATTAGACAGAAACATTCAAACCACTGTATATAGGAAACCTACACACACGGGACAGTACCTAAATTTTAAGTCTAATCATTCTGTTGCAACAAAACAAGGAGTTATAAGAAGTTTGTATTTAAGAGCCGTAAATATTTGTAGTAATAATGAAGAATTAACCACAGAAATTAACAACATTAAAAAGGACTTACAACAGAATGGTTATTCCGAGAAATTAATAAACTCAACGATATTTAAAATTAAAAACAAACTAAATGTACCAAATTCTCAAAATAATAATCCGTTAGGTGTTATTAACATTCCATATGTTCAAGGGATTTCAGAAAACATAAGACGAATAGCTAAACACTATAATATAAAAACAGTATTTTCTTCGGGAAATACGATAAGAAGTTTTGTAACTAAAACAAAACCAGACAATCCCTTAAATAATAAGGAATGTATTTACCAAATCCCGTGTGAGTGTGGTAAATCATATGTAGGTGAAACGAAACGCCCTCTTCAGGTTAGAGTAAATGAACATCTTAAAAGTACCCAATTAGGGGATATTGAAAAATCCGGTTTAGCAGATCATGCATGGTCAAATGATCACAGGATTCAGTGGTCAGAAGCTAAAGTTTTACATAAGGAGTCGCATTGGCGAAAACGAAAGTTTATTGAAGCTGCGTATATAATGCAGAATGAAGAAGTTTTCAGTCAACCAAGCACGGACATACCAAACATATGGAAACCACTCCTTAAGGAAAACAGGCGTCTTAGGATTAAAAAAGGGGGCGGGCCGTCACACCTAACTGCACACCAAGTAGTATAAGTAGTAGCCTAGAGACTAGATTGTTTAGTTTACACTTGATGACGGTTAGAGATACTTACTAACCGAAACGTTGTGTTTTAAAATAAATAAAGACAATGGAAGTCCGATGATGTTTTTGATTTAAAACTTTCTAATTCAAATGAGACTTTTTCGTTAGTCTATAGGTGTTATCACTGCTAAAGCCAAAGACAGTGGTTTTATTTATAAAATGTCAAGACAAAAGAAAATATATAAATTTCATAATGTAAAAATTACCAAATGACATAAAGATTAGCTGAAATGGCTTATCAACCCTATAAAGTAAAAAGAGTAAAAATTTGATCATAAAATTTTATAATAAAAGAAAATACTTCTTTATTCTGCTGTTCTTGAATGTTTTTCCAATCTCTGATTATTTCTTGATGTTAATATCTTTTTTTAAAATATCACTGATAAAAATATAACGGTTTTCATTTGATATGGCATGACTTAAGAGTCGTATCTTCTAGGTTTTTCCTATTCCTATACAATTAAACACTAAATTTCTAAAAATCCTAACTTTTAGTTACTATCTCAAATATTATCTAACTAACCTATTTTTTAAACAAGTCAGAAAAATTGTCCAAATGTCTACCATAAAACCTGTTTTAAAATAATATCCTGTAACGTGTCATTTTTACGTTTAAGGCAACGTTACATAGTTGTTTATTTAGGTAAATAATCAAGGCTCTTTGACTCGTCTTTCTGTACACAAATTAAGGGTATTTTATAGAGCTAGGTTTGGAGGTTATATAGTGTCTAGAAAGTTACCTTAAAAGGAGGCATTCCATCGAATTACTGTGGAAACTACGCACATCGCAATATCTGGACATCGTAATTGGAATTTAAGATCACAGTTCTTTAAAAATCACATAAAAACTTTCGATTGTTTTGTTTATCTGCACTTCGTAATTCTCTTTGACGTTTATGAAATTAAACAGCTGGGGAATGGTTGGTCATGGTCACAAATGGTTTCGGTAACAGGAAGGAAACATTTAGATGAACATTTCATTCCCTTACGTTTATTCTCGAGGATATTGGGACAATCCGAACCTCATAGCTAGTTGTGATAGCACGAAAACATATTTAGGTCCACGGTTTGACCAGTAACAACCGAGGCTCCGCCCTTTTTGATATCTTTATTAATTTGATAGGGAAAGGATAAAATAAATACGAGTTATGCACTTTTGTAAATGGGAGATAAACGAGGGATAAAAAACCAAGACTAAAAGAATAAACGAAATCGTGTGAGTTAACATCTGAACACACTTGTGCCGAGTTTAAGCAGTAGTTCAGTGTGTATTTTTAGGTTCAGGTTCAGAAACAACTTTTTTAATGTAGAAATGTTTTACAAGAATGGCGTCAAACCATATGAATCTTAGAGAACACATTTATAAAGAGCAAAGGAAACTTTTGACTAAGACTGTAACTAAAATACAACTAAATTCTACACTCAGTATAGCTTTACTCATATGGGAATTGGTTGAGTGTTCGAATATTCCTGGGTTTGATGCAAGCTCTGATCTCCAGTAATTGATTTTACAGTTGATGGTTTCAATGCTGAGCTTCTTACAGTCCGTCTGGTTATTCTTCTCCTGCTTGATATGTTGGCGGGGGTCCGGTAGGCAAATGTTTGGTCTATGTATGGAGGGTGTCTCGACGTCCTTGTTATAAAAATTTCAACCGTGGAAATAGATCCGACAACACCTCAATGCGCGTTTTACCTATTTTCAATGTCCCCTTGGTCGGTGCTGGCCCCTATATACCGGTATGGAACTATTGGTGTATTTCCTCATTGGTTAGTTTGAAAACCGCGGGGTTTTCTTCCAGTCTCGTTTTACTGTCCCCACTCCCCACCAAATCTACGAACGGTTTCCGGTGGCTTCAGTTTTTTTTGTCCTCGACAAAGTGCTTTGTCTCTTGCTAACGAATTTTGGCTGGGTCGACAACAGTTTCTGGGATCGCCTTTGTTTTTGGTTATTGGCACTGCAGCGATTGTAGGAGATATCCCAGAAACTGTAGAAGTGAGTCCGTCGTGTTTAGGCGAATCCTGAAGTGACGCTCATACCCTTTTGAAGGGGATTTAAGGCGGCCTACGCCATTTGTACGGGAAGAGCAGTGGTAAGTTCGATTTTATTTTTTTCATTTTTTTATTATTTGAGGACTCTTCAAGATAATATTTGCCTCCCAAATTGTAATTATTTTTCGTGTAAAATGTACTTTTTCGACAAGAGACATGGGAAATTTTTGGAGTTTTTTTTTTAAGACCACGTTTTGGATAAAAACTATATATTGTTTTTCTCCTTTGTCTACAGCCCTGTCAATTCCATCGACGGGACAGTTGGGCTGGACGCTGGTGTGAAGCCAGGTGTAGCCAGTTGTAACCCTGGGAAAGGTACGTTAGGGTTATTTTAGTTCATCTGTTTAAATCTGCTTTATTTTATTGAGTCGACATGGGGTTCTCGATTTAAGTTACTCGGTGTAGGGGAACTTCGTGCCAAATTGACGAATTCCAGGAAACTGAAACATTTCATTTTCCACAGGGTTTTACGCTCGGGCAAGATCCAACCACATTTTTGGACCATGTGCTGCCCTAGCATCATGTGCTAGGAGATCCTCAGGGTGGGCGTGAACAGGACAGGACCCGGTGCAGTGGTGAGGAGATGTCTGGACAACAGGACTCCAGGTTTACAAAATAAAATAAGTCTTTTTTTTTATTTACTCATTCCATAAACCAGGACCAAGGTAGGAGCAAGTACACCCTTAGATATAATATTTGTTTTTATATATATATAATTTTCACCATATAATTTCAACATTTTTTTGTAAACGCAAGATAAGGTATGACGTCATAACCCCAGTTTTGCGGCATAATTAAGCTAAGTTTAAATTGCTATTGCGTGCCATTCTGGCTCTGTCTTGGTTTCCTTGTTACACTCATTTATTTTAAGCATGTTTCCAATATTAACTTCAACTTCAACCTTTATAATAAACAAGATGAACTAAATCTTTGCGTTATTTGTACAACCCAATGACTGACTTTGCAGAGACAAAAAGAGAGATGAGGTTGTATTTTTTTTTGCGGTTTTCTTACATTGTTTTACCTCATGGGGTGGATCTCGGACTGGGTTGCTGTCTGTCTCCTTCTACCTAACGTAGAATGATGACAGCAGATATTTGGTCCAGATCTCCCCTATGATGGAACGATTTTGGAAGTGTATTTTTTTTTGACAATCATTTATATAACTGAGTCTCACACTACTGACTCAGATGTAGGTACACTATGGCCTGTTAAAGGACTCCATCTACCTGTAAAGTGCTTCTAGTTTTGTCATCTTAATTCAATCTTGTAGAATTTTATTTTGTCTATTAGTCAATTTTTTTTGGTTTTTTTTTTAATTACACAAATACTCTGGAAGCCTCGGAAGTAGGTAGAATTTCATTGTTTGGCTGCAACGTTTGGGTTGAACTGTATTTTGATCAAGATCTTCTTTGTAAAACATTGGTATTAAATAATGTGGCGCACTTAAAATTTTCTTACTTCTGAACTGTATAAAAGTTACCGGGCATATCAATGTTTTACCTAGCTGGAAAATACAGTTCTGCTTCCAGATATTTGTTTAATTATTCAGGGGTTTTGTTTTGTCACAAGTTGGCAAATTGTCATTATTCTAATTACAGTGTCACAAAATGGCGGCAACGTCTTTAAGCTGCCACAAATGTCACCCAACGCATTTTAATAGGCCACAAATTGGTGCCCTATGTGTGTTTTGGCTAGTTTTTTTAACATCTGATGTAATTTTTTTGTTCTTTTTTTAATTTGAAAAAAAAAGAAAAAACTTTTTTTGAATTTTTTGGAATTTAAAAAAAAAAAAATTTTTTGTGGTACAGCCAAGCCAGGTTAAAAGCTTTCAGTGGCTATCGGTGTTTTTTGACACCCAAACATTTTTTTAATAAAAAACAAGATCATTGGTTTTTGGAAATAACACTTTTTAAATATTTTTTGGTAATATTTTGATTTGGAACTCGGTTTGTTATTTTCACAAGTTTTTTTCTTGGAAAATAAAAGATTAATTTTTATTTATTAAGGAAGAATAAGTGGATGAAAAGCATGGGAGTTTTTATTGAACCGAGTCCAACTCATGTCTTAATTCTTTAAAGTTTTTGTAGGAAAAACATGTTTTAATTTTTTTAATTTTTTTTTTAAGGAAAATAAATACAGCAATGTAAATTTACTTCAACTTTTTTTTGTTGATTTATAGGTGGATGGACCTCCAGACATGGTCTTTTTTATGTTTTAAATATATGACATAGGTACTGTGTTTTTTTCTAACAATTTTTTTCTGCATGTTCATTTATTTATATTTTATTATTTCCTGCTTGTGATAAGATAGAAATTGTTTCACAGGTTATTTTTTTAGTGCAGTCAATTTATTTAGTTCAACAAGTTATTTTTTTTTTGGTGATTTTAATTTTTTTTGTGGGATATTGGAATATTTTTACAGGGTTTCACACAAATTTTTCTTGGCTGGGTTTTTTTAAATTAAATATAGCTTAACAGCTAGTAGATTTGTTTAGTTGAAAGTATTAATTAGTAATGAAAGAAAAGGAAAATGAGTTTATTTTGCTTTGTCATTTTCTTTTCTTGTTTTTTTTGGTGGTAATTGTTGATGACAATTAAGAACTTACGTCACTCAGTTACATCGGGTCAGAGGAGGGTACTACTTGCAGTTAGCTCGGAAGTTTAGGGAACACAAGGCTAAAATTCCTAGAGCAACATATTGGCTGAAGATCAATGCCAAAAGTCCAGTTAACATTTTTTTTTGGGGTATTTTTTTTTTGGAGCAGTTTTTTTTAGGTCTTTGGTTGCCAGTTTAGTTGTCTAGTTGTGTTTTCGTGACTGGTCAAATTTTTTTTGGTAGAAAATACAGCGTAGGGCTTTGGAGTGCATTTTTTTAAAAAATGACCTACGGGTATTTCTATCAATTAAAGTTTTTCTGGTTCACAATTATTGTTTCTGTATTTTTTTCTGCGTTCAGGTCATAGCTTGGTCATGGCCAATGGAGAGCAAACATTTATGTTTGAGCCTTGAGAGGTTTTGCCTGCTCCGGATTGAATACAGAGAAAATGAATTTGAAGCCCAACTAGATATAATACCACAAAAGAAATGTTTAGCTGAGACAGATATAGATATAAGTTTTTTGATTTTTTTTAGTTCATTTGTAGAGTTCAGTAAATTTTTTAAGTAATGTCATTGTGAGGCCGTGAAATTGGTCGGTGAATTTAAGAGAGACTTTCAACTAAATATAAATGCTAGGCGGGGGTAATTGGTAAAAATATTTCAAAATTTTACTACTTTTTAAATAATTTAATTTTCTTAAAAAGCTTATTTTTTCTCGGTAAACATAACTTCTCGAATTCTTGTTTGGTCTAAACGGTTTGTATAGGGGTCGTAGTTTAAAGGGTGACCAGACAGGTTATATTTTTTTTAGGGGACCAAACGGGAACTTCTTGAGTTACAAAAAGGTGAACTTTTTTTGTCTTAGTTGATCAGGCAGGAATAAATAAATCTTTTACTTCCAAATCATAATTTTAAATAACAAGATTTATTGGTTAAGTGTTTGGGTCTTATAGTAAAAAAAAAAACGTTTTGTTTTTGGAGGGTACTGGTATGATATTGTCACGAATAGGGGGGCCTGGGGTTGGTTATAGGTATTGCCCGGTCGTTAATTACCAGCCACTACCTTACAACCCCAATACTATTCGTTAATAACAATTTGTTTAAATGATACCGCGCCGGTCGAATCGATCTAACGGAGTTATTTTGATTCGAGCCGACGGAGATCTTTGTTTAAAAACTAAGGGATGCAGATTAAATAACACCTGTAGGGAGTTAAAAGGTGTATTATAAAACTAAGAAACGAATAAATAATACAGCAAATGTTGGGGAGTTGGCTAAGGGGGCGACACCCGGACTTACCTGGAAGCAACAGAATTTGCGGCCGGCTGGTTATCTAGGAACCCCAGTTCACGCCCAAATTGTCGTCAGTCGGCTACGTCACTCGATGTGACCGCCCGCACTCACCCGGTTTAACGTTCAGTATAAGGAAAAAAGCCGAAACTTTAGTTCCGCGAGGCGACGCCTCGCCCCGCGGTATTTAGTCGTCCCGAATCTCTGTCACCAAAAAGCCCGGAAATATGCATTGTCCGCCTATTTATAAACTATTTGTGCCGAATTGCAATAATAGTTATTGACGTCAATCGATTTATATCGACTTATAGGTTGTCCCAAAAAGTTAATACATCTAGTAATTTATTAAGTTCCTTTTTAATTATTCGGGAAATATTGATTTAACTTTATGTTACGCGCCCTTCGTGACATCCCCCCCCTTTACTTAAAAATCGCCCCCGATTTTGCCTCCATCGTTGGCCGTGGGTGTTGCCTCCTTTTAGCCAACAATTCTTAAATATGAAAAAAAAAAATTTTGGTCACCTTAGTCTACTACTTAAAAATTTGAACTATTATTACCTTACTTTTTACATTTCATTTTTGACTTATAAATTTCTATACTTATTTTTTCTACCTCTCCCACATGTTGTTGTTTACACGTTAACTTAATTAAATGCCCTATACCTTAAGATATTGTATACACTACCCCTCGCGTAAATTAAGTCACCCGCTTCTCGTATCTCAGTTAGGTATTCGGGCTCTTCTTACTATTTGCATCTCATTCTGTCCCGTACTTCTATAACTTTATTTTTCTTCCACTCAGATTCGTTGAGTGAAGAAAAAAATATTCTATCCATTTCTCATTCCTCCTACTGTCTTAGTTTGGGATTTCTTATGGATGATATTCGTGCGATTGTTGTGCTTTGTAGCACCTTTCGTGAAAACTCTGTCCATATCTATTCTGTCCCGTACTTGTCTTCTATAACTTTGTTTTCTTCCACTCAGATTCGTTGAGCGAAGAAAAAAAAATTCTATCCATTTCTCATCCCTCTTACTGTCTTAGTTTGGAACTTCTTATGGATGATATTCCCATGATTGTTGTGCTTCGTAGCACCTTTCGTGAAAACTCTGTCCATATCTATTCTGTCCCGTACTTGTCTTTAGTTGAGCCCCTTGTATCCGTTTTGGTAGTTGGCTATCTACTCTATATTATATTTGTTTATTTGCTTTTACGATTCTGGTCACCCTAATCTATGTGTGGTGTTATTTGTCCCTTCCATACCAAGGTTTACTACGTTCGGCCTTGGGCTGAAAGGGCTCGGACTCCCCTCAAGGGTTTGCCTGTTGTTTTCGTTACCCTTTATCCGGGGGCTTGCTCTCTTCTTGTCATTCGTTTTCGATGGTCATGGTCGGCTTTCTACCATTGTTCCGTCGATTTTTCCTTTTAAGTCTTTCTTCGCTCTGTGGCTACTCCTCTCATCTTTATTAATCTTATTTGCCGTAGTCTTGATGGCTATCATCATATTGCTGGTTTTTGTTTCCATGTTCATTCTTATCGATCTGGTATCTCTGTTTTCTTTTTGTCAAAGCCTAATTCGTTGTCTTTGCCAAGAGAAAACTTAATGTTGTAGAATTTACTACTGCTGTCTTAATTTCTTAATTTTCGTCTCTTTTAATTGTCTTGACCCTCGGGTTTTCGACTTTCTTATGTAAGTAGACCAAATCTAATGCGCGAGTTTTGGCCCTCGTGCCACTCGCGTTTTCTGTTATATTCTATCCCATTTTTGACAGGTTGGGTTTGATTTCCCTTCCTGTCCTTTATTTCTGTCATGCCTGCTTTGTCTAGATTATTTGACGCATTTCCCCGTCGTGGGGTATTTTGTTTTCTTCCCTTCCTTTCTGTGTACTAATTGGCTGTACACGAAAGAAAATCTTCTGCCACCTTACGCTTGGCCACGCTCCACTTCTGTACTGTCCTCCAAATACCCAACTTCGTACATTCAGGGTCCCCCCTTTATTCGATCTTAAAAAACCCAATATCAAGTTATCTTTTATCTAATCCTAAGGACAACATGTGGGAGGTTCTACCCTTGTATGCTTGGCATACTGTTTTACCCCCCTGTCTGGCAAGAAGTAAAAGTTAAGGAAAGCGTCATCTTTCGTGTGCGCTTTGTCTCCTTTTTTTTTCTCGTTTTCATTTTTTTTGTCCCCTTTTTCTCTTTACCCCGTTTTGTTTCTTTTATTTAAAAAAAAACATATTTTTTTGTTTTATCCCAGTGATACTTTTAAAAAAAATTTCATCAAAATTTTCTCATAAGTCTACGTCGTACCAAGTTCCTCTAAACGCTGGTACCTGCACTAGTGCTACTTGTACGCCATGTTTCGGGCCCGTGGCTCCTAGTTTGGATTTGCCGTCTGTATTGTTTGTCTGTTGGTATGTCTTTGTTCTGTATCTTTCTTACAGTAACTCGTACTCCCTAACTGGTTACCCTTGTCTAGCCTAGTTTTTTCTATTATATTTCTATCATGATTTATGTTCTACTATATTTTCTGCTTATGCCCTACTGTTCTGCCCACAATTGCCGTAATGTTTTTTGCCTATATTATTTTTTTTTGTGTAGCCTACCTCGTCTTCAGTCTACCACCTTCGATCGAGCTGCGGCTGTTTAGGTTGACCATTTTGTTTTGTTGGTCGCCCTTTTTCCTTTTTACTCTAATTATATTTAGAACCTTAAATTTGATTTTATAAAGTTTTATTTTTATTCTTATCGTTAGGTTATGTTTTCTTAAATTTTATTCTTATTCCTACTTAAGCAAAATTTTTCGAAATATCCTACATTTTTATTATCATTATTTATTATTTTTAGTATCTATTTAATTTCTATTATTTTTCAGACCATTGCTTTTTTACTCTTCGTTTCGTCGAATGTATCTGAAAAATAAAAGAAAAATGTCATTTCGGTGGTTTGGGTTGTTTTCTGTTTGTTAATGTGTTTTCTCAAATATGGCGTCCCATATTGAAATCTACTTACTCCCTTTCAACATCTCCGACCACTAAAATAACGTATCTCTCTACCTACCTCTATTTCTATGTCTTATCTCTATTCTTTTCGTTAGATATCCGGACATCTTACCTCTTCTTTCCTATTGCCTAACTTATTCTTCTTATTGCATTTTACCCTTCTATCTTATTCTTTGCTGCTTAAATATCACCTATAATACTAACCAGACACATATTTCACTTTTCAGGATCAGTCTTTTAACAAACATTGTTTTGAACAACCCTACTTAAATATTAATCAGATAAAAATTTTGTTTAATTTCTTTTTTCTCTCTCTCTTTTTTCTAACTAGGTAAGTACCCTCAACCTTTTTACTTTGAATTCTCTAGGCGCCTTTCTCACATTTCCACGCCAATAACCTTGGCCTCTTCGCCACCTTCAATACTGCATCACTCTCTTTACTTGTTCTATCCTTTAAGACAAAACACATGCATTGCATCCATCAAACTGAATTCATTACAGCTAAACCTAGTGTCTCTCGATAATTTTTCCCGGACTTTTATAATCTCAATCTCAATGTGTGTGTTGAGTTCACTTACAAGAAATGGTTAATTTTTAAGAGTCAGACTCATTAGAGAAGAATCACGTAGTGCCCAATTTTGGTAACGCATACCATTTCAGCCTTCCTACTACTTCAATTTATCAGCACTTGGAGTACCCCCTTTTTGGCGAGCATCCACAACTTACTGTTACAACCTCTGTGTCTCTAGCGCCTATTGCGATGAATCACTCTCACATTACAGAAGAATCACGTAGTGCCCAATTTTGGTAACGCATACCATTTCAGCCTTCCTACTACTTCAATTTATCAGCACTTGGAGTACCCCCTTTTTGGCGAGCATCCACAACTTACGGTTACAACCTCTGTGTCTGTAGCGCCTATTGCGATGAATCACTCTCACAAAGACCCTTTGGCCTCCTAATAACACAGTACTCTTCTTAAAAAACGCATTTCTTTTAACCAAGTCAAACTCATAACAAGAGATCACGGGTTGCCATTTCGGTGCACTCTATCAAGCAGAACTCCTACCCGAGAAAAGATTACGATCTCTTCTCAGTTCCAATTTCAATTCTAAAGTCATTTAGGTGTCACCTTTTTTGGTGGACACCCCTCTATACTTCTTCTTCTTTCTCGCCCTTTGCTTCGATTTACTTTCCGATGTCCCATTTCGCCTTTCTTCTTTCTTCTTCCTCAAACCAACTTTCTTACTATGTTCACAAAAACAATATCTGTTGATTACTTTACCGTATAATAATCAAACTTTTACATTTCATGATGGATTCTAATATCTTTTTTCAGAATAGTTTTAACTTATATTTAGATGACTTTTGCTAAATCTTTTTATCCAACCAAATACGCATCATTTACTTACTTTATTTACTGATCCTGAAAAACTGCTTCCTTAGTGTACTATTAGTAGTTAGATTTTTTTTCTATTTACTCTCTCGAAAACCTATTCAATTATTATTATTCTTATCTAGCAAGTATTTTTTCTACCACTTCATTATGGCGACAACCTTTTTTCCTGTTATTTTATAAAACTCTTCTTCAATTTATTTCATCAATATTTATCTAAAATACCTACTTACTTAATAGTTTCTTTGGTTTATTTCTTTCCAAATTCAAGCACGGATAAATAATAGAAATTAAAGTTCTTAAGTATATAATAAACGCCCACCGCGTGAAAATGTATTTTCCTTAAAAACCTGAACATGTTTTTATTTTTTCTATCTCACTTTCTTTTGTCAGCCACCCTATTAGACTCATTCACATCGGTTCAATACGGTCAGTAAAAGACCCCGTCAATAATATCAGTAATTAAGAATGCTGTAAAAAAAAATTAGCAATTGTTTTTTATTCATAACTGTTTTTTAACTTTATTTTGACTAAATAAACCTTTGTTGTGTAGGTCATGTATTTTTTCTTAGAATTGACATAAACAATATGTGTGGCGTTTACCCATGCATTTGCTGATTGTATCAAATTCATAGCGAGGTTAATAATAATGAAAAAAAATTGCAAGCCTAGGGGTTTTCGTTTGTGACCTGCCAGTTATTATATACTTTAATAATTTTATTTAAGTAAACATAATGCTAAATCCAATGCGACAAACGACTGCTTCGCGTATAATTAAATTTAAAATCACTTATTTGTAGTCTACAATTTGTTTAAATGATACCGCGCCGGTCGAATCGATCTAACGGAGTTATTTCGATTCGAGCCGACGGAGATCTTTGTTTAAAAACTAAGGGATGCAGATTAAATAACACCTGTAGGGAGTTAAAAGGTGTATTATAAAACTAAGAACCGAATAAATAATACAGCAAATGTTGGGGAGTTGGCTAAGGGGGCGACACCCGGACTTACCTGGAAGCAACAGAATTTGCGGCCGGCTGGTTATCTAGGAACCCCAGTCCACGCCCAAATTGTCGTCAGTCGGCTACGTCACTCGATGTGACCGCCCGCACTCACCCGGTTTAACGTTCAGTATAAGGAAAAAAGCCGAAACTTTAGTTCCGCGAGGCGACGCCTCGCCCCGCGGTATTTAGTCGTCCCGAATCTCTGTCACCAAAAAGCCCGGAAATATGCATTGTCCGCCTATTTATAAACTATTTGTGCCGAATTGCAATAATAGTTATTGACGTCAATCGATTTATATCGACTTATAGGTTGTCCCAAAAAGTTAATACATCTAGTAATTTATTAAGTTCCCTTTTAATTATTCGGGAAATATTGATTTAACTTTATGTTACGCGCCCTTCGTGACATCCCCCCCCTTTACTTAAAAATCGCCCCCGATTTTGCCTCCATCGTTGGCCGTGGGTGTTGCCTCCTTTTAGCCAACAATTCTTAAATATGAAAAAAAAAATTTTTGGTCACCTTAGTCTACTACTTAAAAATTTGAACTATTATTACCTTACTTTTTACATTTCATTTTTGACTTATAAATTTCTATACTTATTTTTTCTACCTCTCCCACATGTTGTTGTTTACACGTTAACTTAATTAAATGCCCTATACCTTAAGATATTGTATACACTACCCCTCGCGTAAATTAAGTCACCCGCTTCTCGTATCTCAGTTAGGTATTCGGGCTCTTCTTACTATTTGCATCTCATTCTGTCCCGTACTTCTATAACTTTATTTTTCTTCCACTCAGATTCGTTGAGTGAAGAAAAAAATATTCTATCCATTTCTCATTCCTCCTACTGTCTTAGTTTGGGATTTCTTATGGATGATATTCGTGCGATTGTTGTGCTTTGTAGCACCTTTCGTGAAAACTCTGTCCATATCTATTCTGTCCCGTACTTGTCTTCTATAACTTTGTTTTCTTCCACTCAGATTCGTTGAGCGAAGAAAAAAAAATTCTATCCATTTCTCATCCCTCTTACTGTCTTAGTTTGGAACTTCTTATGGATGATATTCCCATGATTGTTGTGCTTCGTAGCACCTTTCGTGAAAACTCTGTCCATATCTATTCTGTCCCGTACTTGTCTTTAGTTGAGCCCCTTGTATCCGTTTTGGTAGTTGGCTATCTACTCTATATTATATTTGTTTATTTGCTTTTACGATTCTGGTCACCCTAATCTATGTGTGGTGTTATTTGTCCCTTCCATACCAAGGTTTACTACGTTCGGCCTTGGGCTGAAAGGGCTCGGACTCCCCTCAAGGGTTTGCCCGTTGTTTTCGTTACCCTTTATCCGGGGGCTTGCTCTCTTCTTGTCATTCGTTTTCGATGGTCATGGTCGGCTTTCTACCATTGTTCCGTCGATTTTTCCTTTTAAGTCTTTCTTCGCTCTGTGGCTACTCCTCTCATCTTTATTAATCTTATTTGCCGTAGTCTTGATGGCTATCATCATATTGCTGGTTTTTGTTTCCATGTTCATTCTTATCGATCTGGTATCTCTGTTTTCTTTTTGCCAAAGCCTAATTCGTTGTCTTTGCCAAGAGAAAACTTAATGTTGTAGAATTTACTACTGCTGTCTTAATTTCTTAATTTTCGTCTCTTTTAATTGTCTTGACCCTCGGGTTTTCGACTTTCTTATGTAAGTAGACCAAATCTAATGCGCGAGTTTCGGCCCTCGTGCCACTCGCGTTTTCTGTTATATTCTATCCCATTTTTGACAGGTTGGGTTTGATTTCCCTTCCTGTCCTTTATTTCTGTCATGCCTGCTTTGTCTAGATTATTTGACGCATTTCCCCGTCGTGGGGTATTTTGTTTTCTTCCCTTCCTTTCTGTGTACTAATTGGCTGTACACGAAAGAAAATCTTCTGCCACCTTACGCTTGGCCACGCTCCACTTCTGTACTGTCCTCCAAATACCCAACTTCGTACATTCAGGGTCCCCCCTTTATTCGATCTTAAAAAACCCAATATCAAGTTATCTTTTATCTAATCCTAAGGACAACATGTGGGAGGTTCTACCCTTGTATGCTTGGCATACTGTTTTACCCCCCTGTCTGGCAAGAAGTAAAAGTTAAGGAAAGCGTCATCTTTCGTGTGCGCTTTGTCTCCTTTTTTTTTCTCGTTTTCATTTTTTTTGTCCCCTTTTTCTCTTTACCCCGTTTTGTTTCTTTTATTTAAAAAAAACATATTTTTTTGTTTTATCCCAGTGATACTTTTAAAAAAAATTTCATCAAAATTTTCTCATAAGTCTACGTCGTCTCAGGTTTTTTGTTAAATTTGCGATTTTGTTTGTAACTTAATGCTGCAATGTCAAGATTTTGTGATCCCGTCTTAGATTGCTGGTTTTACCACGTTCCTCTAAACGCTGGTATCTGCACTAGTGCTACTTGTACGCCATGTTTCGGGCCCGTGGCTCCTAGTTTGGATTTGCCGTCTGTATTGTTTGTCTGTTGGTATGTCTTTGTTCTGTATCTTTCTTACAGTAACTCGTACTCCCTAACTGGTTACCCTTGTCTAGCCTAGTTTTTTCTATTATATTTCTATCATGATTTATGTTCTACTATATTTTCTGCTTATGCCCTACTGTTCTGCCCACAATTGCCGTAATGTTTTTTGCCTATATTATTTTTTTTTGTGTAGCCTACCTCGTGTTCAGTCTACCACCTTTGATCGAGCTGCGGCTGTTTAGGTTGACCATTTTGTTTTGTTGGTCGCCCTTTTTTCTTTTTACTCTAATTATATTTAGAACCTTAAATTTGATTTTATAAAGTTTTATTTTTATTCTTATCGTTAGGTTATGTTTTCTTAAATTTTATTCTTATTCCTACTTAAGCAAAATTTTTCGAAATATCCTACATTTTTATTATCATTATTTATTATTTTTAGTATCTATTTAATTTCTATTATTTTTCAGACCATTGCTTTTTTACTCTTCGTTTCGTCGAATGTATCTGAAAAATAAAAGAAAAATGTCATTTCGGTGGTTTGGGTTGTTTTCTGTTTGTTAATGTGTTTTCTCAAATATGGCGTCCCATATTGAAATCTACTTACTCCCTTTCAACATCTCCGACCACTAAAATAACGTATCTCTCTACCTACCTCTATTTCTATGTCTTATCTCTATTCTTTTCGTTAGATATCCGGACATCTTACCTCTTCTTTCCTATTGCCTAACTTATTCTTCTTATTGTATTTTACCCTTCTATCTTATTCTTTACTGCTTAAATATCACCTATAATACTAACCAGACACGTATTTCACTTTTCAGGATCAGTCTTTTAACAAACATTGTTTTGAACAACCCTACTTAAATATTAATCAGATAAAAATTTTGTTTAATTTCTTTTTTCTCTCTCTCCTTTTTCTAACTAGGTAAGTACCCTCAACCTTTTTACTTTGAATTCTCTAGGCGCCTTTCTCACATTTCCACGCCAATAAACTTGTCCTCTTCGCCACCTTCAATACTGCATCACTCTCTTTACTTGTTCTATCCTTTAAGACATAACACATGCATTGCATCCATCAAACTGAATTCATTACAGCTAAACCTAGTGTCTCTCGATAATTTTTCCCGGACTTTTATAATCTCAATCTCAATGTGTGTGTTGAGTTCACTTACAAGAAATGGTTAATTTTTAAGAGTCAGACTCATTAGAGAAGAATCACGTAGTGCCCAATTTTGGTAACGCATACCATTTCAGCCTTCCTACTACTTCAATTTATCAGCACTTGGAGTACCCCCTTTTTGGCGAGCATCCACAACTTACTGTTACAACCTCTGTGTCTCTAGCGCCTATTGCGATGAATCACTCTCACATTACAGAAGAATCACGTAGTGCCCAATTTTGGTAACGCATACCATTTCAGCCTTCCTACTACTTCAATTTATCAGCACTTGGAGTACCCCCTTTTTGGCGAGCATCCACAACTTACGGTTACAACCTCTGTGTCTCTAGCGCCTATTGCGATGAATCACTCTCACAAAGACCCTTTGGCCTCCTAATAACACAGTACTCTTCTTAAAAAACGCATTTCTTTTAACCAAGTCAAACTCATAACAAGAGATCACGGGTTGCCATTTCGGTGCACTCTATCAAGCAGAACTCCTACCCGAGAAAAGATTACGATCTCTTCTCAGTTCCAATTTCAATTCTAAAGTCATTTAGGTGTCACCTTTTTTGGTGGACACCCCTCTATACTTCTTCTTCTTTCTCGCCCTTTGCTTCGATTTACTTTCCGATGTCCCATTTCGCCTTTCTTCTTTCTTCTTCCTCAAACCAACTTTCTTACTATGTTCACAAAAACAATATCTGTTGGGTACTTTACCGTATAATAATCAAACTTTTACATTTCATGATGGATTCTAATATCTTTTTTCAGAATAGTTTTAACTTATATTTAGATGACTTTTGCTAAATCTTTTTATCCAACCAAATACGCATCATTTACTTACTTTATTTACTGATCCTGAAAAACTGCTTCCTTAGTGTACTATTAGTAGTTAGATTTTTTTTCTATTTACTCTCTCGAAAACCTATTCAATTATTATTATTCTTATCTAGCAAGTATTTTTTCTACCACTTCATTATGGCGACAACCTTTTTTCCTGTTATTTTATAAAACTCTTCTTCAATTTATTTCATCAATATTTATCTAAAATACCTACTTACTTAATAGTTTCTTTGGTTTATTTCTTTCCAAATTCAAGCACGGATAAATAATAGAAATTAAAGTTCTTAAGTTTATAATAAACGCCCACCGCGTGAAAATGTATTTTCCTTAAAAACCTGAACATGTTTTTATTTTTTCTATCTCACTTTCTTTTGTCAGCCACCCTATTAGACTCATTCACATCGGTTCAATACGGTCAGTAACCGACCCCGTCAATAATATCAGTAATTAAGAATGCTGTAAAAAAAAATTAGCAATTGTTTTTTATTCATAACTGTTTTTTAACTTTATTTTGACTAAATAAACCTTTGTTGTGTAGGTCATGTATTTTTTCTTAGAATTGACATAAACAATATGTGTGGCGTTTACCCATGCATTTGCTGATTGTATCAAATTCATAGCGAGGTTAATTATAATGAAAAAAAATTGCAAGCCTAGGGGTTTTCGTTTGTGACCTGCCAGTTATTATATACTTTAATAATTTTATTTAAGTAAACATAATGCTAAATGCAATGCGACAAACGACTGCTTCGCGTATAATTAAATTTAAAATCACTTATTTGTAGTCTTGTCAGTATGTCTGTATTTCATACAACTCAAAAACTATTTGACCGATTCTACTCAAATGAATTTTTTTTCTGCAAGACTTGGGGAACAACTGTCATACGGAAACTAACATACTAGCTCTGTTAGCTTCTCCTCCCATCCAAAGTTCCGCTACTGCCTGCCGTAGACTATATTTCGTGGAGTTACTCCTTACATTACCTGCTGTACAGGTGCCTCGGCGGCAATTCTGGCATCTCACCGGACGCCTGCTTTCTTCTTTCAGGATAAATGTGTCCCTTCTTGTATCTTTGCATCTTGCCTTAACCCTTTTTTCGGTGGTGCCCATTCTCTAGCTTTTGCTATTCCCTTTATTTCGTCCACTTCCCTTCTGGATGGTCCAAATGACTTTTGACCTCTTATGGTAGAACACCACTGTGTTCTTGTTTATTGATCCCAGACTTTGGGACCTGTATTATTTTAAAATCTTCTGTATTTAAAATATCTATGGCTCGCTGCGGCGAAACTTTTGCCACTGCTTCAACTCAATTTTTTGCAATAAGCGTCTCGATTTTTCCTCGGGAATTCCTTCTTTCCTCCTAAATTTTTTCAGTTGCTTGGAAACGCTCCTTTTGGGCTCCTTATAGCTTACTATTTGCTTTGTCGGGCCGAGTTCTCCCCGTTTCTCGTCTACCTCTCTTCTTCTTAAGTCCCGTTTTTCCCTCAGGACTCTTTTTTTTGCAACACTCCGTTTGCTTTCTCCGCCTTATTAGCCTAGTTTGCGTTCTCGTCAGCGTTGCTTTTCAAGTTCCTAATATCCTTTAGAACTCCTTTATACCTTCTGCGGCATTGGCTCTTTTTCTTCTAAATTCTTCTTACTCCCATTATTAAATACATAACATCCCTTTTTCTCCGGAATTCGTGTTTTAGTCAACATGTCTGTCCTTCAGGACTCCTCTAAATTATCCTTCTTCCTATTTAATCGTTAAACTCCATTTTCCTTCGGAGTTCACGTTTACGTCCCGACGTCCTACACGTCTGTTCTGCCCCATAGGCCTCCCTTTTCTTCTTTAATTTCGCTTCCTGAGACCCTAATGTCCTTCAGGACTCCTCTAAATTATCCTTCTCTCTTCCTGTTTAATCGTTAAACTCCATTTTCCTTCGGAGTTCACGTTTACGTCACGACGTCCTACACGTCTGTTCTGCCCCATAGGCCTCCCTTTTCTTCTTTAATTTCGCTTCCTGAGACCATAATATCCTTCAGGACTCCTCTAAATTATCCTTCTCTCTTCCTGTTTAATCGCTAAACTCCATTTTCCTTCGGAGTTCACGTTTACGTCACGACGTCCTACACGTCTGCTCTGCCCCATAGGCCTCCTTTTTCTTCTTTAATTTGGCGTCCTGAGACCCTAATTTCCTTCAGGACTCCTCTAAATTATCCTTCTCTCTCTTCCTATTTAATCGGTAAACTCCAGTTTCCTTCGGAGTTCACATTTACGTCACGACGTCCTACACGTCTGTTCTGCCCCATAGGCCTTCTTTTTCTTCTTTAATTTGGCTTCCTGAGACCCTAATTTCCTTCAGGACTCCTCTAAATTATCCTTCTCTCTCTTCCTATTTAATCGTTAAACTCCAGTTTCCTTCGGAGTTCACGTTTACGTCACGGCGTCCTACGCGTCTGTTCTGCCCCATAGGCCTACTTTATCTTCTTTAATTTCGCTTCCTGAGACCCTAATATCATTCAGGCCTCCTCTGAATTATCCTCCTCTCTTCCTATTTAATCGTTAAACTCCATTTTCCTTCGGAGTTCACGTTTACGTCCCGACGTCCTACACGTCTGTTCTGCCCCATAGGCCTCCATTTTCTTCTTTAATTTGGCTTCCTGAGACACTAATTTCCTTCAGGACTCCTCTTCCTTCTCTCTCTTCCTATTTAATCGTTAAACTCCAGTTTCCTTCGGAGTTCACATTTACGTCACGGCGTCCTGTAATTCTTTTCTGCCCAATTGGCCTACTTTATCCCTTTTTCTTCAAATTTACTTTTCTTTACTTCCTGAGGCCCTAATTTCCTTTAGAACTACTTCTGCGTTTTTTTTACCTCAGCCTTTCTTCTTTTCAGTGTATTATTTTTGTCCGTAGTCCTTACTTTCCTTAAGGTCTTAATTTCCTACTTTTTATCAATTACCTATGTGGGTATTTGCTTCTTCTAAAATATTGCCCGCCTTTTACCTATCAACAGAAAGTATTTACTTTAGCATATAAAACAACTTTATGATGAGTTTCAGATGTCTCGATAGATATTATATGGCTAACCAAGATCCACACAAAACGCATACACTGCAACTACTTTAAATATGTACCTGTAGGTTCAATTGGTTTGAAAAACACATATATGTTTTTACTTTTTTAGCCCCATCAGCTGTAACTTCTCAATGTCTAAAAGGGCTTTTTTTTCAGCTCAACTCGCTGTAAAGACTCATTACTCAATCTTTGTAACAGCTGTGGGCAACAATTATTTGTAACAAACAAAACTTTTTTTTTGCTTAATTCGCATAAAAAACTAATTTTTGACTTTTTAATAACAAAAATTGTTATCTTGTCAGTTTATTAATCAGCTGTTAGTAGCGCTATATTCAGCCTATCTATGTGTCTTTGAGTTAATTTTTTCCGCAAAATTAAGGATGCATTAACTTATCTTTCACGCTTCCTAAAAAAAAAAAAAAAATATCCCACATTGTGTTAGTCCTTTGGCCTAGTGAATCTTGCCTTGGTCGCTACTGAATTTTTCTTTTTGTGTAACCCAAATTTTCCTAGCAATTATTTTTAATTTTTCGTTATTTTGGGACACTTTTTGCAAAATCTCATTTTATGTCTTTTACTTTGTTGAAATATTTTCCTTAAGAACCACAAATTTTTAGTTTCTTGCCAATTTACGACCTACTAGAGGTTTGTCCTATTAACTTGCTGGTGCTCAAAAGGTGTTTATTAGTTATAATAATTTTTATACACTCTACTTTTAGGTGCCTCTCAAAAACAAAACTATTTAACCTTACATATAATGCCGTGACCTATAATATCTTTCGGCTTTTTTATTACCAAAAAGAAAAATTACCCTTATAAGTTCTAGTTTATTTCCTAAAAATTTCCCAAAAAGCGAAAATATGTTATATTGCGCCCTGACCTGGGTATTTGCACGGTTTCAACAAAACAAATAATTTACTACGTTTACTACCTTAGACGCTACTGATTTTTGCGTGTTAACCACTCTTTTGACAGCTATTTTATTTTTGTCGTTTCGAGGGTCTACCTCTGTCTAGTTTTTAATTTATTTTAGAACTAGTTGAACAAATTTTATTTATTTTTTATATTAATTTAGGACTAAAATAAACTTTTTGTTTGTGTTATTTGTGTTAGAACACCTCAACTCCGGTATTCTCCCTAGTTGATTGATTAAGAAAAAAAACAAAAAGAAAAACACAATATCCAGACTCTTTCTGTTGATTAAAGACAAAAATAATCAATTTTGCTCTATGTTCGTGTGCTTCGTGCGTAAACTCCCCAACTCCAATATTCTCTTCAATTGACTGACCAAGAAAAAACAAAGAACCAATAACTATCTAAACTTTTTCTGTTGATTAAAGAAAAAATATAATTGACTTTTCTAGGCTCGTGTGCTTTGTGCGTAAAACTCCCCAACTCCAATATTTTCTTTAATTGCCTGACTTAAAAATCCAAGAAAAGATAAATGTCTAAACTTTTTCTGTTGATTAAAGAACAAAAATAATTAATTTTTCTAGGCTCGTGTGCTTTGTGCGTAAACTCCCCAACTCCAGTATTTTCTTCAATTGCCTGACTTAAAAAACCAAAGAAAAGATAAATATCTAAACTTTTTCTGTTGATTAGAGACAAAAATAATTAATTTTTCTAGGCTCGTGTGCTTTGTGCGTAAACTCCCCAACTCCAGTATTTTCTTCAATTGCCTGACTTAAAAAACCAAAGAAAAGATAAATATCTAAACTTTTTCTGTTGATTAGAGACAAAAATAATAAATTTTTCTAGGCTCGTGTGCTTTGTGCGTAAACTCCCCAACTCCAATATTTTCTTCAATTGCCTGACTTAAAAATCCAAGAAAAGATAAATATCTAAACTTTTCCTGTTGATTAAAGAAAAGAATAATTAATTTTTCTAGGCTCGTGTGCTTTGTGCGTAAACTCCCCAACTCCAATATTTTCTTCAATTGCCTGACCAAAAAAAAACCAAAGAAAAGATAAATATCTAAACTTTTCCTGTTGATTAAAGATAAGAATAATTAATTTTTCTAGGCTCGTGTGCTTTGTGCGTAAACTCCCCATCTCCAATATTTTCTTCAATTGCCTGACCAAAAAAACCAAAGAAAAGATAAATATCTAAACTTTTTCTGTTGATTAAAGATAAAAAATAATTAATTTTGCTGTGGGTTCGTGTACTTTGTGTGTGAAACTCCCCAACTCCAATATTTTCTTCAATTGCCTGACCAAAAAAACCAAAGAAAAGATAAATATCTAAACTTTTTCTGTTAATTAAAGATAAAAAATAATTAATTTTGCTGTGGGTTCGTGTACTTTGTGTGTGAAACTCCCCAACTCCAATATTTTCTGCCAATGGCTGACTAAGAGAGAAGTCAAAGAAAAACAACTTTTTTGGAATTTTTGTATTATTTTACGATTAAAATATTGGATTTTGACTTTTGTTTGTGTTATACGTACTATAACTCCAAATTAAATATTCTCCCTAGTTGATTGACCAATAAAAAAAACAACGAAAAAAACAAATATCTAGACTTTTAGTTGATTAGAGTAAAAAGAAATGAATCTTGTCCTGGGTTTGTGTGCTTTGTGCCTAAAACTCCCAACTGCAATATTTTCTCGAAATGACTGACTAATAAAGAAATCAAACAATAAACATCTTTTTTGGAATTTTTATATTAATAAAAGACTAAAATATTAAATTTTGCTTTTTCAACGGTAGCTTTTTAAAGCGATGGCCCTTTCGTCTGGGTCGATAACCTCTAACGATAGTACAGCTTTGATTTTTTGAATTCGTCACGTTATTGTAACCAGATCGCTTTTTTCCGTTAACAATTACCTACTAATATTATTAATGCAAACGGTTGGGTATTTTTCCTTTGGTAGTTTGTTTAACAAGTCCTACTTTCTTTTCCTATTTTATAAAGTCAGTAGCGTCGTGGGGTTTAGATTTTTTCGAGAAATATTATTATTATATTTTTTCTTCACCAAAAAACACGCTGCTTACGCTTTTGCCGTCTCTTTTCTAAATTTTTCCCTATCGCTGGTTTAATAATGGCTCAATTGAACTTCTGTGTTTTTAACCTAACCTGTATGACTACCTCTCTTACGTAGAGTATATTCGATTTATTGCTCTTTTTTTTCCGGTCTGACTACCACTTTTTGTCACCGTACTTATCCTGGCTGCCAATTTTTGACAGTTTTCTTGCGTTCAGCCTAATAAACCCCGGGCTTTACCAATTTTGTTAACTTAAAAAAAACTTTGAACTATATTGCTATTCTACCTACGTCTGACTACCAATTTCGTCAGGTGGACCTCTAATCTACCCTGTAATCAACGCGACTATTTTTATCAAGTCTTTTGCCTAACCAGCGTGGTTTTTGTGATGAGAACAAAATATCTTCACGGTGCCCTGGTCAGGGTTATTGGATGTTTCGTTATCCTGGCCCAAATAGCTCTAAATATTCTTTCTCAAGTTGCCCTAAAAATTCGTCTCTCGGATACCCTTGGTTTTTGGTCTGTGCCTTTTGTGAATTTTCCCCCGCGGTTGGATTACCCAATTCGATCTCTTGCCAAGAAATATCTGGCGTTACGGGCCGCCCTTCGGTATTGAGTTTGATCGGTATCCCGTCCTCAAAAAAATGCGGGATCGATTTTTGTAACGTCTCGCGTCTTTGTCTTTTCGCTTCTCTAACTCTCTTCCCTGGTTTCCTTCGCGGCATACGAACAACCCACCCTTCTTACTGCGAAAAGATACCGCCTCGTCCCCAGGATTCAGTTTCGTTTTAGTATTCTGATTCCTGACGAACTTTGGTACGCTCTCTTTTCGCTGCAGTAAGGATGAGCCCTATCCCACTCTCAATTTAAATATACACGATCAAAATTTTCTCTCGCCTGTGGTCCTCCTTTCGAAAGTTATCAGGCCGAAAGTAATTTCGATCACTCTGTATACAAATGTAAGAATAGAACTTCGCATACGCGCGCCCAACAACCCGGTTCTGTCGAGTAAGCGAAAAAACCGTCTGTTATTTGTTTGTCACTGCTTGTTTTTCCTCCTATCCTACTCTTAATTTAAATATACACGATCAAAATTTTCTCTCGCCTGTGGTCCTCCTTTCGAAAGTTATCAGGCCGAAAGTAATTTCGATCACTCTGTATACAAATGTAAGAATAGAACTTCGCATACGCGCGCCTAACAACCCGGTTCTGTCGAGTAAGCAAAAAAAACCGTCTGTTATTTGTTTGTCACTGCTTGTTTTTATTATGTGGCTTTACGAGCCCCCGTAATATTTTTTATTTTATTTTTTAAAGCTATTTGGGCGACACAAACACAAATTATTGGTCACTAGGATGGTGCCCTTGGCCAACTACCTTGCTCTTTTTCTCTTTAATCCCCGCTAGTTGTTGAATTGCGAAAAAAAATAATTTTGGACTACGTGTATTTAAGAAAACTAAAAAAAAACCCACTTTCTAATTGACTTTTTTCCCTTACAAATTTTAACCCCTGCGTCCCTTTGTATTTTAAACTCGGCTTGCCTCCACCATGTCACGAATAAAGGTTGGGGAGTTGGTTACAGTAAATGGGGAGTTGGCTAAGGGGGCGACACCCGGACTTACCTGGAAGCAACAGAATTTGCGGCCGGCTGGTTATCTAGGAACCCCAGTTCACGCCCAAATTGTCGTCAGTCGGCTACGTCACTCGATGTGACCGCCCGCACTCACCCGGTTTAACGTTCAGTATAAGGAAAAAAGCCGAAACTTTAGTTCCGCGAGGCGACGCCTCGCCCCGCGGTATTTAGTCGTCCCGAATCTCTGTCACCAAAAAGCCCGGAAATATGCATTGTCCGCCTATTTATAAACTATTTGTGCCGAATTGCAATAATAGTTATTGACGTCAATCGATTTATATCGACTTATAGGTTGTCCCAAAAAGTTAATACATCTAGTAATTTATTAAGTTCCTTTTTAATTATTCGGGAAATATTGATTTAACTTTATGTTACGCGCCCTTCGTGACAATATGAAATTATTTTGATTTCATGCCAAATGTTGTTTGACGGCAGATATGCTAGTCTTCAGTTTTTTGTTAGTTTGCAGTTCAGGACAGTGGCGTGTACTTAAAGGGGCCTTACATCTGCGCCCATTGTAAAGCAACTTCCAACTTACTTACTTAGCTTTTCACTTAATCTTCGTTTTGTTGCTTCTGAAATTAAAGCGTTATGTTGAATAACGATGGATGGTGTTAGACTGAGAAAGTACCTAGGTATTTAGGGATGAAAACTTGGAAGTTGTGAACAATTGGGAAGTAATTTTTTTTATTTCATATTTTTTAATTTTAAAATAATTTCATACTGGTGACCTCAAATAATGAAGCAAATTTTTAAATTAAAATACACTGTTGTGGAATAAATGGGAAAGTGTTCAGGTTAAACAATAAATTTAAGGTCATTGATTTCTAAAAAAAGATTTCAATCTAAGAATAAATTTAAAAGCAATAGGTTTTCTTTGGTGCGACTAAACAATGAAGAGGGCATATATTTTTTTTTGTTATGCATAATACGATTGGAACAGTACCTTTTGTATTGCAATAATTAGGGGGTTTCCTCCCGCGAGCTGGGTGGAAATGGAAAAAATGTTTGGTTCGGAGTGTAGAAATCGAGGAACGAGGACTTCCTGCTAATCTTTTTAGGATTTCGCAACTTTGGTTTTCGCTAAATTAAAATACATCCAAATTTGGCCTACAGGCTGAATCTCACATCTTCCAGGACCTTGCAGATTTGCGGAGAAAGACAATTTTTGTGATCTGGTTAGTTATGATAGGAATTAAAATAGTAACATGCACATGAGGGAACTAGATATATTTAGGTTAAAAAGTAGTAAGAACACTGATCTGAACAAATTTCCATAATAGTGTCCTACTTTCACAGGGTGCTTCAAAATATCTTCACCCTTTCTTTGAAATAAGATATTGTTTCGCCTGTGGGTGTTTAACCGTTTGAAAAATATATAGGGTACAGATGGGATTGGAATGGAAATCACAAGTTTTTGGGTTTATTGACATTATACTTAGGAAATAGGGGAATGTCTAATAAAAAAGTTTTTGGGTTTAGGCCGAGTTTTGTTGAGATAACAAAAATTTAATTGGGGCCGGGAGTTTTATTATGCTCTTTTAAAATGAATGTAATAAGTTTGGCTTCTTGATTTTAGTTTTCTGGGTTTTACGCAGGATTATTCCCAACTGTTTCATTTCAAAATGTCATTTGTAAGTGATAGGGTCTCATTAGCCCTTGGACATTTGGTAATTTTGCTTTGACTAGTAGTTGTGGAAAGGGCCCAACTTATTTTTATATCTCGTGAACACCAGGAATAAGGATCTGAGAATGCATTAAGCAGTAAATTTTTTTTTTTTTTTGATTAGATGTTGTGAGTAAAGACACTTGAGTAGGCATATTTAGTTTTACAACGTTCTTATAGGTGAACCTTGAAATTGTTTTCATATTTGTTTTTTAAAGTGCACACAAGAATATTCTTTACGGGGTTGAGTGCAAAGTTTGAAACTTAGGTTCTTCACATTATAGTGGTACAGTAAATAAGTACTAACGTTCTTTATTTCCTTAAGTAATAATTTTAAACAAATATACTAACATCGTTTGTTTTTTTTGAACATAAATATTTTTTAAAACTTTTCCTAAACTGATAGTTTTTTTTTGCAATGACGATTTTTATACCTTATGATTCTTAAGTAAATTTAATTTTCAAAATTTTTGTTGTATAGTAAATTGATTTTTCTAGCTCATTTACTTTTCACATTGCCACAGTTTTGGGAGAGGAAAGGGAATTGACAACTGTTTTTTAAAGGAAAATAACAAAAACTGTTGCATGACAACTCGAATAAGATTTTTCTGGTGTTGATTTTACTTAATTTTTTTTTTAAGGTTCACTAATAGGAGCTGCAACCCCACTTAAACATTTTTAATTTTTTTTGAAAATATTTTTTAAATATTTTTTTAAATTATTTTTTTAGGAAAGGAAACTTGATTTTCTTGTTGCAAATTTTTTTTTGGTGCATAGTAGTACCTTGTCCCTGCAATGGTTCTACCAGTTTATTTAAATATTTTTTTTTCTGAATTAAAATATAATTTCATTTCGAACCCTCGCGTTTTAACAACCTATCATCATTTGTTTTAACTTTTTTCTCCCTACTCCAAACCAGGGTAGAGTAATATTTTAAAAATTTTAGTGAGCCACTAATTAATCTTTTTTTTGATTATTGGGCTACTGTGGTCGACACCAAAAAATTAAAATTTTTTTTTTTTTTTTGGGCACCTTTCGGTACTATCCTATGGTCTTCTTGACCATGGTTTGCATCAATTTAGTTTAAGTTTTGGGAATTTCATTTTAATGAAGATTAGAGAGTTGCAGTCCTACCAAGACGTTATTTCTGTAAATTTTTTAATAACATCGGTAATTTTTTTTAATTTTTTTTTTAATTACACACAACATCCTTACTAGTCTAATTCGACGCAATTTCAGCGAGCGGATTTTTTTTTAATTGAGCATATTTTACGATTTCTATAACATGAACAACTGTTCCGACGTTTATTGCGTTCACTTATATATTAAGGGATGATGTGACCTTAAGCAATGCATGTTTCGTGTAAACTCAGAGTAGGTAAGCAGGTTAAAGTGAGTTTTGATTTTTTCTTTTTAGAAAAATCATTGTATACGGCGATTTGGGTTTTTTTTTGAGGAGTTTATTAGTGGAGCCGTTCTGCAATAGCAGGAGTATACCCTAGCTTTAACTGTGTACAACAGCTTTGGGATTTTTTTGTTATAGGTAAACAAACATCAAAAACACTTAACAAACATCACTTAACTTTAATTTTAATCCATTTCAGCTAGGATAAGCGCAATTATTTTTTTTTTTGGTTTTACTCACGCAGGAGTGGAACATAAGACCTGAACACTGCCAAAACTCTCGTCTCTCTTTTATTTTTTAACTTTTTTTTTATGGCTACTTGTTAATTCTAATTTAGGATTTAAGTAGTTATTTCTCTCTGCAAGGTTGGACGTCATAGTTGGTTGTACAAATACTTAATATAAACTATGATTACATTTTTAAATGCAAATAAATTTTATTTTCTTACTGCTCCGGTGTTCTTCGAATTTGTTCGCGTCTGCCCGTATTTAAGTTTTATATTTTCTACATTTGTGAGAAAATTTATAGTGATTTTCACTAGTGAGTTTAAAGTGAACTTTGTGTTTGTTATTGCGTGGTTTAGTTTTTATAATTGGGAGGTATAATTAAGAGTTTTAAAGTTTAAAGTTTTAATATATATTAAAGGTACCATGGCTGTTTCTGTGAGTCGGTTGTCTGACATAAGGTACTTAGTCAAGGACGAATTAATCTATGAGTTAACATGGAGAGGCATAGCCATTTGATCGGTGGAAGAAATGAAACAACAGCGTATGCTGATTAAGCAAAGAGAAAAGACTGATACAAGTATGAGATACCCTCCGTATCCCTTTAAATTTGGCCAGGATGCTTTTAGCTGCATGAAGAAGCTTGATAGTCTGGTACCGCTGGTAGAGAAGTTCTCTGGTACGAGCAAAGGGGGAGAGTTTAGAAAAATCGCTGTAAGGTTGGAACACGTGTTGGCCAGGATAAATAACATGAATCCGTCTAACTTTGAAGAAAGTCAAACCAAAGGCATACTGGTTGCGGAAACCTTGAGTTTGATTGGGAGATTGCAGAGCCAAGCAACAGATTTACTAAGAGTTGGCGTTACCTCAGATGATGATGAAGCATCTGAAACCCAATCAACGAGTCGAGGCTCAGACCACTCAACAAATGCTGGCAACACACCAAACCAGTCTCATTTCCCGCAACCACAGCACTCGAGCACACAAACAGCTCAACAGCCTACGAACCAACCGTCGGTCATTGCTCCATTGCAAATGCAAGTGCGTACGAACCCAACTCAAACATCAGTACAAGCACCACTCCCTATGCCGATCCAGAATGACGGTGCATCAGCTTTTCATTATCAACAACCGTCTACCGTTCCTTTGAGTTTAGCTGCCCTCCAAAGTAGCATTGCACCAATTGCTCAGTCACGACCATTTTCTTGTTCGTCGCCAGTACCAATGTCAAGTGATCCTGGTACCTCATATCACGTTGCACCTATACCACCGCATAAGTGGAACTTAAAGTTTACAGGCGAGAGGGGTACAATCTCCGTCACCGCATTTTTCGAGGGAGTGGACGAGTTGAGTCAGGTTAGAGGAGTCAGCAAAAAGGTTTTACTGAATTCGGGCATTGATCTTTTTGAAAAGTCAGCTTATACTTTTTACAAAGATGTACGTAGAGAAGTCCATACATGGGAACAGCTGGCACAAAGGTTCATGGCAGAGTATCTTCCTTCTTCATATGGCGAGAAGCTATTGAAGGAAATTCAAAAACGTAAACAAGGCCCTGGAGAGTCTATAGAGACCTATATTGCTGTCATGAACACGTATTTCCAAAGACTTGGCTGTCCTGTTTCTGAAGAGGCGAAATTAGCTATCGTCTTCAGAAATATAGCGGACATCTATAAGAAAGGGTTGATTGCTACTGAGGTCAATAGCCTATCACATTTAAAGGATCTGTGTCGTAGAATAGACCAGAGATATGGTTTAGAGGAGGAACATTTTACATCTAGAAGAAACCAATCAATCGAACCTGACTTGGCCTACGTTGACGTAGAGAGCGAGAGTGACGATTTTTCAACAGGGGTTAATGCAATTCAAATATCAGGTGCCGGGACATCGAACCAACAGAATTTAAATCATCCTGCTAATAGATTCGACAGAAATAGACAGCAGCCAGCAAGCAGTTTCTCTGCTAGGGCTGATAGAGATAGACAGCAACCAGCTAGTGGTCAGTCTAGTGAAAGTGACAGGGATGTACAACCACCACAGGGTGTTGGATCTGGTAGGGCGAATAGGGTGCGCATTACCTAGAGGTAAGCAATGTTTTTCGTGTGGTCAGGCAGGGGTAACAGTCAGAGAATGTCGAAATTGTAATCGTCAGGGAAACGGACCCAGGCGCTCGTAGGTGGTCGACCTTCGAGTCAGCCTGAACAAGCATCGACCGATAGGCTAACGTACGTTTAAGATTATGTGATAAGTCATGCTCGTAAAGATGAGAGGCCTTATTTAGAAGTGGATGTGCTCGGAAATAAGTTATTAGGTTTGTTGGATTCCGGGGCTTCACGTACCTTTTTAGGGAATCATGGTTGGTCAATCATCGAGAGGTTTGGTTTTTCACTTGATACGACAAAGAAGACGAGTTGTATTGTGGCAAATGGTCAAAGCACGAGTAGTATTGGGACAGTGCAGCTTCCTATGCGAGTTCAGGATAAATTTAGGTTAATAGAGGTCGTCGTCGTTCCTGAGTTGCCGCACACTTTGATTTTAGGATTAGATTTTTGGATTTCGATGGGGATAGTACCGAACTTAAGTACTAATGAGTGGCACTTTGCCGATAATAAAGATGTGATTTGTTCTTTAGAAACATCAGACCAACAAACTACTCTTACGCCTTATGAATCAGAACGACTAGAGGAATTGGTCGATAAATATAAGACTATTATGGGAGACTCACTAGGATGTACAGACAGGGTAGAGAATAAGATTACAACAGATGCAGCACCGATAAGACAACGTTCATATAAGGTCTCACCGGTCATTCAGAAATTTATTGATGACGAAATCGACGAAATGCTGAAAATGGATGTGATAGAACGTAGTAGTAGTTCATGGGCTTCACCAGTGGTAATGGTTCAAAAGAAAAACACAAAGAAATATCGTTTCTGTGTAGACTACCGCAAATTGAACTCAGTGACGGCGCGTGATAGTTATCCTTTACCACTCGTATCCGAGACTCTTGACAAGTTGAAAGATGCTAAATACTTGTCAACTTTAGATATCAAAAGCGCTTATTGGCAAGTACCAATGAAAGAATCATCGAAGCCACTAACAGCATTCATCTGTTGACGAGGTCTCTTCTAATTTAAGCGGTTACCATTTGGTCTTCATAATGCACCTGCAACTTGGCAGAGACTCATAGATAGCATCATAGGAAACGATTTAGACCCCTACTTGTACACAGAGCTTTTCTGAACATCTTAGAATTCTTGAGGAAGTCCTACGAAGATTGCAGAATGCAAAGATAACGGCAAGTTGGGAAAAATGTTAACTGTGTAGGCCAGAAATGACGTATTTAGGATTCGTAGTGGACCGTCGAGGCATCCGAGTTGACCCTAATAAAATTAGAGCCATGTTAGAGCTCCAGAGGCCAAGAACTGTCAGAGAAGTTCGTAGAGTTGTAGGTACAATATTCTGGTATAGAAGTTTCATAGAGAATTTTTCAGCGATAATAGCTCCAATTACAGCTCTAACTAAGAAAAATCAAAAGTTCGATTGGACTCCAGACTGCGAAAAGGCATTTACTAAGAATAAGGAACTTTTAGTGACTGCACCGATTCTTACATGTCCAGATTATACCAAAGAATTTTTCATTCAAACAGACGCATCAGGATATGGAATAGGAGCATGTTTAACGCAACCTTATCCTGAAGGAGACAAAGTAATTTGCTATTTGAGTCGATCTTTGACTAAGCAAGAACGTGTTTACACGACCACCGAGCGAGAATGTTTGGCATTGGTTTGGGCGATAGAGAAGCTCCGGCCTTATATTGAGGGGATCTCATTTAAGGTCATAACAGATCATTTTAGTTTAAAATGGCTTCATAGCTTGAAAGAGCCCAGTGGTAGACTTGCTCCTTGGTCTGTAAAACTGCAGCAATATGACTTTGAAGTAATTCATCGGAAAGGGAAAGATTTAGTTGTCCCGGACATGTTGTCTCGTGCAGTACCCTTGATTGACACAATTTAGCAACCCAGAGACGCTTCGACAGCAATTAAAGATCGATGGTACCAAAAGATGGTAAAGAGGGTCGTAGAATCACCGTTAAAATTTATGAACTGGAGATACACTGATAATAAGTTGTATAAATATGTCAAACAAGAATACCCTCAACTTTCACCATCTAACGAATATTGGAAAGAGGTAATACCCAAAGATCATAGGCGTAGAATTATTGGAGAAGCTCACGATCCTCCTACCGCAGGACACATGGGTGTGTATAAAACCTTCCACAGACTGGCAGAAAAATATTATTGGCCAAAAATGCGCCAGGACGTGGCAACTTTTGTAAAGAAATGTTTTGTCTGTGCAGCTCATAAAGGTGATACACAAGGTGTATCTGATCAGATGATATCTCACCCAAAACCAACTCGTCCTTGGGAAATTATTTCGACTGATTTATGTGGACCTTTACCTCGTTCGACAAAGGGTAACTGCTGGATTCTCGTCGTTACGGACTATTTGAGTAAGTTTTCCTTAGTTTTTCCAATGCGAACAGCTCCTACTCAAGCAGTTGTCAAGCATCTTGAGGAGCAAGTATTAATGGTCTTCGGAGTGCCCCGTTTGATACTTTGTGATAATGGCCCTCAGTACAAAAGTAATGAGTTTAAACGTTTTGCTGAGAGTTATCAGGTTAAAATTCAGTATAATCCGTATTATCACCCTAGAGCAAATCCAACAGAAAGGACGAATCGTACGTTAAAAAACATGTTATGTTGTTATGTGAAAGACAACCACAGGAAGTGGGACGAACAAATACATAAACTTGCCTGCGCGATTCGTACTGCAACCCATGAGACAACCAGGATGTCTCCTTTCTTTGTTAATATTGGTAGAAATATGTGTCTGTCAGGAAAAGATTACTCCAACCCAGTGTTGTTATCTGAAGAGAATGGTGTACAATCTGCAGCTGAAAGTAAGAACGAAGGTTTCCGGAAGCTCTATGCTGATGTTAAGAGAAGGTTAGAGGTGGCAGGAGAGAAAAACGTAGTTCAGTATAATTTGCGTACAAGGGTACCCAACTTTGCTGTGGGTCAGCGTGTTTGGAAGAAAAATTATGTGTTGTCAGATCCTGCGAAGTTTTTCTCGAAGAAGTTAGCGCCGAAATTCGTTGGTCCTTATGTGATTAGGAATAAAATTTCTCCATGGATATTTGAGCTTCAGGAACCATCGGGTAAAGTACTACCAGGGAGCTGGCATGCCAAAGACCTTAAGTCGGCAGATGAACTCTCCGATTAACCTTTTAGGTTAATCGTCTTGAAGTTGGGGGGGGATTATGTAACGTATCATTTTTACGTTTAAGGCAACGTTACATAGTTGTTTATTTTGGTAAATAATCAAGGCTCTTTGACTCGTCTTTCTGTACACAAATTAAGGGTATTTTATAGAGCTAGGTTTGGAGGTTATATAGTGTCTAGGAAGTTACCTTAAAAGGAGGCATTCCATCGAATTACTGTGGACACTACGCACATCGCATTATCTGGACATCGTAATTGGAATTTAAGATCACAGTTCTTTAAAAATCACATAAAAACTTTCGATTGTTTTGTTTATCTGCACTTCGTAATTCTCTTTGACGTTTATGAAATTAAACAGCTGGGGAATGGCGGCGTTGCCGCATCACAAATGGTTTCGGTAACAGGAAGGAAACATTTAGATGAACATTTCATTCCCTTACGTTTATTCTCGAGGATATTGGGACAATCCGAACCTCATAGCTAGTTGTGATAGCACGAAAACATATTTAGGTCCACGGTTTGACCAGTAACAACCGAGGCTCCGCCCTTTTTGATATCTTTAATAATTTGATAGGGAAAGAATATAATAAATACGAGTTATGCACTTTTGTAAATGGGAGATAAACGAGGGATAAAAAACCAAGACTAAAAGAATAAACGAAATCGTGTGAGTTAACATCTGAACACACTTGTGCCGAGTTTAAGCTGTAGTTCAGTGTGTATTTTTAGGTTCAGGTTCAGAAACAACTTTATTAATGTAGAAATGTTTTACAAGAATGGCGTCAAACCATATGAATCTTAGAGAAAACATTTATAAAGAGCAAAGGAAACTTTTGACTAAGACTGTAACTAAAATACAACTAAATTCTACACTCAGTACAGCTTTACTCATATGGGAATTGGTTGAGTGTTCGAATATTCCTGGGTTTGATGCAAGCTCTGATCTCCAGTAATTGATTTTACAGTTGATGGTTTCAATGCTGAGCTTCTTACAGTCCGTCTGGTTATTCTTCTCCTACTTGATATGTTGGCGGGGGTCCGGTAGGCAAATGTTCGGTCTATGTATGGAGGGTGTCTCGACGTCCTTGTTATAAAAATTTCAACCGTGGAAATAGATCCGACAACACCTCAATGCGCGTTTTACCTATTTTCAATGTCCCCTTGGTCGGTGCTGGCCCCTATATACCGGTATGGAACTATTGGTGTATTTCCTCATTGGTTAGTTTCGGGTTTTTCTTCCAGTCTCGTTTTACTGTCCCCACTCCCCACCAAATCTACGAACGGTTTCCGGTGGCTTCAGTTTTTTTTTGTTCTCGACAAAGTGCTTTGTCTCTTGCTAACGAATTTTGGCTGGGTCGACAACAGTTTCTGGGATCTTCTTTGTTTTTGGTTATTGGCACTGCAGCGATTGTAGGAGATATCCCAGAAACTGTAGAAGTGAGTCCGTCGTGTTTAGGCGAATCCTGAAGTGACGCTCATACCCTTTTGAAGGGGATTTAAGGCGGCCTACGCCATTTGTACGGGAAGAGCAGTGGTAAGTTCGATTTTATTTTTTTCATTTTTTTATTATTTGAGGACTCTTCAAGATAATATTTGCCTCCCAAATTGTAATTATTTTTCGTGTAAAATGTACTTTTTCGACAAGAGACATGGGAAATTTTTGGAGTTTTTATTTTTTTTTAAGACCACGTTTTGGATAAAAACTATATATTGTTTTTCTCCTTTGTCGACAGCCCTGTCAATTCCATCGACGGGACAGTTGGGCTGGACGCTGGTGTGAAGCCAGGTGTAGTCAGTTGTAACCCTGGGAAAGGTACGTTAGGGTTATTTTAGTTCATCTGTTTAAATCTGCTTTATTTTAGTGAGTCGACATGGGGTTCTCGATTTAAGTTACTCGGTGTAGGGGAACTTCGTGCAAAATTGACGAATTCCAGGAAACTGAAACATTTCATTTTCCACAGGGTTTTACGCTCGGGCAAGATCCAACCACATTTTTGGACCATGTGCTGCCCTAGCATCATGTGCTAGGAGATCCTCAGGGTGGGCGTGAACAGGACAGGACCCGGTGCAGTGGTGAGGAGATGTCTGGACAACAGGACTCCAGGTTTACAAAATAAAATATTTTTTTTTATTTACTCATTCCATAAACCAGGACCAAGGTATGAGCAAGTACACCCTTAGATATAATATTTGTTTTTATATATATATATATAATTTTCACCATATAATTTCAACATTTTTTTGTAAACGCAAGATAAGGTATGACGTCATAACCCCAGTTTTGCGGCATAATGAGGCTAAGTTTAAATTGCTATTGCGTGCCATACTGGCTCTGACTTGGTTTCCTGGTTACACTCATTTATTTTAAGCATGTTTCCAATATTAACTTCAAATTCAACCTTTATAATAAACAAGATGAACTAAATCTTTGCGTTATTTGTACAACCCAATGACTGACTTTGCAGAGACAAAAAGAGAGATGAGGTTGTATTTTTTTTTGCGGTTTCCTTACATTGTTTTACCTCATGGGGTGGATCTCGGACTGGGTTGCTGTCTGTCTCCTTCTACCTAACGTAGAATGATGACAGCAGATATTTGGTCCAGATCTCCCCTATGATGGAACGATTTTGGAAGTGTATTTTTTTTTGACAATCATTTATATAACTGAGTCTCACACTACTGACTCAGATGTAGGTACACTATGGCCTGTTAAAGGACTCCATCTACCTGTAAAGTGCTTCTAGTTTTGTCATCTTAATTCAATCTTGTAGAATTTTATTTTGTCTATTAGTCAATTTTTCTTGTTTTTTTTTTAATTACACAAATACTCTGGAAGCCTCGAAAGTAGGTAGAATTTCATTGTTTGGCTGCAACGTTTGGGTTGAACTGAATTTTGATCAAGATCTTCTTTGTAAAACATTGGTATTAAATAATGTGGCGCACTTAAAATTTTCTTACTTCTGAACCCCCCCCCCTTCTCCACTGTATAAAAGTTACCGGGCATATCAATGTTTTACCTAGCTGGAAAATACAGTTCTGCTTCCAGATATTTGTTTAATTATTCAGGGGTTTTGTTGTGTCACAAGTTGGCAAATTGTCATTATTCTAATTACAGTGTCACAAAATGGCGGCAACGTCTTTAAGCTGCCACAAATGTCACCCAACGCATTTTAATAGGCCACAATCCCATCATCACTTCAACACAGGTTCCAAAAACGTATAGTGACTCTTGTATACCAAATCTAAATCATGTTTCGTCACAATAAAAGGAATAGGTAGATCTACCATTTTTTATATTGAAAATTGTATTGTGAAATATAAAATTTATTCAACGACAACACTTTTGTCTCCCTAATTAGAAAACCTAAGACACTGTGGATTCAACACTAACAGGAAGTGGCCATCTTCACTGGAGTTAGAAAAACACAGGTGTATAACGAAGAAAGAAACTAGTCCAAATCTTCTTGTTAAATAAATTTTCCGGTCTATTGTTTATCCAGTATCACTCAAAAATGAGTTCCCGACATGACGAAATAGAAATTTACGTAGATCTCTTACTGGAATCTACTAGGTGTGACGTCACTGTCTTCATTAACCCACCCTGATATAACTTTTTATTCGTTTCATAGGTAAAGTTTTACCTCTACCTTGAATAGTTTTTCCCAAATTTAAATTCCCATTTTTACAAAATTATTTGACTTGAAAGAAACCCAAAAAATCCAACCCATATATTTTTCCGCTGTTTTAGACCAGTTCACCTGTAGACCATGTAAGCTATAACATGACGATTATTAATTCAGTAGTTTTCTTGATAAAGATTGGTTAAAACATAACTGACTATAACGTAACCCTATGTTCAAAAATTGAGTTACGATATTAGGAGATACGGCAACAAACAAAACAAATATGGACCAATTGAAAATTTTAATTATAGGTATATCATTGAAACACCCTCTCGAGTGGAGAAGAAAAATTTTCCCAATTTACTCCTCAGCCTTCTTCTCAATGACTGGGGAGTTTAAAATCCAGCTAAAAACACTCATTCCATAAAAAAAAAAACATTTTATAAAATAATCTATAATATAATGATACAAACAGCGAAAAAATTTATTCGCCCTCGTCTTACAAAAAACAACAAAAGAGAAAGAAAACGCGACGATTCCACGGCATATTATTATTGGTCTATTGTTTTATAACATTCCTTATACATCAAAAGATGCATATAACAAACACAGATCCATTTTGCCATACCATATAGCCATAACAAAGTTACGTTAAAAGAAAATTCTAGGACGCTTTAATTCAAAAATACTTCTCTCTCACATATTTACTCAACAGATAGTAATAGACTTTTGTCATTTATAAAAATATCTCAAAAATTACTAAACAATTTTATAACAAATTGTTCTTAAAAACTTTCAACTTGATGTGTCAGTCATTTACAACTCAATACAAACAATACAATTCCTGAAAATAAAAATAAAAATATTAATTAAGTAAAATTTTTGAGGGAAGTCTCCAGAGAATCGTAGACCTCTACAGTTGTCGGATGCCATGGTCTTCACCTATAAAAGAAAACGAAGATATAACACTAATTTTATACATGGTTTAAACAAATATAATAAAACTTTTTCTTTAAAACATCATTCAATGAGTTTATTATGCTTTTGACATAGTGTTTAGACACTATTATTTTTCTTTTCACTAAAATCGGTCTCGTAGTTATTAAAAATTAAAACAAGTTTGTACAAGTTTTAAATGAGTGCTCATAAATTACGAGGATTAGATGATAATTAAAACTTTTTAGGTAAATAAAGACAATAAAAGCTCTACAAATGCAAAATTTTAAGTTAAAATGCTAAGGCATTGCTTAATTAATTTATGTTAAATATGTCTATGTAATGATAGACAGGCTTGCTTTTGCAATGCAAAAGAAAAAATATCTTTAGTGTCAACATTGCAAATATTGAAACAAAAAAAAACTTAAATAACTCAAGACAAAGATTGTCCTTTTTGACATCGACGATCTAATCTAAAAACTCAAGAGAGAGATTGTTCCTTTTGACTTTCAGATTGATCTAGGATCTAGATTAATATTTTTTATAGGTTTTTCAATACGTGTGTAGCTTGAGCTATTACGAAAAAAAAAATTAAACTTTTTGGCAAAGAATGGGTAGGGGATGAATTGTCAACTACGTCTAATTCAGAAAAATTAATCGTTTATGTAAACAACTACACTTTCCATTCCATTCCAATGGAAAGTGTCGAAATGGATGCAATAAGAAGATCAATGAGAATATCCAAAACTGATCATACAAGAAATGAGATCATAAAAGAAAGAATGGGAATCGAGGGAAGCATAACGGATGACATCACTAGAAGGCAACTGATATGGTACGGCCATGTACAACGGATGAACGACAAAAGATTACCAAGGCAGGTCCTAGAATGGCAACCAATAGGGCGCAGAAAAAGAGGGCGTCCTAAACTAGAATGGCAACAGTCAATCCGAAGATCAATGGGTCAATAAAACCTGACTGAGGATGATTGTCAGGATCGAAGGAGGTGGAGAATAGGCGTCGGACAACGTAGAAAAACGTTCTAAACCGACATAGTAGTAGTAAACAACTACTGTATAGAGTAAGTCCAACTACAGCAAAATGGTAATAACACATTATAAAACAGTCTTTTGAAAAAAAAGAAAGTAAGCTCTGATGATAATTGCATAAAAATAATTTTTTTATTAAGCAGGATAAGAAGATTACAAAAGTTAGCAAAGAAACGAATGTACTAAATCTTTTGGTTACCAAGATATTTACGTACGCAAGTTATTATATTGCTACGACAACTACAGTATTGAATCTCTGTGTGTAAATAACTTAAAACTTTTACATATGCTAAGAATATCCTGGATGTATGTATCTATCCAACATTTTCATGGAACGCAAAGAAAAAACAAAAGAATACTGTAAATGAAAGAAAATTCAAATTTTCTGTATACTAACACAATTCGCACTCAAAACTGTGAAGTAATTCGATTAACTGTGCAGAGAAAACTTAACTGAAAAATTATAGAACTTTATGCATATAATAGCTTAGCTAAGAAGGCATTGTGTTATTAGCACTTTTCAAAAAAAAACATACAGTACGAAGTACGGAGTAGGCCTGGCAAATAGACCTTTCTTTTGGGCTACTTTTTGTTAGCAGTTGATAAAGATTACTACCATGAAACATCTTATAGGTAAATTTATCGAAAAATTACATTACATTTTAAAATAACGAACGGTGCAGAATGCTATGAAAATAATGAAGGGTGCAGAAAGCTATGAAAATAAACAAAAGTTTGACTTAACTGTCAATAACTCGAAATTTGAGAAATATTCTCAATTTTCTTTTAAATCTTAACATGGACAAAAAAAATACTAACCAACAGGTTTATGTTTTAATAGCTGTCTTAAACAAAAATGAAGGTTTAAAAGCTCAAATGACACGTTTAAGGTTAACAAAAATAGAAACAAAAGGTCTTAATTACTTCATGGTATAATTTATAAAAATTAAATATAGTTAAAAAAAAAATGATAGATAGAAATTTATGTAAGCTGTTTTCAGTAGCGTTGTACTCGCGGGTCTATTGTGTAACACTGTAAATTACTCATTTTTTAACGTTTTACACGACGTGGTAGAAACTGATTGTTTTGCCAATATACTTATATATTAACTTAGTAGCAAAATTTTAAGAAGAAGAATGATCTAGATCTTACGAAAATGTACTGGTCAACTGTAAAACGTTTTTATGAAAAACTTTATATCATATAAATATCAAAATACCAATTTTTTTTAGTTTGTAAATAAAAATCTTATATATTTTTTAATTGAACGCACAAAAATCGTCACATGTGATGTGGTTACGAGAATATTAGGAATTATGTACATAAGCCATTGTTGTCTAGAGTTAGCTGGACAACTCAAAAATAACCGACCGACCTTAATGAAATTTAAATCAAGGAACTGCATTTCTCACTATAGATCTTTATATGAAAAATATAAATTTAATAGTACCCGTGAATGAAAAGTCAAATATTGGACCCCCGTGAGCGTTCAAGCTACCCACGGAAAAATATGAGAGAAACAAAAAATTTTTTCGCGAAAGCTTGTTTGATTTATAAATTCAATATCATAGTTTAGTTGATAGATACCGTAAAGTTAAATGTGAATAGACGTATTAGGCGCGAAACTACGGGAGGGTTAAAAAAAAAGGTGAAATTTCCCCCCCAAATCTTAAAATATATTTGTTTTGGACACACATAATACAGTAGTCTGGAGAATATGCAAAACAGTTCTACGCAATATTTATTATAATGTTTCCTTCCCCAAATAAAATTCCGATACGCCACTGTTATGCGTACAGACTAACGAAGTAGGCTACGAAAGGTTTTTTCCCAGATGTGTGTTTATTTTAAAAATTCCAGACCATTTCTTAGTGTACTTTCACGCACAAAGAATGCTATATTCTCTATTTTGTATGAATAAAAAGGCCCCTTTAGAAATGCCCATGTTGTGTTTTATAATTATGTTTAGCCAGATGTTTCAAATGGTCTATTAACAGATTTATCGGTTTACAAGTGGATTATACTTGGAAATAAGAGACCAAAAAATTTGAGTTTATATAACGGTTTTTTTTTCTTTCGTGTGGGAAAGTTTTCATTATGTATTAAAAAAAAATTAATACAGTTCAATAAAAAAAAATATAAAAAAAGTTTTACCATACTTAAATTGATTCAAGCAAATATACAGGGTATCTTTTTGCAACGGTATTTGCAATAATTTTCAAAAGTTGATTTAGTTTTTTAAAATAGTTTATTTGCTTGAAGCAATGGACTTTATCACTAACTAAGTCTAACAACTAATTTTTGTCTCGTTTTCTTACACATCACATACTATCTAATGATTATTAACCAAAAGGTTTTATATTTGTTGTTTGATTTTAATTAATTTTATAATTAAGTTAGCTTATTGGTAATGTATAACCTAAATTTCCATATTACCATATTGCGTTTTCTCTTTAACCAGTCTTTAATTATTAAATGGGAATTATGATATATTTATTTTAATAATTATTATTTATGCTAAATAATATTATTTTTAAGATTATGTATAAAATTATTACTAACTCAAAATACGCGAGTTTTTATTTTAGAAAAAATATCAAATACCTTTATCCAATTTCAAAGGTCAAGTCAAATTTAGAAAAATAGATTGATTTATCATTATCTTTGGTTAAATTTTAGAAACAATTATTAGTACTTCTCCTATATAGTATGGAAAAGGTGCTATTAAGCAATCGTTTTAGCTTATCTGGTGTTTTGGTGTAAACCTACATATTACATCAAACATAGTACTTTGATCTTATCGAATTTATTTATTTAAATTGTTTATATTTTTAGTTATTTAAAATATGCTACTTAATTTGTATATCTTTTAATAAAAATCAATAATGTACCTATATAGTCATAAAGACATGGACATGACCTGTAAACTTGGTCTTTTTAATAAAAATTACAAGAAAGTATCTTCTAGCTTCAAACTAATCAAAACGATTTCACTGTCACCAACTATAGTGACAACAAATTATCGTTGTAAAAGAAGCAAAAACGGTTACGAAAAACCTTTACTGTGTTAGGACATTGATTTGTGGCTTTCTTTAGCCTTATGCAATGAAAATGCTATGAGATTATGTTTTTTCCAAAAAATTACTGTATGGCTTTACAAAATATTATTTCATTTAAGACATAGTTGATAGCACCAATACATTTGTTAAATCGATCGTCTTTCTGTCAAACAAATGTATTGTAAACTGGAGACCTTGGGAAAATAAAAGAGGTAGTGGAAGACCACAAATGAGATGAGCGGACGATTTGAAAAAACATGCGGACTAGATGGATGAACACGGCGTCATACAGGAAAGAGTGGAAGATATTGGAGGAGGCCTATATCCAAAGATGGATCGAAGAAGGCTAAATAAATAGATAGATAGCACCATTCTTTTTAAAAGGTAATGAATGTACTGTTAAAATTACCAATGCAAAACTTGTTTAATTACCGTGCGAATAAATACCTAACTCAAAAATTACTGTCAAAAAATTATGTTTTCTGTCTACTGTGTTCTGTGGTAACTTGTGAATGTCACACACATTATGCACAGAAAGATGAGATCTTCACTCTTGTTATTAGACAATAAAACTAGTGGTAGTTTATAACAAATAATGTTTAATTACAACTTGCGCAATGTCAGTCACTGCTCTAGGTGGCATTTTAGTGTAAAATACAGATGATAAAATAAAGGACTTTATAAATAAAAATTTTGACTCGATCTAAAATATGTACTGAGATAAACGCTTATGGACATTTCTCAATAGGTAATATAGCCCTTTCTTAAGGTTAGTTAACGTGTTTTGACTTTTAAGTTAATTGGTGGATAATTTATTTATTTTTTCAGTAAAGTTATTATTCAATACAATGACATACGAATAAAAAAATAGGATGAAACTCTCTCTAAATAGGCTAAGTTGTGTTTTAAGATGGTAACTAGTAAACCGATATGGATGCCATTTTTATTTTTTCTACATAAAGGTTTAGTTTTCTGTTAGGTTAACGTTTTGAGTTTTGAAAATATGAAAAATAACGTACATTTTTCGCTAAAGGTGGTTATTTTATGGCTTTGATTTAAAATAGATCGAATTTTCTTAACAACCTTTCTTAGGATATAACTTTAGATATGTACCAAATTTTAATGTTGACCAAGATCAGTATTTTTTTTTCATAATATGGCTTTTTTTTATCAAGCTCCTTAATATTTTTTTTAATTTTTTTAGTGTTTATCTAGAAATCCTACATCATGGTTTTAACTCAGAATAATCTAGTTGCTAATAATTCATTTTAGGTTTTAATTTCAAAGGTGTTAAAATTTAATAAGATATTTAAGTCTGATGAGTTCATTTATTAACATAGATAGTTAATTACCTAATTACTTCGCATATAGCGGATTAATTCCTTTAAGGGCAAAGATAATGACAAAATAAAGCAAAAATAATTTTATTGTGATTTTTCCCAAAATCTACATAATACCTTAAGAAGAGACGATAAATTAGTTTATGACTTTACAAACAAAAACCCGAAAGTTTTTGTTCGGACAATCTAGTTAGCTTTACCTGAATCATAGAAAATTGAATGAAGGGTTCTACAATAGGTTTTTCCATTTCATAATATTTAATTAGGTATGACAATAACTTACGATAATAAACGACAATATACTTTTTAATTTGATTAAAAATATTATGAAACGAAATTCACTTGTTTACCTACATGTTAGTCAAAGAAAATAAATAAAATAGAGTCTCTCTCAAAAAAACCAAAAAAATATACAGGAGGTTTTTACATTTACCTCACTTTACTTAAAAGCTGTGATTTTGCAGATAGTGCTGATAATATCCAACTTAAGAAAATAAATCAAATTTTCTTTTATGAAAAGAATAATACGTACTTTAATAAGAAAATTATAAAGCAAAAATAGTTCGACAGGTACGTCGTTTTAAAGAATGCTATGTTTGAATGCTGCTTTGTAACATAAAACGTAAATTTTTATTTTTAATTTGATAATAATTGTATAGAATCGATTTTTTTGCTGTGGCTACATTTATTTAGTCCATGGTTTTAACAAATTAGTGCTTTAAAAATTTTGAAAGATTTACTTGTGGACCTTATAATAAAGAAATTTCTCATAATCGACAAAGTTGTTACTGAGATACAAAGAAATCACGTTTATTTTCCAAAAAGAAACTTGTGTGTAATTTGAAAAAAAAAATACATTTTCAAAATCTGGAACTTTGTGGTTGCGTACTGTTAGTTTGAACTTGTGGTAAATCTCAATCATATATGTATGATATAGAGGGTACAAAAATGACAAAAAAAAACATCTATCACATATTCTATACAATATATTGCTAGTAGCTAGGTCTGTTTTTTGAGTTTATCCTGACCAGACACTTTACAACAGTCCTGTAGCACAAATTTATGAGAGATGAACGCTTGTATGGAAAAAGTAGTTAGAAATTATAATTTTTAAAGTTATGATGCAATATCAATGGAAAATTACACCATTGTGGATACTTAGATGGTCAAATAATTTGGCTTAGGTACTTTTTGCCAAATGAAATTTTAGCTATTAAACAAACAATAAAACCAAAATAAAGTAGAAATATCGATATCTACGAAGAAAAATACTTATAAAAACAATGTTAATAATGACTTAAAATTTTTGTATTATTTAAACAAAAAATGTTATTAAATATTAATAAAAATGGTTTAATGGTTCAAAAAAACAAAAAAAACTGTTATTAATGCAATACAATAAATAAAAATATCCTCCCTTAGTTATATTTGACGGGTGTCTTCAAAAAAAAATCAGTGGTTTGTCAGAGGAAGGTTTGGCAATTATTGTTTCAGCCAACTAATCAAAAATAAAGAGTTGCAATGGACTCTTTTTTTGTGTTTTTAATAAAAGATTCTTAAAAAATTCAGCTAGAAAAACAAAAACTTAAGGAGCTTTTCGAATTTCGACAAAATAGGCTTTTAATGGCAAGAGAATGATAAGTTTAATGAGACTTTATTTTAACAACACTGTGCTACAATTAAGACAAAATAATGGACTCTTTTATCCATTTTATTTAAATAGTGTTTTGATGGAACAATGTTAAAGTTTACCAACGAGTTTTGGAGTTATAACTCAAATCTAGAGTTCAGTAAAGCTTTATTAAGGCAAAAGGTTGATCCTTTCGCATGCTGGAGAATCCGTCCTCCAGATAGAAATGGAGAGCATTTTATTTGCTGGCATATTTGGATAGTATTTAAACTTAACTTTTCAATAAAAAATATTCTACCAATTTATCTTTTCAAAATTTAAAGTGATCATATGTCAATAGAAAAATTGTCATGACATTGACATTTTCCTTGTATTTTTTTTTATTTTTATTTTTATTTAGTACATTAAGGCAATACAATTTTTTTTTAGGCAATATGTTAGGTACATACAAATGAACCAAATAAGGTTTGCGTGTGTATGTACCTAAATTCTAAACTTAACTTAAATTCAATTTAACATTCTATATATTGAGACTAATCCAGTAATGGAAACTATTAAGAAAGGCTTCTTAAAGATATTTACATTTTTTTTTTTATATATAATAAATTAACATATAACCGAAAGCAAAAAGTATATCAATTATGCATATGAAAATTTTGATCTATCATGTAATTAATTCTGTTAACAATAAACTATTTTCAGAAATCCAGAGTTTAATTTTTTTTCTTGAATTTTTTAAAATTGACAGTTTTTAATTCATCAGTTATTCAGTGTATTGAATATTTTAGGACCCACATAAAGTATGTGTTTTTGAGTTTTAGTATAATGCATTCTGGGTACTGACATTTTATTTGCATTTCTTGTAATTTGATTTGTATTGTTTGGGTTTTTATAAGTTTCATACTTAACCATAAACCTAATAAGAACCTTCGTCGTTAGGACAGCTAAAGAAAAAAGTTCAGCTTCTTCAAAAAGTATCCTGGAGGGATACTGTTGGGTTTTAAAGAGCATTATCTTTATAAGTGTTTTTTGAACAACCTCTAGAGGTTTCAAAGCTTTTTTAGATGCAAGACCCCATACCACCAGCCCATAACTAATGATTGACTCAACAAGAGAATAGTACACCATTTTCATAGTTTTGCGATTTATGATCTGTCTTAGTTGTAAAAATTTATACAGAAGCTTCCTTAGTTTACCAGTTACATATTCGATGTGTTTTTCATATGTGAGATTTTGGTCAAGATAGACTCCCAAATATTTAACCGTATCTGTTTTGCCAATCCTTGTATTACATTCACATTCTCGTTTATTGCATCCCTCATCATGGATTGTGAGATATTGTTGTTGCGGTTGCGTGATTGCTGTTTTAGTAAATGCAACAAAGTTGGTCTTTTTCGCATTTAGTGTTAATAAGCTTTGATCCAACCATGTCTTTATTTCATTGAGTGCTATCTCTGCTTTTTCATAAGTTTCATTCCAGCTTTCAGCACTGATTAGTAGCACAGTGTCATCTGCAAAACAAATGACTTTAGCATATTTTGAGAGTTTTAGAATTTGATTAATGTAAATTGTAAATAGAACTGGACCAAGGACCGTGCCCTGTGGCACACCGAACTCCGCTATAAGTGGATCACTATAAACGTTATTTATTTTAACTTTTTGAGGTCTTTTAGTAAGAAAAGAGTGAAATAATTGTAAGTGTTTACCTCTTATTCCGATATCATCTAATCGTTGCAGCATTTTTCGGTGTGACACAGTATCAAATGCCTTGGTTAAGTCTAAAAATATGCCTATGGTCTTATTATTTTTGTCAAAGCTTTTAATTACCGACTCAGTCACCTGACACAGTGCATTTTCAGCTCCTACACTTTCCTGAAATCCATATTGTTCAGCATAAATAACCATGTCTTTATTTCATTGAGTGCTATCTCTGCTTTTTCATAAGTTTCATTCCAGCTTTCAGCACTGATTAGTAGCACAGTGTCATCTGCAAAACAAATGACTTTAGCATATTTTGAGAGTTTTAGAATTTGATTAATGTAAATTATAAATAGAACTGGACCAAGGACCGTGCCCTGTGGCAAACCGAACTCCGCTATAAGTGGATCACTATAAACGTTATTTATTTTAACTTTTTGAGGTCTTTTAGTAAGAAAAGAGTGAAATAATTGTAAGTGTTTACCTCTTATTCCGATATCATCTAATCGTTGCAGCATTTTTCGGTGTGACACAGTATCAAATGCCTTGGTTAAGTCTAAAAATATGCCTATGGTCTTATTATTTTTGTCAAAGCTTTTAATTACCGACTCAGTCATCTGACACAGTGCATTTTCAGCTCCTACACTTTCCTGAAATCCATATTGTTCAGCATAAATAACCTTATGTTTATGCAAAAATGCAACTAACCTTAACTTTATGCACTTTTCAACTAGCTTAGCGAGTGTACTTGTCAAAGCTATAGGTCTATAGTTAGTCATTTGGTCACTACTCCCTGTTTTATAGATTGGTACTACCGTAGTTCTTTTAAGTATTGTTGGAAAGATGCATTGATCAAGGATTACATTAACAAGGTGAAGTAATGGCTGGACCAATAGCTAGTGGAACATTTTCATAATTTTAGGAGTTATGTTATCGCTACTAGAAGCATCGGTTTTAAGTGAGTTAATTAAAAGAATAAGCTCATTTCGTGTAATCGATTGAAATTCACAGACAAAGGGGTTTTTCGAAACAGTGTTTTGTTGCTTGTTAGAAGATGGGATATCACCTGCCAAGCTCTTTCCTATGGTACTAAAAAACTTGTTAAATCCACATGCCATTTCTTTGGGATCGGATACCACCTGGCCACCATTGTCTAATTTTATGTTATTTATTTGTGATTTAGAAATTGATTGATTTGTTATATCTTTAATGATCTTCCAAGATTTTTGTGAGTCGCCCTGACACCCCCCAATAAGCCGTCTGTAGTGATCAATTTTTGCTTTTTTTATTAGTTTAGATAATTGATTTCTATATATAAGATAATCACTACGAACAACAATATTATCTGGGTCCTGAGCTAGTCGTTTTCTTAATTTATCTCGTTTTCTAATTGAATTAAGCAGGCCGGTAGATATCCAAGGTTTAAGACGGTCCTTTTTATTAGATAATATTAGTTTCTGTTGAAAGTTGTATTTTTCTTTCTAGATTGTTTACAAATGACTCGGCGCACTGATCAGCATCCAGTTTGTTAAAAATGTCATTCCAGTCCTCCTGCTCAAGTAAATTTTTTAGTTTTAAGTAGTTAAGTTTCTTTTTATATTTGCTTGAGCACTTGGAGCTAGAACTGTCATCACCAAAGGTTTTTAATTGAACTACAACCGGATAATGATCATGTGTGTCGGTAACTTTTGATTTAATAATTGCAGTATTTATTTTCCGAATATTCTTGTAACTTTTAACAAAACAATGATCTGGATTACTTTTTTGGTTCACTTTTTCTCTCGTTACCCCTTTTAGTTTACACAAAAAACCATTTGCTGCCAGATAATCTAGGTAACTATTTAGGAGTCTATCCTGTGCACCCAAGAGATTTATATTAATATCCCCTATAAAAATGCTAGCATCTACATTTTCACATAGATCCCTACTTAAAAGTTCTTCCAAACAGCTAACGAACTGTTCCTTGTCTGACGAAGGTGATCTGTAGGTCCCAAAAACTTCAAATTTACAGCTACCTTTACCTAAAATAACTTTTAAGAACTTATGTTTATTTATTTCAATTATAGTATGTTCTAAAAGAATACCAGTTTTTACATAAAGAATAAAGCCATCACATCTGTTTTTAAAACTGTCATTAAAGAGAATCTCATAACCTGGAATGTTGAAATCATTTAAACTATAAATGGGATGTGATTCTGACATGACTAATAGATCAATATTTCTGTTATACGTTTCTATATAAACCAAAAAGTTATCAAAATTCTTATAAATACTAGTTATACTTATATGCATTATGCTAAGGTCTGACTCTTTATTGTCCAAAAAATATGCCTCATCTAAAGAATCGCAGTGTTGGGTTTCACATGTCTCATAATTGTCCAAGAGATCGTTAAGATCCATTGTTAATCGATTGGAACTCCCAAAAACCACACCATGTTTCACTTGTTATTATGTTTACTGTCTTCTTAGCTCTTCAATCTGTTCCAGATTTTTTATCTTTATCGCGTTTGAGTTTTCTGTTTTCCTGACATATATAGAGCTATTGGTTACCCATACATATGCGTAAGAGTGCTCTTTTTTTAACTTTTTGGCTTCCATTAACAGTTGTCGGACTTTTTTGTCAAGATCCTCAGAAATATAGATTTTTTTTGATACACCAGAATTGCCTGTGGGAATGCCACATTTTGCTGTGTCCAAATTCTGAACTTTTCTTTTAGCTTCGATTACTTTCTTACGTACATCTTCGTCTTTAAGTTCTACTAAAATTAGCTTGTGCTCTTCTGCTCCTGAAAGTAGAGTAGCTTTAATATCTGATTGTTGTATTTCTGGCATTTTAGTCCCTCGCATGACTTTTTCCACAGTATCTTCTATATTTGCATTGGTGACCTCGGGACCCGAGATAATAACATTTTTCTTCTTAGATTGCAAGTGATCCTTTTCCTGTCTATAATTCATCAGTTCTACTTTTTTTTCAAGTTCGTTTAACTTTATCTTCATTGTTTCATTTTCTTTTCTCAAGTTTCTATTTTCACTTTGTATATCTTTTATTGTTTTATTTATCTCCTCTACCATATCCCATTTAAAGTTCAATGACTGTTCGAATCTTTCAAACCGGTCATTAAACACTTTCATCACCTCCTGGATTGACAAGTTTGTCCCACTTTGCTCATGATTGGAGAAGTTCTTGACAGGCTTAAAAACTTGACTTTTTCTTTTATTTTGGTCGGAACCTTGACCTTGAGCACCAGTAAATAATTGGCTAAGCCGCTTGTTTGCAGCGTGAACTAAATTCTCTGGTTCAGAATCTGAGTTATTTTCAGATCCGCTATTTACTTCCATGATATAGCACTGCGCGCATACCCATGGTTCCTCCATCTCGTTTTTCTCGTAAGCAGAAAACTCCTGATGAGTCAGTTCCGAGCAATTCTTATGGTAATACTGATTGCACTGAGCACATCCTATTCTGTATTGCGCCTTCGTAACGTTCGTGGAGCATTTTGGACAAACACTTGGCTTTGGGTGCTTCTTCGTAGCAGATTTTCCTTGCCCTCCATGGTTTCCATCTCTGTTGGTGCCTAAAGGTTTTCCCATTTTTTTATTTAAATTGACCGTTGCCTAGATTGTGTTCGGTCCTCAGATAGTGCCTAGGTATCTATGCAGTATTAAGGTATTTAAAATGTACGTGGTCCAAAATAAATCAGCTGTGTGAAATTAGGTTATATATTTAGTGTAATTAATATCACTTAATTTCCGTTTTTCTTCTTGTTTTTACTCAAAATTGACATCTGTTTAGTGAAAGGCACCTATTTATATTTGTATGTGTGTAAATTTAGCAATATTCTAACTTACAGAAACGTTGATAATTCGATTTAATCAGGCACGTAGGTATCTGGATGTTTTCACTACTGGTACCACGTTTCTAGGACGTTACTGTTTCAAGGACAAAAAATATTCAAAAATATTTAAAAAATACATAAAATAATTGTAACACAGATTATAACGTTAGTAAATTAAACAACGAAAAACAGTTATGGCACATCTTCCAAAAAATTAGTTTTGGTTTTCAAAAACTTTTTAACAATTTTACAAAAATTTCCTTTAGTTTTTTCAACGAAATACTACCAATGGGTTAACTAAAGTACTACTGAGTTTTTCTCAAACTTTCAACATAAAATTTTCACAAATTTTCTAAAATTTTTCCCAAATTTTCCAAAAATTTTTCACAAATTTTCCAAAAACTAATTTACCCTGAACTACTGGCACCACTTTGTAACAGGGGCCTGTGTGTGACAGTGGTACTGTCACCTCAAGTGGCCAAGGCTTAAATGTTGTAAGCTACCAACTTAGGATACAACTTATATAAATTATTTTAAAGATTAAATGTTACTATATGTTATTAAATTTACACGATCTCGAAAGGGAATTTGACGGTTCTTGGAGGAAAAGTATGCTATAAACGTTTTTCTCAAATGTATAAGTAATGTAGGATAATCATACATACCTTTTCAATTTTCTTCTTGCAGCTTCACACTTTCAGTTCTTATATTTATCAGTTGAATATCGACTTTTTACTTACTATTAAACTTTTGTATTCAAATATTTACACTTCTTAAACTTTTAGGTTTTATAAACCTTTTATATATTTGTTGTAAATATATATATTTATTAATATCTTAAACGTTGATTGAATGAGTGAAACTATTCAATCAACTGTTTAATTTACTTAATATTACTGTTTAGGTTTGGGATATATTGTTGAAGAAAAATGCCGATTTTAGGGCAACTAATGGTTTGTATTTTGATGTTAAAAAAAACCATAAAACAGATAAAAACATTATTTCAAAACACTGGAAACAGTAATAATTAAAAGTTTTAAAATTAATAAACTCCAAAAGGAAAGACTAAAATAATTATGAATAATAAAGATAATAGCTTATACAATGTTAAAATGATTAACAAATTTCCCCAGTTGAAATAAAACCCCCCTTAAGAAGTGTGAATGAAAGCGTAACGTACCAAGCAAAGGCAAACTAAAGAGTAAACTCCCTGACGACTTTCGAAAGTTTCCCGTCTCAGTTAAAGCGACCCTGCGCTTGAAGGGACAAATATCTTGGCGTTGATTGGCTAGAATTCTACTCCCCTTCGCCTTGGCGAGAAAGAGATAGACTGCGCTTTAAGCGCTCCACTAAGAGACAAAATAGCAATGCAAGCCAGACTTAAAAACCCGTTAGAAAGTAAATTTACACAGTGTGTTTTTTTTTAATTGAAAATAGTTTAAAATTTGTTTCCAGTTACAAAATAAGAATTATTTTGATGTTAGTGGCTCAAAGGACATATTAGCCGAATACAACTTTTATTAAAATACGGCGAACCTGAAAGTATGCCTAAAAACAAGTCGCCGATTTGCCATAAATTTTACTTAATCTTAACCTAGTCTTGCATATGATTAATGCTTGTTGATGTCAAAACAATATTTAATTAAAAATCTTTAAAAACTTATAAATGGCAAAAATACCATTTATATTCAAATCCCGTTTTGTTACACAATTCTGGATCCGCCAGTAAAATAACACATTTATGACGTTTTTTAAAAAAATAATTATGTAATCATAAGAGATACATAAATATACTTGTATGTATAAAAACTGTTTAAATGGAAAAGGTCCGAAAGTTTTGAAACTTAGACCCATGGAAGGGCTAGTCCTAAGTATTCCAATAGAAAGACGTTCAAATTATATTTTTATAAATTATGTATGCATTCATACACCAAAAATTATTTAAAATATTTAGACCAGGATTTTGCCACAATCATTTCTCTGTCCGGTAGCCGTGAAGCCGCGACATAACAAAATTGAAAATACAATACTTTGTCAATATATATTATATCACAGATCAGGGCTATCAAAATGGACGGGCCACGATCCTCCACTTTGTTGACGTCACATCCGGGGCTGATTTTTTTTTGATGGTCACGTTACGAAACAGCTGATTGTCTATAAAATATTGAAGTTGGAATGACGGTTCATGGATATTTGATTTTTTTTTAAATAAAGCCGTTTTTGAGATTGTTTTTACTTTATTCTGGCAGAACATTTTTTTTTAAATGTATAGTAAGCCCTAATTTTTCATAGCCGCTTCATTCGCTCACACAAAAATTAAGTTTAAAGGAGAAGCGAATGTGAAAATCACATATGACAAAGTCAAATACATGTCAAATATAACAGTTGGCATGTGGTACATGGCGGGTAATTTGAATTCAAAATAAGGAATGCTAAATCTTGAAGATTTAAACCTTTTAATCATGTTGCTTCCTTACAAACCTTTGGTGGAATATCGGGATGGTGTCTGAGAATATTTCACTGAAATTTTGCGGAAATCTGTAGTGCCATTTTGAAAATATCATAAAAAAAACGTCTGACCTCCCATAAGACCCAATGTAAAATTCAGCCCCGGGAGAACAGCTGATTTTTTCAGGGTCGTGGCCTCTATTTTTGTGTTGGCCTTGCACAGATATCCATAATCTTTGACTTTGTCAAAAAGTTAATTTTTTGTATTTTTTGTGATTTTTTTTTTCAAAGATTACAGAATATCATAATAATCTTTCTTTTTGCGATGGATATTAATTATATCAATCGATTTGGAAATAAAACCAAACTGAGGCTTAGTGCTCGGAGAAAAAAAAAAGGAAGAAAAGAATTCGAAACGGTAAGAAAAACTTTAGCTACAAGACAATTGAACTTGAAAAATATTTAGGTAATACTTTATTGAAACTCAAATCACCACACATCATATAATTAGCTGCGCTAGTTTAAAATTTACGGTTTGTAAATAATATGTGAAGAGGTATATTTTGAAAACTAAAGCATCCATAAATTTAAATTATGTTGATAAAATTTTTAGGCTCTGGTACAAAATAGCGCAGGACAAAATAGCACAGGACAAAATAGCGCAGGACAAAATAGCGTAGGACAAAATAGCGCAGGACAAAATAGCGCAGGACAAAATAGCACGGGACAAAATAGCGCAGGACAAAATATCGCAGGACAAAATAGCGCAAAATAGCGCAGATCTCAAAAAGATACTAAAAAAATAACCTAACCCTTACTTGGTTAGTTTAATATACTAAAACCTTACCTGCAGACCTAACCTGACCTGATTAAGTTAGTATACTAAAAAATAACCTAACCTGTCTTGGTTAGGTTGAGCCTAATATATTAAAACCTAACCTGCAGACCTTACCTGACCTGGTTAGGCTAGTTTACTTTTCTTTAAAACAAAGGTAGTTTTAGTGCTGATTGAGTAGCCTTTAACCCTCCAGTGGTGACGAGAATTCGGCATATTTTATTAGTCATCAAGCAAACTGGCAATATAAAACAAATAATTAATTTTTTTTGGAAACAATGTATAAAACATAAAATGTGTAAAATTAAAATAGGATGTTCTTTCCTTTTCATAGGTCGTACATACCGTATGTCACCACCAATCTCTATATATCGTATATTATTCATTGGTCACCACTCGCGGGTTAACTAGGCACAAGCTTTTTTCTGAATTTAAGTATATTTTTTTTTACTATTTAGGGTTTTTTAAGACATTTGCTATTTATTTTTATACATATATATATATATATATATATATATATATATATATATATATATATATATATATATATATATATATATTAGATAGGCATGGCTTTGTCAATGTTCACTGTATCTATGACAGTAAAGCTACTTTTGAATCTGAATCTGAATCTTTATGTTATTATTATTCTTACGGCAGTGGTACAAAATAGCGCAGGTCCAAATCGCGCGGACTAAATCGCGCGGACTAAATCGCGCAGGTAATAATAGTGCATGACCAAAATAGCGCAACCCTTAAAAGCGCATTACTAAAATAGCGCATTACTGAAATAGTGAAGGCCTAACCTTATCAATCAAATTAACCCAGCCGAAGTGGACCAGCAGTGTGTGCCTTGCAGCCCTTCCACTGCGACCACTAGTGGGTCTATTGTGGCTCACTTTTGAATGGTTTCTCACCACTGTATGCCTTATCCTCCAAAAAGGTTAGCTATCAGTTTGGGTGAGACACTGTTCAGATCTTCTGAATCAATCTGAGGTTTACCGAAAGTGTTTTGACGTAAACGTGCAATAGCCGGACATTCGCACAGTACATGTCTAACTGTTTCATCATCCTCCATACAGAGTCTACATTCGGTCTCTTCTGTTATTCCCATTCTGTGCATGGGTCCTCTTAGTCGGCAGTGACCCGTAAAAAGTCCTGTCACTATACGGATCTCATGTCTGGTAAGTCCAATGATATTTCTGGCTCTCTTCTGACAAGGTCCTTTAATGAACTCTTTAGAGTGAGCCAGTTCTGGTATATTCATCCAGTATTGTTGGAAGCTGTCCTCCATCCATCCCAATATGGTTAATTTAGCAGCATTGTATGATATGCCCAGGGCTGGTTCGGGGCCGAAAAATTCGGCAGATGCCGCTTCCCTCGCTGCCTGGTCTGCGGCCTCATTTCCCTCGTGCCCAGAATGCCCTGGTATCCATACTAATGACACCTTATTAGCGCTACCAAGCGTATTCAGCGAGTCTCTGCAGTTCCTCACGGTTCTCAGGAGACCGTGTAGGAATCAAGCGCTTTTAAGGCTGCTTGACTGTCGGAGAAGATTTTTATTGTCCTGTTGGTCCGTTCGTGGTCAGTAATTCACCGGGCACACAGTTCAATGGCTACGAGTTCGGCCTGAAATATAGTAGCCAATTTGCCGAGACTATGTTGAATCTCGACTTTTTCTTGGATACTAACAACTCCAGATCCAACGCCTGATGGCATTTTGGATCCGTCGGTATACCAGAAGCTATCGTTGTTTGAAAAGTTGGTCCTGTTTTTTAACCATTCCTCCCTCTCTGGGAGTATAATGTTGTATAGCTTTCTGCTGTACACCGTGTTGGGCATGACGTCGGATATCATTCCTAGAGTTGCATCCAACTCTTGTTCCCTAATTAGGTCTGTTGATATCACTTTGTTTGCCCGGCCATCCTGGTGGTTGGCCCTTATTCTATAAGTTGCTCTTCGTGCCTCCGCCTCTAAGAAATTGTGAAGCGGAGGTAAGTTTAGTAAGCATTCAAGCGCAGTCGATGGGCTAGAGCTCATTGCACCACATATGGCAAGACTGGCCTGTCGTTGTAAGCTGGTTAGTTTGGCTCTCGAGGTTCTTTGATGTCCCTTCTCAAACCAGACTATTGCACCATATGCATTCATTGGTCTAATGACTGTTATATACAGCCAGTACATTTGTTTGGGGCTAGTGCCCCAGGTTTTTCCGCAAATTCTTTTACACGTCCATAGGGACAGTGTGGCTTTGCGGATTACCTTTTTCAAATGGGCGTTCCAGGTGAGAGTTTTATCTAGGGTGATCCCCAGGTATTTACCCTCTGACGCAAATGGAATTATTTCACCGTTAAGCTCCGAAGGAGTCAGGAAGTCTAACTTTCTTTTACGGGTGAACGGTATAATGATTGTTTTGCAGGGATTAACAGACATCTGTTCCCTATCACACCAGTCTTTTACCGTGTTTAGTACTTCTTGTATCTTTCCACAGAACTCTTCTTCTGGAATGTCTCTAATGATTGCTCCTACGTCATCCTCGTAGCCCAATACCTCTACATCCAGCGATTCTAAGATGGCAAGAAGATCATCGACCAGCAGAGACCACAGGAGGGGAGACAGAACTCCTCCTTGTGGACAGCCTCTAGCCGCTCTAAAACTTACCATCACATCGTTAAGTGTGGTTTCAATCACTCGATTTTCGAATGTGCACCTGATGAACCCTGTGATGGTGGATTCAACTCCTCGGGCGCACGCTGATTCAAAGAGGGAATTGGGTAGTGCATTGTTAAATGCTCCTTCTATATCAAGAAAGATGCCCACTGCGACGCCTTTTGCATCGAGAGTTTCCTTGATTTTTCCAACAAGGTTGTTTAAAGCTAGTTCTGTTGACTTGCCTGATTGGTATGCATATTGGTTTGCATTAAGTGGATGGGCCATTAAGGCGCCACCTCTAATATGTGCATCTATTATTTTTTCCAAGCCTTTCAACAGAAAAGAGGTGAGGCTTAGGGGTCGGAGAGATTTTGGAGTATTATATGCCCGACCCGCCTTAGGTATGTAAACTACCTTAACTTTGGTCAAGCTAGTTGGAATATAATTCCATGCTAGGCTGGCCCTGTACAGTTTCACCAGGCATGGTACTAGCAAATCCAGGCCTTTTTGTATTAGCACTGGAAGAATACCATCAAGCCCCGGTGATTTGTACGGTTTAAAAGACGTGAGCGCCATTTTTATCGCATTTGCGTTGATAATTTCTTTTGCAATTTTCCAATCCGCCTGTTTTGGACGGTGTCCATGAGTCAATTGCTCAGGAGTATTCCCGTTTTCAAGGAGCGTGCTTCCTGGGAAGTGATGGTTTGCTAGTGCCTCCAGGGACTCCCTTTCAGATCTTGTAAAAGTGCCGTCAGAGAGCTTTATTGCGCAGAGTCTGTCCGCGGGCTCTTTGGACAGAATTTTGTGAATTCTTGTGGTGTCAGGAAGCTTAGTGAGTCCGTGACAAAACCTCCTCCACGACTCTCTTTTGGCACTTCTAATCTCCTTGTTGTATTCGCTAAGGGAGGCACGATAGATTTCCCAGTTACCCGTCTCCTTCGCCCGATTGAATAGACGTCTGACCTCTTTTCTTTTTTTGAACAGAGAGTTGTTCCACCAAGACATACCGCGATTATCAGTCTTGGTTTTAAGAGGTGAGTTTTCGTGATATGCGGTTATGATAGCCTCTCTGAGTTGTACAGAGGCTATTTCTATTTTATCACGCTGCCACACGTCGGTCATTGCTGAATTCAGCTTTTCTTGGAGGGATTTAGCATATCCACTCCAATCTGTACTTTTTGGGTCTCTATATCTAATTGTTTTTGTAGATCCCATGCCGACGGTGAATTGTATATGATTATGGTCTGACAGAGAGGGCTCATCTGTAACCCTCCAGTCAGTGATCTTATTGCTAATTAGTTTTGTACTTATTGTTAGATCTAGTACCTCTGCCCTATTTTGGCCGACAAAGGTTGGTTTGGAGCCAACATTATTAACAAAAAGCCCCTCCCTATGATGTAGTGGAACAGATACTGACCCCTCCTGTTGATATCAGTGCTACCCCACGCTGTGTGGTGCGCGTTCGCATCACAGCCTAGGATGAGCTGTACGTTCCTCTCTTTGCAATATGCAATCAGGTTTGCTGCCTCTGGTGTAGGGGGCAGTGGTGCTTCTCTGTCACCCGGGAAGTATGCTGAGCAGACAACTAGTTCTGTCATGCCCTGTTCGCCAGGGACAATTAATCGTAGCGCTACTAGGTCATCAGTGCAAAAGTCTGAAAGGACAAAGTAGTTAATATCTTTTCTTATAAGAATAGATGCTCGTGGTCTGTTACCTGAGTTATGTATGATGATGTTACCAAGAGTTCGGCTGAGTCCAGCTACTTGGTTCGTACTTGATAGCCACCGTTCTTGCAACAGAGCAATGTCTAACCTCTGTTGCTTGAAAACTCTACCAAGAGTGTACGTTGCTGTCTTGGTATGGCGTAGATTAATTTGTATCAAGTGCAGGCCTTGATGTTGGCGTTGTTGTGCGCCTGCCATTTTTATTTTATTTTATTATTTTTTTTTTGTTCCTTGCCTATATTTAGGCGGTTGTCTGGGGAGGTTCGCGATCGCCGCCCAGGAGGGTCCCGTCGAGGGCCCTTTTTGTAGGTGGGTTTACCAGGAATGTTCTTCCCTTTACCCTTCTTCTTCCTCTCTTTCTTAGGGGTTTTTGTGGGGGGCTTCTTTACCGCCTTCCCACTGGGGTCTTTTTGTTGATCCCCTTTTGCTCCTTGGACATTGGTTTGTCCTTTAGGAGGTTATTTTGCTTTTTGGGCGCCCATTCAAGATGGTCCTGCTGACCCAGACCCACGCCCCCTGCCTTTGGTTCGGAAGATTACTCTTCCAAATCCAAAGGAGGGCCGCATGTCTAGGCTTTCCAGGGCCCGCATGGACAGTCCGTCAATGGCGAATGTCCATGTTTGGCCCGGTCCAGAGGCTTCACTGTTCAGGGTTACCCAGTCAGCAGTGTTTAGGCCATTGTTTTGCGCACGGAGACGTTTAGCGACATCCTGAGCAGCGAGCCGAGTCGCCTGCTCATCGTCGGGGATGTACGCTACTACAACGTGTGGCCTGGGAAGTTCTTCCCCTATGACGAACCTTAATTGCGACCCTTCCCATGGTTGTAGAGTTGACGACACCTCTGCCAACCATTGGGCGCTTTGTTCGTCAGCGCAAGTCAGGTTTAACCATCCAGGCCGATGAGTACAGCCTAGAAATCTGACCTGCGCGCCAGTAGGGACATCTGCTAGAGACCTTAGGATGGCCATCTGCAGTGCCCTTAGGTTTTCTCCTGTGAGGCTTTCGGAGGGGTAGTTTTTGTGGACAATGCCAACTTTAACTCCCTCTGCCGCAGCGCTGTAGGAGGCTCGGCAGGGTCTTTTCGACTCCTGCTTTGGAGTATTAGCACTGGACCGTGGACGTTTGGAGCTTGGCTTTACCGTCTCCATGTTTAGCGGTCCCTCTAGGGCCCGTTTGTGGGCAGCTGAGTATTCCCAGCCGTCCTGAAGAAGTTTTCTCAGCCGTTTTTTTGCCGAGCCAGAAAACCTCTTCTAATCTTGTTTGTTCTGATTTCGGGCCTCCACATTGGAGTCCTTATCAGTAGTGTCACTGTCGCTTTTGAGCAGTTCATTTTCCCGCTCAAGGTCTGGTGACGATGTTGGAGCTGGAGTTGGTGGAACCTCCAGCTCTATAGGGGCCTCTTCGGCACCCCTTTCTTGGTTAGGTTCTGTAGGCCTACTCGGCACTACTTCCCCTTCGTTTTGTACTCTCAGTGAGAGTTCGGAGTTTTCGCCTCCTCAGTGAGGGTTAATGAGTGGGTGGCTCTCCCCAGAACCCATGGAGCCAGCGACAGCAACCGGGGCTTCAACCCGATCTGAACTGTCGGTGAGATTATTACTCACCTGGGGTACAAAAAGATTTTTGTCACTCATGATGGCCGGTCGGCTAGCCAGCATTTTATCCCTACTGCCAGGTCCCCCCAACCCCAGGCGTCTTTGGTTAGGTGATATCAAGTCCATAAAAGGCGCTTAATATCACCGACATCCAGTGGATCCGGATGGCCATAAATGGCCACCACTCGAGGAGGCAGACGCAGCAGAAGTTGGATTCCCACCCTCTTAATCGATTTAAAAATCGACTAAAAATCGACTAAAAATCAATTAGAGCATGGCAATATCAACGACCCACACCACCTTTTAGGTTGGGATACTAACCTAACCTATCCTCGGCTCCTGGTCCACTTCAGCTAGACAGGGCAGATCGGCAATTCGACTTGGGATTTTTTAGCGTGCGCTATTTTGTCCTGCGCTATTTTGTCCTGCGCTATTTTGTCCTGCGTCATTTTGTCCTCCGCTATTTTGTTCTGCGTTATTTTGTCCTGCGCTATTTTGTCCTGCGCTATTTTGTCCTGCGCTATTTTGTCCTGCGCTATTTTGTCCACGCTATTTTGTCCTGCGCTATTTTGTACCAGAGCCAATTTTTGGGTAGTGTTTACCTAGAGACCCTGTATATCTGACATATTTTAATGATAAAGAGACGCGACAAACTCTTTAAAGTCAAATTTATTTAAGTCAAAATCAAAGAATGAAAATATAGGTCCTCTATACTCTAGCCATGCTTAGAGAGAGACGCACCTTTTGTCCTTGTCAATTCATAAGCGTCGGAAAATAGAAATAAACGATTTTTAACAAAAATTATACAAGGGGTGATCGACAATCATGTTTGTTAATATTTGCATGATGATTGATGTCACTCACTGCTGACCATTTAAATTATTTAAGTGAAACGCCAATGAATTTGGCAAGAAAATAACATAACCAAAATATGTTAATTTCAGTGACTTTGATGGGTTTATCACGTCTCTCTTTATTAAAAATATGTCATACATACAGGGTCTCTATGTTTACCTACAAAACAAGAATATTTTTAAAACCTATTTAGATGCTTTTGAAATATTTCTTATTTTGGAAAACGTAACAAAAAAATCCACATTTTTTAGCAGATTTAAAAAAAGTTATGTGGGTTTATACGAAATGGCTGATTTTTTTTTACTGGCATCAATTAATTACCCTAACTGGTTCTACTACGTTTTACCTCGCTCGTCAAAAGGCACTATATAACGATTTTTTTGTATGACAATGATTCTTTGGACTATTTTTAGTCGATTTAGATATGGGAAATTAAAAAAAAAAAGTATGGTTTTTTTTTAAATAATTTTTTAAAAAACGTTACATAGTGATTTTCTTTGACTTGTTTTGGTTGAAAAATATCTATTTCTATCACTGCCTCGTCAAAACTTCGACATAAATTTGTAAATTAGCTTAGGATTAATAATTTTACAATTTTAAATTAATTACATACCTAGTTTTTCGTGTTTTTTAGCGGTTTTTTCACATAATTTTGAAAATTTGTACAGTTGACCTTCCCACAGATGTTTTGACACATTGACAGAAATTTTTTGCTGGGCCGACTGTTTCCAGGTCATTCGGCCATATCAAATTTCTCAATTCAATTTGCTTACGCTGACTTCAATTTTTCAATTTTTTCAATTTATTTCTAAGATACATACATTTTAAATTTTTTTTTTTTTGGTTTTAGTACAACTTATCATAACAAAAATTATGCTCCTAGAAACATTACAATCCTAAAGACAAACGTCGCGCTAGGCATTTTTGTATAGTTACACAAGCAAATCTAATATGATAAATCACACTAATTTTATAATTATATTTTGAACACTTAACACAAAATTTTAGTTCAGTTTAATACCAATATTTGAATTTTTTTTACTAATTATAAATCAGTTAATAGTTTACTTTATTGATACATGCACAAAATATTTTTTGTAAAGATTAATTATAATTATTTATTATATCAAAGATTTATTATTTTATTGATTTCTTCACTAGAAAGCATAAAGAGTCTTGTTTTCACTACCTTGACTTACCCTCAGATGCACCGTAAGCACTACAAAACAACAAAGATGGAGAATGGATTAGCAAAGTGCAGCCGATTCTTGCTGATTGCTTGTGCGGTTCGGTTCGGTTCGGTTCAGTTCGGTTCGGTTCGGTTCGGTTCGGTTCGGTTCGGTTCGGTTCGGTTCGGTTCGGTTCGGTTCGGTTCGGTTCGGTTTGGTTCGGTTCGGTTCGGTTCGGTTTGGTTCGGTTCGGTTCGGTTCGGTTCGGTTCGGTTCGGTTCGGTTCGGTTCCGTTTGGTTCGGTTCGGTTCGGATCGATTCGGTTCGGTTTGGTTCGGTTCGGTTCGGTTCGGTTCGGTTCGGTTCGGTTCGGTTCGGTTCGGTTCGGTTCGGTTCGGTTCGGTTCGGTTCGGTTCGGTTCGGTTCGGTTCGGTTCGGTTCGGTTCGGTTCGGTTCGGTTCGGTTCGGTTCGGTTCGGTTCGGTTCGGTTCGGTTCGGTTCGGTTCGGTTCGGTTCGGTTCGGTTCGGTTCGGTTCGGTTCGGTTCGGTTCGGTTCGGTTCGGTTCGGTTCGGTTCGGTTCGGTTCGGTTCGGTTCGGTTCGGTTCGGTTCGGTTCGGTTCGGTTCGGTTCGGTTCGGTTCGGTTCGGTTCGGTTCGGGTCAGTTCGGTTCGGTTCGGTTCGGTTCGGTTATCATAAATTACACATTACTATAACTTTCTGCGTAATTTTTTTCATTATAAATGCTCAATAGACGATTTTGGACGATTTTACGGAGTCAAAAATGCGCGACAAATTAATGCGAGATGTCAGGTCGAACGTTAGATTTCAAAAATATGCTGTAACCATTTTTCTTTGCGTAAATACATTTCTAAAAAACCATAACTTTTTATCGCCTCTTGCCAGACAGTTGGTCACCTTATTTTTGGCTAAATTAACATTTATTTAAAGCTCAGTCGATTGTGAGCCGTCCCTCTCTTTCTCGAAATAACAAACGTCAAATAAATTCTTTCTATAGCAATTTGTATGAGTTTTTACTAATTGTTTAATTCTGAAATTTCTAAAAAAAATGCGAAAAATCCGATTTTTTTTTTCTTGAAAACAGTATAAAACGACCTCAACTTATCATTAAAAAAAGAAACACCCATTTTCAAGCATCGAGGTAAAACGTAGTAGACCCCAAGAATTTACAGAAAAATGTTATATAATTCCTGTAGGTTTCCTACGATAGCGATCCGAATCAGAATGAGTCTATAGAACCAACTTGTGCTATTGAACAGGTAAGCATCGAAAGTAAACTTTTGAGCTTTTTAACACAAAAATCTGAAAATAAAACATTATTTTCAACATAACGTTAGCACAACCTAATAAGTATCTGTACTCTTGAGATAAAATATCAGTATATCACGTTAACTAATTAAAATAAACATGAAACATATTCTACGGCTTTTGCTGATAATTACAATTTTCGACAAAATAAAAGTTTAATTCATGTTCTGCAGGTTTCCTGTATAACTGATCCAAACTGGTCTTCCATGGAAAAAAGTCATGATAATCATCAGGTAAATGTCCATTTAAGCAACCATTTAGTCAAGTAGTAGGTTAGGTTAGGTTTTATATATTTTAAAAACAGTATATTAGTAATAAAACATATTTTATTATAATGCGTTATTTTAGTTTTGAATGTAATATTTTTAGCAACCCATAGCTTTTTTCGCAACTGGAAAAAACGAACATTCAGTGACGTTTTAAATTCACACAGGTCAACGGAAGAGGAAAACAAAAACAGTTTAAAGATGGTTCGTACTCATATACTTAATTCTATAAGATCAATATTTCAATTTTTTATTCTTACTTTTAGCAACGTTAATATTACATTTTTTGCAAATAATTTTTTACAAGATATGCATTATGACTGGGGCTAATTGATTATGCAAAAATCTTAGTTTTGGAAAAAATGTCACATAACAGCCTTTGTTATAATTAAAATATTATTTTTTGCATATAAAAAACTTTTTGTATATTATTGATGTTGTTTTAATATACCCCAAATTTACCTCGGCTAGGTAGAGCTATTTAGGGTCGTGAGGTTCTTTTAAGAAAAATATTGTCAATTTTCTATTTTTGATATGATAATAGACCTCTATTTACTTTGACACAATTAACACAAATGGTGACAGATTTTTCTTACTATCACCATATTACCAATGTATCAATGCAGGAACGAAATAAAAGATCAGGATTACTTTTTGTTTACAAACCTTCAACATTTATTTTGTTTCAGAAAGAAGAACAAATAAAAATCAAATGATCAAATATAAACAAGAAAAATACTATTAATTTTTTGTTGAAACTCAGTTTCTTAAAAGTTATATATAGATTTTACTGTTCAAATATAACTTAAAAGAGACATACTTCCTTTTTAGAACCTTGTTTCTTTTGATGTACAATAGTAAAAAAAAATATTACATATGTTGTAATAGTTTTGTCGAGAATTGAGGTTAGAAAAAAAATTACATAAAAACAAAACAATCTTAACCCAGGAAATGTTAGACTCAGTATACTTGAAGTAATCTTTAAAATACAACTATGGTTTCAATCATTTTCCACCGATAAAAACAAAAAAAAAACTTTATTTTCTGATCAGGTCCGTCAAAACACCCTATATAAATATTCTAAAGTTTCATCAAAATTTGTACATACTGTACAGAAATTCTATAGAATTACCAAATAAAACTTTAGTCTATTCACACCAAATTATTTATCTTTTCGGAACACAAATCATCACCTAAGTTTATAAAAAAACAAAAATGTGTATTTTGGTTATAAAAAAAAACTATATGAAAAAAAACAAACCAGCTATCGGCAATAGCTATATAAAATTTTAGCTGTATTAACTTTTGGTTTTTTAGTTTTAATTTTAATTTGCGGATATATTTTATTGAAAAATGAACAAAAAACAAGCCTGCCGATTTTTACGTTGTCAATTATATTTCCACATTTTTCAACTTTTAATCAAAGATATTACAAACTCAGTTGTCTCTTTTACATTGTACACAAATCTTAAATAGCTATCTTTGTCTAATAAAAATCGATAAATTATTAAACGTACGACAATACTTGGTACAAATTAGCAAACACATGGTGTACCATTGATTAAAGTTTTAACAAGATATTTCTAAAGCGAACTTTAAATTTTATTTAACACCTTCTCCAAATTTAAAGATTGCTTTAAAAAAAAACAAATCAAAAAAATCTTATGTTACTATTTTAAAAAAATTTTCATTAACAAATAAACACTACTGTTCTTTAAAAAAACATGAACTCCTTTTTGAAATTTTGAAATTTTATGTTTCCCAATGGTTTTGTGAACAAATCTGCCAGCTGTTGATCTGTAGGGCAGTATATAAGGTTTATTATTTTATCACTGACCTTTTTGTTTATAAAGTGGTATCGGACATCAATGTGCTTACTTCGTCTGTTGAACTGGCCATTTTTGATTAAGGCCATAGCGCTTTGATTATCAATATTTAAGTCCACCTTCACATCGCCATTAGTAAGTTCATCAATCATTGCTTTTAGGAACAGCAATTCTTTAACACATTCTGCTGCTGCTATATATTCAGCTTCGGTGCTTGAGACGGATACAATAGGCTGCTTTCGAGAACACCATGAAATGGCTCGCCATAAAAACATCGAAAAAAGTTTTGTCGAAACGTAAAAAGGTCGAAAAAAAAAATGCCGAACCGTAATTTGGTCGAAAATAACAAAATCGAAAGTAAAATAGACGAAAATAATTTAAACGAAACGTAGTTTTGTCGATCCGTAGAATTGTCGAAAATAATATAGTAGAAAATAATTTAGACGAAGCGTTATTTCGTCGACCCGTAAAAATGTCGAAACGTAAAAGCATCGAAACGTAAAACTATCGAAACGTAGTTAAGTCGATTCGCAGAATGATCGAACCGTAAAAAAATCGAATCATAAAAAAGTCGAAAAATAATAAAATCGAAAAATAAAAGAGAAGAAAGCAATTTAAGCGAAACGTAATTTTGTCGATCCGTAAAATTGTCGAAAATAATGTAGAAGAAAATAATTTAAACAAATCGTAATTTTATCGATCCGTAAAAATGTCGAAACGTAAAAAAGTCGATAATTAAACGCGCGATACGCAATGGAGAAGAGACGCAAAATCATCGAAACGTAATTATGTCGAAACGTAAAAAGCTCGAACCGTAAAAAAGTCGAAAATGCGGGTGCGATGTTGCCTTATTTTGCAAAATTTCTTGGCTGAATTCGTTGAACTTACGCTGAAACTTTCACTATATATGGTTAGATGGCACCTGAGGTCATCTCAAAGAACGAAGGGGCCGCTTATGAATTAGCTGAGGTAATCGAAATCGTTTTTGTGTTCTCCAGTAGTATAATTTCAGTTCCTATTATTTTAATATTAAATAATAGGTATAGCTTTCTAAAACTCTTACATTATTAGAAAATACTTTAATATTATAAATAAAATACACATGTAGGCACCTAAGTATTAATTAAATCTTATAGGTACGCCAGTAGCTAGCCCATGGAATAGTAAAGAAATTCAAACCTCGCAATGTCTATTAATTATGTTTAAAATAGACGATATCTAAACCAAAATTTTTCTGGAAAAAAATGAAGAAATTTCTGGTATTTGCGCTGGTATATTGACATAAGACTAGATTAAGCCAATCTGGGTCGATTTCGTTTTGCTAGCACACAACTTTTTTTTTCGATTAGATCCCACCTAATCCTATTAACAGACTTAATTTTTTTTGCATCTGAGAAAAAAAAACTGACGTGTTTTTGTTTTTTTCTTCTAAAAAACCCAAAAAAGTACCTTATTTACATTAACCTCTAAGTAGCCACTACCGACTTTTTTTTCAAATTGCACTCTTAAATCTACTGCCAATTCTAAAGACAACCCCGTATGTTTTGTTTTTATTTAAAATAGGTATTTTGCTTTAAGTAAAAAAGTATTTATAAAATATATATAGACTAATACTATTTTTTATTATGACCCATTACAATGTTAAAATTCTGCTCCTTTGGCCGCTACACTAACGGAGATATAGCTTGTAAAGGAAATTCGGGGACACCGTGTATACACGCGTGTTATTAAATAATTGTTTTAGGTCCTTTTTAATTTTATACTTTTATTGTCATTTTCTGTAATGTCATTAAAAATTGGCCCACTTTTTATTTTTGTAGTTACACTGTTTCCACTTGTTAAAAAATGATAATCGTAGCCATCTAAATTATGTACCTGTATTTTAATTAAAAAAATAGGAGCTGCCATTTCAGAAAAAAAAACTTGGTGGTGGCTACTTAGGGGTTGATGCATGAAAAAATATTGTTTCTACAAGCGTGTGGAAAATTTAATTTTCCTCACTATTTTTAGTGCAAAAAATTTTACTTTGCCGCACTAGTGTCGAAAATATTTCCGCAGAGAAATGTCAAATTAAAAAAAAACCTGTATAGATTTGAAGTTTCTATTAACAATAATGCCAACAAAACGCCTTGGTTGCTATGGTGAAAAGGTAAGATCTCAAATTTCTATAAAACACTTGTTTTTTGGAAAAAGTCGCGTGACTATAACACTGTTTTTTTCTATATCATTTAATTTTTTTATGTTTTTCTGACGCTTGTAGAAAAACAATTTTTCCTAACTCTTGTGGTAAATCTTTTTCAACAGTCAACTAGACAGTCTCGTGCGGAAAAAGTGGATTTTCCACACTTGATAGGAAAATAGCTATTGACGACTTAATGCTATAAGGGCTAGTAGGCATCATTAAAAACCCCGTGTTTTAAAATATTTTATATTCACTATTAACAGAGATATAGCGTGTGAGGGAAATTCTGCTGGGACTGTATTGTACTTATTATTATTCTTATTTAGTCGGTTTAGAACGTTTTTCTTGTCCGACGCCTATTCTCCACCTCCTTCGATCCTGACAATTATCTTCTGTCAGATTTTTTTGACTCATTGATCTTTGGATTGACTGTTGCCATTCTAGTTTAGGACGCCCTCTTTTTCTGCGCCCCATTGGTTGCCTTTCTAGGATCTGCTTTGGTAATCTTTTGTCGTTCATCCGTTGTACATGGCCGTACCATCTATCTTTTAGTGATGTCATCCGTTATGCCTCCTTCGATTCCCATTCTTTCTTTTATGATCTCATTTCTTATGTGATCTGTTCTAGATATTCTCATTGATCTTCTTATTGCATCCATTATGCCTCCTTCGATGCCTCTTTCCATTTTTGTTTTGTTTTTTCTGTTACGCGACAAGTCTCTATTCCATACAACAGCGTGCTTTTCACCATTGTTTCATATATGTTAAATTTAACATTCTTTTTTATCACTCTGCTCCATAAAATACTGTTAAGACATCCAATAACCTTTTTTGCTTTTACTATTCTTTTTTCCAGTTCTTTACAGTCTGTTCCTGTCTTATCAAATTTGAGATTACTTGTCCATTGTCTAGTTCTAACTCACTGGATTCGTTTCCAATACATAAGTACTGTGTCTTGTCCACGTTCACTGTTAATCCCCACTTTTGGTATTCTTCCATTAACTTTCTCATCATATACTCCATGTCTTCTTTATCATTAGCTATTACTTGGTCGTCAGCAAACTGTAGTGTGTATATGGTAAATCGGTCGTTAAGTTGTATTCCCATGCCGGGCACTTTCCGTTTCCAGTTTTTTAGAGGTACTGTGATATATATTTTAAAAAGAATTGGAGAGATACAACATCCCTGTCTTAAGCCTTCTGTTACCAGGAATTCTTTTGAAAATCGATTTCCAATTTTAATTCCAGAGTTTTACCCATTGTATAGTCCACTGTCCATAGTTCTTCTAGTGGAACGGTATCATATGCTTTTTGTAGGTCCACAAAGGCAGCATGAGTCTCTATATCTCTGGCGCCCCTTTTTTCAATGACTTGTTTAAGACAAAAAACATTATCACTACAATATCTGCCTGCACGAAACCCACTTTGCTCGTCTTCTTCTTGCTCATGAAAATCATTCTCTATTAGATCTCTAAGAATCCTACCGTACAATCTACTTATAGTAATGGTTACTGAAATTCCTCTGTAATTGTTGCAATCCAGCTTGTTTCCTTTTTTATGTATTGAGTATATGAATGCAATTTTCCAATCATCAGGTACTGGATGTCCGTTTATGCATTGATTGATAATATATGTGAGATTTTCGATTAGTTTCTCTGATCCATATTTGAGCATTTTAGCATATATTCCTCCAGGTCCGCTAGCTTTTCCAGATTTAAGCTTTATATTTATTTAATATTATTATTAAACGAATTATTTCTAATCGTACATCATGTAAACTTATGTATAATGCAGTGAACTCTCTCGCCAACGATTATTATAATCGTTGCTCTCTCGCAAGCTTTCATACCTGGCCGCTGGATGGCTTAACTCAGCAAACATATTTAGGGTCACTGCATCCTGGAAGATATATCCTATTAGATATAATATTAGTTCTTACCTACAATGATAAAAAAAATAATATTTCTGTGGGATTACTCTAAATTTTGCCCTTTTTGGTTAAAATGGTTATAGTTTCTATAGTCATATTCCTGTGATTCTGCCGTGCTTCCAATCAGGTAGACTCTGTGCAAAAACATGATTTTTAAAAAAAAATTCCAAACCTTTTAGTTTTGTATTTTACATCGATATTGTTTTACATCGATTTGTTTTAAAATAACACACAGTATCTTTAAAGTTTGTTAGACTCGCGATCATTTAACGGCATTGTTGAAGATATATTACTTAAATATTAAATCAAGCAAAACAAACTTCAAACCTATCGGGAATTCGAGCCTCGAGGTAAACCTGGACGATCAGTCTAAAGTAGGAATGTTTAGGAAGCCAGAATAATTTTTAATGGTACCTAGCCCTAATGCTACACTTTCTTTATTTTAATTTGATGTCCTATGTACGTACCATATACGTCTGAGGTACGTACATTTTTAGTACTATATACGTACCATGTACGTCTGGAGTACGTACATTTTACGTTTAACTGGACGTACCATGTTAGTATCTAGTACGAGTTTTTTACGTACATAGTAGGTACATTCATCGAAAATACGTCGAATGTTAGTAGATAGTACGTCCATAGTACGTACAAATCCCTACGACGCGACGTACATATATGGGCGTAAGCTCTCCAATCCTCATTTTGGGAGGTTCTCTTTTGAGCGCAAACCTGTTACTTGGGGACAGTTTTTTGGTTGAAAAAAGTCATGCAGGGGGTATCCGAACCTGTAAGGAAATGTTTGTGATTAATTGACAAAGGTTAGGAAAACACCAATTTCGACCTCCTAAAAGGAGGACAGTGGAGCTAATGAAAATAATTTTTCCAAAATATGTGTCGGTTTGGTTCGATTTGGTTTCGGTTCGGTTCGGTTCGGGGAAAGAATTCACGGAAGTTTTCTTATGAAAAAATATGTTAGAAAGTCGAACTATACGAGTTGTGTAAAGTTTGGCAATCCAGGTTAGAACTTTTTTTTTTCACAAAGCAAATTATTTTTAAACAAATTTCTATTCGAGGAAAATGTTTTCGAACTATTACTTTCGAATAAATTTCCATTCAAAACAACTGTTTTCGAACAAATTTTTATTTAAAGAAAATGTGTTCGAAGAAATTTCCGTTTAAAGAAATGGTTTTTAAACAAATTTTCGTTTGAAAAAAATATTTTTAAACAAATTTCTATTAGAAGAAATTATTTTTAAACAAATTTCCGTTCGAAGAAAATGTTTTGAAACAAATTTCCGCCAGGAAAAACTTTAAAAAAGTACTATTTGTGCGTTTGTGAGTGTGTGTGTGTGTTTGTGCCTTTCGATTTTTTATTGGGACCCTTTCTTTTTCAATCTTTTGTTTTTTGACCATTTGTATTTTCGACCTTTTGTATTTTTGATCTTTTATATTTTCGACCTTTTGAACTTTCGGCTTTTGTATTTTCGACCTCTTGTAGTTTCGGCTTTTTGTTTTTCGACTTTTTGTAGTGTCGCCCTGATGTTCTCGACCTTTTGTATTTTCGACCTTTTGTACTTTTAACCTCTTAAACCGTAATAAAATAATGGTAGGCATATTATAACCCTGAAGACGACAGTGTTTACTTTTAATCCCGCGACGAGAATTTTCAAGCCCGACAGGAAGGACGGCTATATATTCTGCTAAGTAACTAAAACTAATGCCAAGGTTTATAAACAAAAAATAATAATAATCTCTCTATCTAACCGATACTCTAGTTTTAGCATATCAAACCGGTATATAATAATATAGTGTGCAGTGATTTTTCATTTATTTGGTGGACTATGGACCCGTTGCTATAACATGGCGTTAAACAAAAGTCAGTCAAACGCTAGCAAACATAGAAAAAATGTGGAAAAAATAATATTTATTTCATAACAAACTAAATAGGTTTAGTCAAGAAAAAGTTCGAATTAAATTTCTCTAAGATGGAACAAACACGGACCAAAGAATAAAGGCTATTCCTACTTTGAGATGGACATTAAAAAGGCCACCGAAGAAAGCAGCTTTCCGAGTACCGAAAATGATGCAATAAACAGAATGTCGAAAATTTCAAAAGGTTGATTTACATCCTGAAGAAGTCTAGAACGTTAAATTCTTCCTATGAAGGCATTATTTGGAGAGCATTACTGGAAAAGGAGCCAAGCGCCATTATTTATATTTTGGAAAAATCAGAGTTAAAGTTAAGATTAAATTGTAAATCGTTTAAAAGATAATCAAATTATGTTTTGATATACTCTGAATAGAGTACTCCTAATTAATTATGCCCTTAAAAATGTTGGCAGAATTTTGTTTTTTGTTTATTGAAGGCGCTTGGCACTTATAAGGCAAAATTTAGGTTTTGGCGCTTGGCTCCTTTTCCAATAACGCTCTCCATTTTATGCCAAAGGACACAATAATAATTGAAATCAACCAAGTCATCAGCAAAGTACAGTAAAATTACGGCAAGCTGGAAGCAGCATAAGAACCCTAATCGTGTATCTTGATAGCTTTTTGTTTTTGTATTCTAATAAAATAAAATGATCGAAACACCTATATTTGGCGTTTATAGTTTTAAAGAAGTTAGTTACCTTAGTCCCTGAAAAAAAATGATTAATCGTACACTTTTATTCCCTAGAGCGCATAAAGAAAAACATAATAGTTTTCTATATTTTATAATATATCGTCACCCTAATTCTGAAACATCGTAACCCAACTCAACAAAATATTACAAGAATAAGAAAAGTTAGAAGCAAATTACATAGCGTAAACATTATGCGACTTATAAGAAATAGCGGGAATGACCGTTTTATTATTTTTTTTTGGTTGTGAGGATTTAGCAGCATATAGAATTTTCATTTTTTTGTGGGTTACGACGTGTCAGAATTAGGGTATCGATATATAAAACATGTCAACTAATTTTTGGTTTCTTGCGCTGCGTGGGTCCTAACACATATTGCAATCATAAAAACTTATTTTTTATATTCGATAATCTGAAAAAGCATTATTTTAATGGTTTGTTTATTTGGATAGTCTAAATATATATACCGGGTGTGATAGACAGTTCTCTACGTAATATTTGTAAACCATTTTATTTTTTTGAACACAATGAAAGCTACGCTCCTGAGAGTGTCAGATTCGTCATATAACCAAAAAGATTTAGCTGTCGTGTTGCTACTTAAAGAAGACTCTATGTCTTCGTGATGCAGTGACCCTAAACTATAATCGATAATCGTTGTTTGATCCATCAAACAACGCTATAATGTAACAGCAAACTTGGCACCGTAGCGACTTAATTATAGAATCGACGAGTTTCCGATTCGACTTTTTTACGGTTCGAGCTTTTTACGTTTCGACATAATTACGTTTCGATGATTTTGCGTCTCTTCTCCATTGCGCATCGAGCGTTTAATTTTCGACTTTTTTACGTTTCGACATTTTTACGGATCGACGATATTACGATTCGTTTAAATTATTTTCGACTATATTATTTTCGACAATTTTACGGTTCGACAAAATTACGTTTCGCATGAATTGCTTTCTATTCTTTTATTTTTCGATTTTTTTATTTTTCTTTTTTTTACGGATCGGCTTTTTTGCGATTCGACTTTTTTACGGTTCGAGCTTTTTACGTTTCGCCTTAACTCCGTTTCGATCATTTTACGATTCTTCTAAATTATTTTCGACTATATTATTTTCGACAATTTTACGGATCTACAAAATTACTTTCGTTTAAATTATTTTCGTCAATTCTATTTTCGATTGTTTTATTTTCGACCAAATTACGGTTCGACATTTTTATTTTCGACATTTTTATAGGGACCCTTAATACTGATTTTGAGTTTTCCATTCTAAATTTTTCCAAAGTTGATTGTATGTATTCTTCCTGATTTAAACAAATTTTATCTGCCTCTCTTTTTATCTCTATACCCAGAAATCTTTCTGGATTTTCTTTAACTGTCATTTCGAACTCGCTCTTAAGATTCTCTAATAGTCTTGACAAATCTGTATCATTTTTGCTGATAACTAATCCATCATCCACATAAATTGCAAGATAGAGTATTTTTTCAGAGTTTGAAAACATTTGAGAGAAATTAGTCCATTTCTTTTTAAGAAATCCGTGAATCTTTTGTTCCATTTTAAAGGAGCCTGTTTTAAACCGTACAATGATTTTACTAGTTTGCATACTTGGTTGCTGTTTGATTCTGTTTGATATCCTTCTGGTACTTGCATGTAGATTTCTTCATTGAGGTGTCCATATAAGAAAGCAGTTTTGATGTCAAATTTTGTTATATTCATGCTCCTTTTAGCAGCTAGAGCAAACAAAATTCTTATTGAGCTGCTACTCACTACAGGACTAAATGTTTCCGTGTAATCTATACCTTCTTTCTGTTGACATCCTCTTATCACGAGTCTAGCCTTATATCTTCCTGTGTCTTTTATACGAAAAATCCATTTACTTGTCAAAAATCTCTTATTTGTCACTTGATTTTTATCAACATATATCCAAGTATGGTTTTTATCTAAAGAATCTTTTTCTTCTTGTATGGCAACCTGCCATTTCTCTTTTTCTGGTCCAGTTGTTGCATCTTCATATGTAAAAAGTGCTTCGTCATCACTTAAATCATTTGTAACATAATCTTCAAACTTTTTAGGAGTTGTTATTGTTCTTCCACTTCTTGTTTTTACTTGATTTATCCCTGATCCTTCTCCTAAGTCTAAATCATGTTCGAATCCTTGAAATCCTTCATTTTCTCTTGACTCATCTGTCGGGGGGGGGGGGGGACCGAACAGGAAAATTGGAAAAGATGGTAACCCTATTTCGAGCGAAATTTAAGGAAAAGTGACAAGGGTCACTTGGCAATAGCGCAAGTACCAGGAGATGGTAATAATGAATGAAACGGCCTACGTGAAGGCGAGAAAATTTATGCCCGAAACAAGTAAAAATGACGTAGGAAACAGATAAGCAAAGTACCCCTGTCAAAACACCGGAGGACAGAAGAGATACGTCACGAAAGTTGGGGGAGACCAGGAAGAACGTTAAACAAACAAAAACCAAGAGAAGAAAGAAGAAAATACAGAGGGAACAAAAATGGAGAAAAAAAATCAACGAAGAGACACCAAAAAGGAGACGTATAGTAAAAAAGAGGTTATAGGTAAAACCAAGAAGTAAAATTGGGGAAAACAAACAAGGAAGAAGAGCTTAACCAAAAAAGAGACGGGTCGGGCCAAATGTTCAGACAGGCTAGGGTCCAGGAAAAAAAGCCGAGCTATAGAGTCGACTAGCCCCAAGAATATTCGCTGACGAAGATGTTAATAAGCATTAGGTTACAAGAAAAATGGCAGAAAAAGACGACGTAACTAAAGAAAACGAATTGGGACAGCAAGAAAAAGGAGCATATAAAAACTACAAAAAAGGGACAAATAAGAAAAAACCCCTTTAGAAGAAACCCCATAGTAGAAAATGAGGAACGAATATGAGTAGGTGAGAAGTGGGGAAGGGTCGAAACAGGGGACGTAAAGGGGAATAAGTGACTCTGGGAAAGACAGAAAAAAAGACATACCAACAGACAAACAATATAGACGACAAATCCAAACAAGGGGCCATGGGCCCGAAACACAAAGTACAAGAAACACTGGTACAGGTACCAGCGTTTAGAGTGACGTGGTAATACCAGCAACTTAAGACGGGACTACAAATCTCGACATGACAGCATTAAGTTACAAACAAAATCGCGAATTTAACAAAAAACCTGAGACAACGTGGACTTGTGAGAAAATTCTGATGAAATTTTTTTAAAATTACCACTGGGATAAAGCAAAAAAAAAATATGTTTTTTAAATAAAAGAAACAAAACGGGGTAAAGAGAAAAAAGGGGACAAAAAAATGAAAACGAGAAAAAAGGAGACAAAGCGCACACAAAAGATGACGCTTTCCTTAACTTTTACTTCGTGCCAGACAGGGGGGTAAAACAGTATGCCAAGTATACAAGGGTAGAACCTCCCACATGTTGTCCTTAGGATTAGATAAAAAATAAGTTGTTATTGGGTTTTTTAAGATCGAATAAAGGGAAGACCCTAAATGTATGAAGTTAGGTATTTGGAGGACAGTACAGAAGTAGAGCGTGGCCAAGCGTAAGGTGGCAGAAGATTTTCTTTCGTGTACAGCCAATAAGTACACAGAAAGGAAGGCAAGAAAACAAAATACCCCACGACGGGGAAATGCGTCAAATAAACTAGACAAAGCAGGCATGACATAAATAAAGGACAGAAAGGGAAATCAAACCCAACCTGTCAAAAATGGGATAGAATATAACAGAAAACGCGAGTGGCACGAGGGCCGAAACTCGCGCATTAATTTGGGTCTACTTACATAAGAAAGTCGAAAACCCGAGGGTCAAGACAATTAAAAGAGACGAAAATTAAGAAATTAAGACAGCAGTAGTAAATTCTACAACATTAAGTTTTCTCTTGGCAAAGACAACGAATTAGGCTTTGGCAAAAAGAAAACAGAGATACCAGATCGATAAGAATGAATATGTAAACAAAAACCAGCAATCAGATGATAGCCATCAAGACTACGGCAAATAAGATGAATAAAGATGAGAGGAGTAGCCATAGAGCGAAGAAAGACTTAAAAGGAAAAATCGACGGAACAATGGTAGAAAGCCTACCATGACCATCGAAAACGAATGACAAGAAGAGAGCAAGCTCCCAGATAAAGGGTAACGAAAACAACAAGCAAACCCTTGAGGGGAGTCCGAGCCCTTTCAGCCCAAGGCCGAACGTAGTAAACCTTGGTATGGAAGGGACAAATAACACCACACATAGATTAGGGTGACCAGAATCGTAAAAGCAAATAAACAAATATAATATAGAGTAGATAGCCAACTACCAAAACGGATACAAGGGGCTCAACTAAGGACAAGTACGGGACAGAATAGAGATGGACAGAGTTTTCACGAAAGGTGCTACGAAGCACAACAATCGCACGAATATCATCCATAAGAAATCCCAAACTAAGACAGTAGGAGGAATGAGAAGTGGATAGAATATTTTTTTTTCTTCACTCAACGAATCTGAGTGGAAGAAAAACAAAGTTATAGAAGACAAGTACGGGACAGAATGAGATGCAAATAGTAAGAAGTGCCCGAATACCTAACTGAGATACGAGAAGCGGGTGACTTAATTTTCGCGAGGGGTAGTGTATACAATATCTTAAGGTATAGGGCATTTAATTAAGTTAACGTGTAAACAACAACATGTGGGAGAGTTAGAAAAAATATGTATAGAAATTTATAAGTCAAAAATGAAATGTAAAAAGTAAGGTAATAATAGTTCAAATTTTTAAGTAATAGACTAAGGTGACCAAAAATTTTTTGTTCATATTTAAGAATTGTTGGCTAAAAGAAGGCAACACCCACGGCCAACGATGGAGGCAAAATCGGGGGCGATTTTTAAGTAAAGGGGGGGGATGTCACGAAGGGCGCGTAACATAAAGTTAAACCAATATTTCCCGAATAATTAAAAAGGAACTTAATATATTACTAGATGTATTAACTTTTGGGACAACCTATAAGTCGATATAAATCGATTGACGTCAATAACTATTATTGCAATTCGGCACAAATAGTTTATAAGTAGGCGGACAACGCATATTTCCGGGCTTTTTTCCTGATACTGAACGTTAAACCGGGTGAGTGCGGGCGGTCACATCGAGTGACGTAGCCGACTGACGACAATTTGGGCGTGAACTGGGGTTCCTAGATAACCAGCCGGCCGCAAATTCTGTTGCTTCCAGGTAAGTCCGGGTGTCGCCCCCTTAGCCAACTCCCCAACATTTGCTGTATTACTTATTCGGTTCTTAGTTTTATAATACACCTTTTAACTCCCTACAGGTGTTATTTAATCTGCATCCCTTAGTTTTTAAACAAAGATCTCCGTCGGCTCGAATCGAAATAACTCCGTTAGATCGATTCGACCGGCGCGGTATCATTTAAACAAATTGTTATTAACGAATAGTATTGGGGTTGTAAGGTAGTGGCTGGTAATTAACGACCGGGCAATACCTATAACCAACCCCAGGCCCCCCTATTCGTGACAATATATTCATTACTTATTACTGATTCATTTTCTATCTCTTAAATGTTTTCTTCATCATTGCCTTGTTCTTAATTTTCTTCGATATCTTCTTCAAACATATTCACTTGTATTTTTTCGTTTTTAGGTTTTAATTCTGGTTCTTTAAAAGTCATATCTCGGGCAATTATTATTTTCCTTGCCTTTTCGTCCCACAAGCGATAACCAACTGGAGCGTACTCAACTAAAATGTATTTTGTAGATCTTGAGTCCAATTTTTGAAGATATCCAAGATTTTTAGCATATGCTGTAGATCCAAATATTTGAAGTCTTAATAAATTTGGTTGGTTGCCTGTCCAGTTTTCTATTGGTGTATTCTTAACTGCTTCTGTGGGGCTTCTGTTTAATAAATATGTTGCAACATAGGCTGCTTCTCCCCAGAAATCTTTGGTTAAACCACTGTCAAAAATAAGGGCTCGTGATTTTTCCAATAGGGTTCTATTTAACCGTTCCGCTTTTCCATTAAGTTGAGGAGAATGTTGAATCGTATAGTCTAAACTAATTCCCTTGTTTTTACACCAATTTTGAAAAAAATGACTAACATATTCTGTGGTGTGGTTGACTTTAGTGGATACACATCAGACTGCTTGGCTCCCTAATAAATGTGAAGTTTGTTATTGAATAAAGTTCTATTAAAAGAAAAAGAGTATGCAGCATATATAAATTGGACACGGCACGTATGTAGATAAAATTTATTTTTACTAATTTAACGTAATAGAGCTGATTATCCATAAAAACCGCCAAGATAACCTACAAACGAAAACAAAAGTTATCCTTATCACAGAATTCTAACGTTTTTTTACTGCATGTTAATAAATAAAACCAAATACCAAGTACACAAAGAATAGAGGCGACCATACACTTTATTATAATTTCAATTAAACATTTGATTTTTAAAACAAAATAAAATTATGGGAGATAAAGAAATCACCACTAAGCAGCTTTATGATTTAATGCAAGGGATGCTAGTATCGAACCGGGAAATAAAAGAACAAATAGTACAATCCAAAGAAGAAATCAAAGGTGAGATAAATATAGTAAAGGAGGAATTTTCGAAAGAGATACATGCAATTAGACTTGAAAACGAGACATTAAAGCAGGAAAATAAATCACAAAGAAAAATTGGAAAAGATTGAAAAATCATCAAAAAAGTATAGTTTAATAGTGTATAATCTTGAAGAAAAAGAAAATAAATTAACTGACTTTCAAAACTTCGTTAAAGTGCTGAACGACCACGTCGAAACTTCTTGCACAGTAGAAGATTTTCGAAATTTCTATCGCTTAGGAGAAAAAAAGAATAATACAGTTCGACCCTTATCCATTGAATTATCCAACTACTTTTTAAAGGAGGAGATCTTAAAAAACTCAACCAAGCTTAAGAACAAACAAATTTATATTTCTCTAGATTATACCCAAAAGGAATACGAGGATAGAAAACTTCTAAGAAAATATTTAAAAATAGCAAGAAACAATAACCAGACGGCCGAAATAAAAAATAACGTTCTTTTTGTGGAAGGAAAAAAGTTTATCATAGAAGATCTAAGAAAAAGAGAAAAGGAAGACCCCGAGAGCGAGGAAGAACAAGAAAATCAAACAGAACCAAAGAAAACTGGACACAATAAAAGAAAACCAGAAGAATCGCCGGAAAAACCAGAAGAACGAAATTTAAAGAAGACTCTTAGAAGCGGCAGAACATTTTCAACAAGTGAATAATCCTATTACCATTTCTCTTAGCTTGAATATGTTATTTGCAAGATAGTTATTGAACATTTTTCTAAATTTTACATAGCTTAATTATTATCAAGCATTTTTATTTATTATTATTATTATTATTATTTTTTTTTGAGCGTAATGGATCTATACGCTCAAAACTTTAAGAGTGAAAAAATAAAATCTATAGTGCTGGAAAACTTTAATGCATTACAGGACATATAAAACCAAATTCGGAAAAATTTTTGCTTTTTCACACCAATATAAGAAGCCTTTCTCTACATTTACGGGAACTTCAGGTATTCTTAGAAGGCTTAGGCACAGATTTTTCATTAATAGTTTTAACCGAAACTTTTATAATCTCAGACTTATCTCTTTTACAAATACCAGGCTATAATATAATTTACAGCGAAAGCAAAATAAATAGTCATGACGGAACAGTTATTTATATTAAACAGGGCATCCAGTACGACTTTTCAATTGAAACTTTTGATGATATAAAAGTTATAAATCTTTTGTTAAATTATTCCAATACAAAAATAAATATTCTGGCAACATATCGCTCTCCGTCAACTTGCATATTGTCTTTTAATAAAAATCTTGAAGAGTTCCTTGAAAAGCAAAAACACAACTTTTTAAAACACGATTACTGTATATGGGTCGGTGATATCAATATCGACTTATTAAAAATAAATAATGACACTGAAAATTACAAAAATGCTTTAAGTGAATTTGGTTTTATATCGACAATAAATGACGTCACACGCCCTGATAGTCAGACCTGTTTAGATCATATATTTTTAAGAACAAAAAACCCTTTGATGATATTAAACCAATAATATTACAACAAAAAAAAACGGACCATTGCCCTATTTTATTAAACATACCCATACAAAATGAAACATACCTAACAAAGCATAACCTCAAAAATTACGACAAACAATATTTAAATAAAAATAAATTAAAAACACTTTTAACGGAAGAAAACTGGAGTTCTGTATATAATGAACCAAACTTCGACTTAGCGACAGAAAATTTTGTAAACTGCTTTCAAAAACATATTAACGAATCCACTACAAAAAAAACGTATCGGCGCAAGTCAGTAAATAAACAACCCTGGATCAATAAAGGTCTGTTAAGGTCTATGGAAACCAAATTTGAACTTCTTAAAAAAATTAAAAAATACCCAGAAGATCCGTTATTTGTTACAGAATACAAAAACTATAGAAATAAATTAAACGAACTTATAGATAAAGCCTACATCAACTATTATAAATCAAAAATAGACAACAAATTGTGGAAAAATGTCAAAAAAGTTCTTAATAGACATAAAACTAAAACAGAAATTTCAAAAATCGAAACTGGAACAATATCAACTACAAACAAAAAAGAAATTACAAACCTTTTTGGGGAACATTTTACCAACGTAGGCAAAAATATGGCTAAAAATATTAATTTTGACATAAATAACAAGTTTTCTGAGCAAAATATATCTAGCAAAACGCATAAATCATTCTACCTACAACCTACAAATAACACTGAGCTTATTAAAATTTTTGGATCCCTCAAAAATGGCAAATCTCCGGGCTATGATGGTTTAAAAAGTGAATATTTTAAAGAAAATTCATTACTGCTAGTTAAACCACTTACATATCTTGTTAATAGATCATTTGAAACAGGTTACTTCCCTAAAATCCTTAAACAAGCTATAATAAAACCTCTACATAAAAGTGGATCACATACTAACTTAAATAATTACAGACCGATCTCCATTTTAAATTCACTAAGCAAAATTTTTGAAAAAGTTTTAAAAGATCGATTAATAAATTACCTTAAATATCAAATTCTTTCACCTAACCAATACGGCTTTACAGAGGGAATGTCAACGGATAATGCCTTGGCCAAACTCGCTACAACATTATACTCAACTTTGAATAAAGGCGAAAAAATACTTTGCGTGTTTCTAGATTTGGCCAAGGCATTTGATACTGTTGATCATACCATTTTGTTGAGTGGCTTAAGCAACATTGGTATACGTGGATTACCATTTGATCTTTTTGAGAGCTATTTATCAGAGCGATATCAGTCTGTTACAATTGATGAGGAATCTAGCTCGAACATGAAGGTCGAAATGGGCGTGCCTCAAGGCACGGTCCTTGGACCCATTTTATTCAACATATATATTAATAACTTGTTCTGCATGGCCCCAAAAGACGAAATTTTATGTTTTGCTGATGATTCTGTTTTGATTTTTAAATCTGATAAATGGGATACTTTAAAAAAAAAGGCTGAAACAGATTTGGTGCAAGTTTTCCAGTGGTTTTCAAAACAAAAACTAAGCATTAATACTGATAAAACCTTTTTTATGCCTTTTGGGTGCTACACTGACTCATTACCCAATTTTTCGGAGCTAAATATTAAAATTGGTAACAACCATATTCACATCAAATCAGTGTCAAAAATTAAATACCTATTAGTAATATTAATAATTAATATTTAGTAATATTTGACTCGAATCTAAAGTGGGATCAACATGTGCAACATATAACAAACAAATTGCGTATGTTTATTAATAAGTTTAAAGAACTAAAGACATTTTTTGAAACCAAGTATCTCAAAATTCTATATACAACGCTTATTCAACCTCACATTAACTACGGAATCATTGTCTGGGGGGGAGGAGTTCTAGAAGTTCATCTGGAGCCTCTTAAAATCTTACAAAAATGGCTTTTAAAAATAATTCTGGGGAAAAACAGGACTTTTTCATCCGATCTTCTATATAGAGAGAGCGAAATACTTGACATAAGGCAATTATACTTCCAAAGCATTGTTATGCGACAATTTAAAAAAAAGGATACGCTCGCGGAAATTCAACATCCACACAATACACGACTAAAACAGCAGACAGGTCTTTTACCCAAAACAAAAACCACTTTAGCCCAACGGTGTTTCCTCTACATAAGTCCCAAAGTACATGCAGAGTTGCCAAATGATTTATGGAAAGTAAATAATTTAAAATTACTAAAGAGTAAACTTAAATTATGGCTTCCCAATAATACAAGAAAAAAAATTCAACAAATCATTGATTTAAAAAACCAATAAACATGAAAAACCAATTTTAAAAAATATTTATGTTATCTTCTATCAAAATGTAATCCCGAAATATGACGACTTTTCCAGATCTTTGACACTTAAATCCCAATTTTGACAAGCTTCACCCGGTTTTACAAATTAATGCATTATTTCAATTTCAATTTCGAACTAAATAATGTGTAAACTGACCGGCAGACGATATTTTATTACGGTTTTAACCACTAATATCCAAATAATTCGCAGGTTTAGTTTCAACTGAGAGATACTAGTAAAAGTTAATATATGCAGATAAAGTTCCACCAACAAGATTTTACCTTTGGTGAGTAATTGTTTATTTATCTATGATTACTAATAGTTTTAAGACGCAAACATGTATTTTTTTTTCTCCGATAAATAAACCTATTTATTATTATTATTATTTATTATTCTCCTCCATTGTCGCAACGGATTTTTGAGGTTTTAAGGTTATGAAAAGCTTCTCCTTCTGCAATAAATTCTTTTAAAAAATCACTAACCTCACTTTTCTGTTTTAGCAAGTAATTTCTACAGTAATGAGTGTAATCATCTAGTACAGTCAGCATGTATCGTTTTCCATCCCAGGTCATTGGTTCTATTGGCCCACAGACATCAGTGTGTAAAATTTCCAAATGTCGTTTTGCTCTTTGTCTTTCAGTTTTAAAAGGGTGACGTGTTTGTTTTGACATAAGACAAACCTCACAAACCCCTATGTCACATTTTTTAAATTCCATGCCGCTTGATATTTTTAAGAGTTTTTCCATGTTAGCTGCTCCAAGATGCCCTAGTTTTCTGCGCCAATTCTCAGCTTCCGAATTTTCTACCAAATGACTTTCTTTTGCTTTACTTAGGTTCGCAAAATACAACCCATTTTCTTGTTTTTCACCATACATGATTTCTTTATTATCTTTTGTCACATATACCTTGTCTTTTGTGAATTTCACTTCACCTCCTTTTTCTGTAATAACATTTACTGACAAAAGGTTTTTACTGAGTTCTGGAACATAGCTGACATTATTCAAAATGCAATTTTCTGCCACTATTTGACCTTTTCCTTGTCTCTGCATTTTCTGATCTTTCTTAGAAACTGATATCTCTCCATTGTTAAAGGAGAAGAAACGAAAAGTCCTGCTTACTTCACAAATATTTTATTGTCTAATCACGACGCGTTTCGGTTTTTAAAAAACCATTATCAAGTGGTCTGGTCTGTAAGAATAATGAAAAAATATAATTAAATTATAATATTTAAATTAAATATGCTAAAAAATACTTACAGACAGTTAAGAATCATCTTTGAAACAAATGAAAAACTGGAACACACAAAAATAAAAAATTAAAAAACATTTAAAATAGTCTAAAACAACATACAGATTAAAAATCAGTCAAACGGACATAAACACTTAATTTTTATAAAACAATTAATTGACAAAGAAGATATAGGTTAAAATAATAAATAATAAATAATATAAATAAAACCCAGATATCCGAAACAGGTACAAAGCGACATCTAACATAAAATAAATAATGTAATAAATGAACAGAAACAATTTAAAATTGACAAAATCAATAAATAAAAGCAGACAAAGAAATCTTATTTGAAATTGTTTAAAACTTTGGCTACCTCTTTGAAGTGGGCGTTAGTAGTGGTTTTATTTAAACTAACTGACGATTGATCAATTTCGAGTTTAGCAATCTCAAAATTTTCTAAAAAATTCAATTTTCTGCCTTTTTGGGTATCATGTAACATTCTAAAATTATTCTCTATATTAAAAGAATGTCCGGTTTCTCTCAAATGCATGCCAAAAGCGGATCTTTTATCATTTGGGGACTTCTGAGAGTTCAAATGTTCACGTACCCTAACCTTAAAACTACGGCCCGTTTGTCCCACATATTTAGCGGGGCAGTTATCGCAAGAGAGTAAGTAGACTCCGCTTTTTTCTATGGTTGGAGTTGGGTCTTTTATTCTCGAAAAAAGGCTTTTAACATTTAAAAAAGATTTGTAAGCAATATTAATAAACGTGGAATTTCGTACCCGTGAATTTAAAAATCAAACAAGTTTCGTGGCTAATCGGGCAAAAAGGAGTTTTTTGTTCCCCTTATATTTTTCCGTGGGTAGCCTGAAAGCTTAACCTCACGGTGGTCCAAGATCTAATGGACACCTAATAAGTGTTGACAGTTAACTGTTTCGTCCTTATGGGACTCCTCAGAACACTGCTGGTCAATGTGACAAATCTTGCGAAGTTAATCAGACGGTTTTGTCTCTAATTAAATGTAATTAATGAGCGAACTATAGCAAGAGGCGCCATCTACCGAGATACGAGAAAAACAAAAAAACCAAAAGCAGGAAAAACACTGCTATACAATGTCGATCAATGAAAAGATCGAATGCAAATAAAAGAAAACAACTATAGTCCGTGACCTATGACAGCTCTTTGTCTTTCAGGCCGGATCAACATTGATTGACGCTCACTGTCTTGAAGACGGGTAAAAATGCAATCTGTGTTGATCCGGCCTGAAAGACAAAGAGCTGTCGTAGGTCACGGACTATAGTTGTTTTCTTTTATTTGCATTCGATCTTTTCATTGATCGATATTGTATAGCAGTGTTTTTACCTGCTTTTAGTTTTTGGTTTCTCTCGTATCTCGGTAGATGGCGCCTCTTGCTATAGTTCGCTCACTAATTACATTTAATTAGAGACAAAACCGTCTGATTAACTTCGCAAGATTTGTCACATTGACCAGCAGTGTTCTGAGGAGTCCCATAAGGACGAAACGGTTAACTGTCAACACATATTAGGTGTCCATTAGATCTTGGACCCCCGTGAGGTTAAGCTTTCAGGCTACCCACGGAAAAATATAAGGGAAACAAAAAACTCCTTTTTGCCCGATTAGCCAGGAAACTTGTTTGATTTTTAAATTCACAGGTACGAAATTCCACGTTTGTTAGTATTATTTGGCTTAAAAATTCCGTTGGTTGACGCTCATTGTCTTGAAGACGGGTAAAAATGCAATCTGTGTTGATCCGGCCTGAAAGACAAAGAGCTGTCGTAGGTCACGGACTATAGTTGTTTTCTTTTATTTGCATTCGATCTTTTCATTGATCGATATTGTATAGCAGTGTTTTTACCTGCTTTTAGTTTTTTGTTTCTCTCGTATCTCAATAGATGGCGCCTCTTGCTATAGTTCGCTCACTAATTACATTTAATTAGAGACAAAACCGTCTGATTAACTTCGCAAGATTTGTCACATTGACCAGCAATGTTCTGAGGAGTCCCATAAGGACGAAACGGTTAACTGTCAACACTTATTAGGTGTCCATTAGATCTTGGACCCCCGTGAGGTTAAGCTTTCAGGCTACCCACGGAAAAATATAAGGGAAACAAAAAACTCCTTTTTGCCCGATTAGCCACGAAACTTGTTTGAGCAAACTTACTATTGCAATTTAAAGAACTTAAAACATTTCTCACTTTCAAAGAGATGCTGCCCAGATACGTTAATTTTACATATTTAGGTGGTTGGTCTGGAGGAATGGAAATATCCAATGGATCAGTCAATAGATTTTTTAGTAAAGAATCATACTTTTCTTAATAAGTCTCTTTATTAAAGAAATTTGATAGCCATTATTAATTGCAATCTGAAAAATATTGTTTTTTTCCTTTTCAAATTGTAAAGGAAGTAATGGAATGGTAAAAAGGCGATGAATTAAAGCGTTAAATGAGTACGTTTTCTATAAATGGAAAATTGTAAATTGGAGTTATGTCTTTTTATAGTCAAATCTAAGAAATTTAAGGTGTCATTCTCTTCCAGTTCCATGGTAAATTGAATTTTATTGTTTAATGAATTTAAAAAAGTTTAAAAAATTTTTAAGTTCTGTCTTTGAGCCATTCCACACAACAAAAGTATCGTCTACGTATCTGGTCCAAAAAAATATATTATTTAAAAAAGAACTATTAGAAGAAAATAGCCTAGATTCAAAATCAGACATAAAAATTTCCGCTAGAAAAGGCGAAAGGCCGGAACCCATTGGCAATCCATCCAACATACGAAAGAAATTATTATTAAATTGGAAAAAGTCTAAATTTAAACATTTCTTTAACAAGAGTAATAAACCTTTTTTAACTTTTTCGCTTAAAGATAAATTTTTATTTAAAAGATCTTCAATAATTTTAATTACATCCTGTCTAGGTATGCTGGGAAATAAATTAACTATGTCAAAAGATACCAAAATGCAATTGTCGGGCAATTTGAGACATTCAAGTTTTTTTGTTAATTCTATTGTGTTTTTAATACTATATTTATTCGAAAAGTCCAAGATGTCCTTAAAAACATTATCCAACCAAACAGCTAAATGATAGGCTGCTGACTGAACAAAGCTTACAACGGGTCTAATAGGCATATTGTTTTTATGAATCTTAACCATACCATATAATAAAGGAGTTTTACGGTTCATGGGAATATATGGTTTATTCACCATTAGATCCGTGAAAACATCTTGGTTTTGATTTATTAATCTTTTTAATTCTGTGACATATAAAGAATTAGGGTCTTTTTTTAATTCTAAAAACATTGAATTACTATTAATGAATTCTTCGACCTTCTCAAAATATAAAGTTTTGTCTAAAATAACCAAACAATTACCCTTATCTGCTTTACCTAACACTAAACTAAATTGTTTTATTTTACATCTAATAGACCCAAGCAATTTCTTATATTTTAAAATATTCTTAGAACAATGTTTTTTCTTGCTTTGTTTTCCTATCAAATGTAAACAATAACCTTTAACTGCATCTATAAAATCACACACTGTCCCCAATAAAGCCACCTCAATATCAGCTAATAAAAAAGCTATTCCTTTTTGATCATAACCTAGATTCGGACTAAATTTTAAACATTTTTCTAAAAATAATAATTCTGCCTGGGAAAATTGGCAACTAGATAAATTTAAAATTTTTGGATGAAAAACATGATCAGAATATTTTCTGTTTTGATCTAAAATAAGTTTTCTTTTTTCCTCAACCAATCTATGCAATTTTTTGTTTAATTTTATCAAGTGTTGTTTCATTGAATAACCAGTTTTCTGTTTTAAATTTGAATGAAACCTGTTAACTTCCAACGGTGAAAAATGCTGACTTAATAAGGAAAAAATAAAATTAAGCTTAAGTATAATTAAAGCCTTTTTTTCAAAATCGAGGGACATATTTGGTTTAATTTGAGATGCATAAAAAAGAATGTTATCCCAAATTATATTCAACATAAATTTAAGGGCAATACATCTCTCCCTTATAGGGCACACCACAATGTGGAAAATATTAAAAATTCATCAATTAAGGGGGAGAACAAAATTTGGTTTTCAAAAAAGGCTTTAATTATACTTAAGCTTAATTTTATTTTTTCCTTATTAAGTCAGAATTTTTCACCGCTGGAAGTTAACAGGTTTCATTCAAATTTAAAACAGAAAATTGGTTATTCAAAGAAACAACACTTGATAAAATTAAACAAAAAATTGCATAGATTGGTTGAAGAAAAAAGAAAACTTATTTTAGATCAAAACAGAAAATATTCTGATCATGTTTTTCATCCAAAAATTTTAAATTTATCTAGTTGCCAATTTTCCCAGGCAGAATTATTATTTTTAGAAAAAGGTTTAAAATTTAGTCCGAATCTAGGTTATGATCAAAAAGGAATAGCTTCTTTATTAGCTGATATTGAGGTGGCTTTATTGGGGACAGGGTGTGATGTTATAGATGCAGTTAAAGGTTATTGTTTACATTTGATAGGAAAACAAAGCAAGAAAAACATTGTTCTAAGAATATTTTAAAAGATAAGAAATTGCTTGGGTCTATTAGATGTAAAATAAAACAATTTAGTTTAGTGTTAGGTAAAGCAGATAAGGGTAATTGTTTGGTTATTTTAGACAAAACTTTATATTTTGAGAAGGTCGAAGAATTCATTAATAGTAATTCAATGTTTTTAGAATTAAAAAAAGACCCTAATTCTTTATATGTCACAGAATTAAAAAGATTAATAAATCAAAACCAAGATGTTTTTCACAGATCTAATGGTGAATAAACCATATATTCCCATGAACTGTAAAACTCCTTTATTATATGGTATGGTTAAGATTCATAAAAAACAATATGCCTATTAGACCCGTTGTAAGCTTTGTTCAGTCAGCAGCCTATCATTTAGCTGTTTGGTTGGATAATGTTGTTCGTGCAACTTTAATTTTAAATTCAAATTTTGCGCCAAATTCCCGTATTCGGAAAACCCACACAATTTCAATTTTGATTGGCACAAGCAAAACGCCAGCGCCATCTACGAAAAATGAATCTGCGCAAAAAGGCGTAACCAAAAAAGATTCGTCTGTCGTATTCTATCGAGATCACCACGCAGCATGGTGATAAATTCTATTAACCAAAAAATCCAATAACATTCTTAGAAAATCAAACTAAACCATTACACAAACAAGTGATTCTAGTGTGGATCGACTGCAACGACTGGGCCAGCGAGAGGAGCTCCTCTGGACGACGGAAACAGCTGAAAAGGTGAGTGCCAATCCTCTATATTGTCTTTGTGTGGCTCGGAAAAATTAATATTTTTACATCGTCCTTTTAAGGATTTTTGCACCCAGATTTTATAAAACGGCCAGCGCTTACAGTCCCGCAGCTCTACCAACCTCAAAACATCAACATTTTCTGGTCCCACGACCCAGATAGTTTTTTAAAATTTGTTTGCTAAAAATATTAGATTTTTTCGCCTCGCCATTTTGGTTCGTTTGTTGCCGTGTCCAGTTTAGAAAGGAGGTTCCGTCCCCCCTTGCGTGGCTTAACGGTTGCTCCACCCACATTTCATTGCAGCCGAAATTGGCACTTCGTACGTCGTTTGTTTTGATTCAAAAATCGAAATTTGTTTAAATAATAGTTATTTGTTTAAATAATATGTTATAGTTATTCAAAACAACAAAAGTGCTTGTGAGTTAAATGCTTTATTCTTATTTAACAGGTAAACAAACACATCTAGTAGAATTAGTATTTACCTGTAAATAATAAGAGAAGCGGTAGTAGGTACAAGTTGTTTTGTGTGCATTTATTTTGGGAGAAAAATCGCGACCTAGGATAACAGCTGTTGATAAGTTTTTGCATTTATTCGAGAAATCGATAATAAAATATATGCTTGTTGAATTCTTTTGGACTGATTAAAGTCAATAGGGGTCAAGTGTTAGTTTTATTCCTTTTAAATATTTTTTATTTTTTTAATTAACAATATGTCGTTAAAAAAGCTTGAGAATCAACGCAAAGTTTCAATATCTCGTATTACGGAAACGTATAACTTGGGAACAAAAGCGAAATCAGATAGTTCTTCCTTGCCAATTTTTAAGGCGTTTTACGAATCGTTAGATGATCACTATGAACAATTTAAAAACATTCATAATGACATCATAGGTCTCTTGAAAGACGACGACGATGATGAATTCGAAGTACAAGACAAAATTAGGAAAGATACGGATCTATTCTACCACCAAGCTAAAGTTCTTTTTTCGAGTTTATGTTCCGATTCGGTTCATTCAAATTTCACCCCCGCAACTTCACACTATTCACGTAGCGATGATCTGGGCCCTTTAAAGGTACCTTGCTTTAATGGAAACGTAAAAAAGTGGCCAACCTTTTACGATGTTTATTCTTGTTTGGTTCACGAAAACTCTAATTATTCCGATATAAGGAAATTTCAACATTTGCTAACCTTCCTTGAGGGCGAACCACTTAATATTTTAAGTTCTATAAAATTAACGGCAAGTAATTACGCAATCGCCTGGAAGGTATTAACAGATCGCTGTCAAAATAAAAGACTTTTAGCCAGTACCTACTGGAACTCAATCTACTATGCAAATTCTTTAAAGGGAAACCAGTCAGCAATGGATCTTAGAGTCTTGGTAGATACCTTTTCCGAGAATATTGCGGCGCTCGAAAATCTTGAATTTCCTATAACGTCGTGGTGTTTTTGTTTATTTTCAATTTTATTATCAAAAATCGATCAAACCACAAGAACCGCTTTCGAATTAAAGTATAGTACTACCGAGATTCCAACATATCAAAATCTAATTCAGTTTCTTATTAACCAATGCCGTGCTCTTGAAACAGTACAGCTATCTCCCCAAAATACGCAAATGCAACCTTCGACTTCAAAACAGCAAAAACCAAATTATTCGAATTCTAGTAACCAAAAACATAATTCTTATTCAAATAATCAGTACAAATCAAGCCCTCCATCAAATTTTTTAGCGCATACGCACTCACAAGTATCAAATAAACAATCCAATATTCAATTTCGACAAAACCAACAACCCTATAAGTGCAAATTATGCAATAATTCTTTTCACCCACTCTCGCAGTGTGGTGTTTTTATCTCCAAATCTCCCTCAGATCGTTTTACTTATGTAAAACAACAATCGTTATGTATCAACTGTTTACGTTCAAATCATCAAGTAATCGACTGCAGTAGTACCTACAACTGCAGGGTATGTCGACATAGGCACCATAGTCTTATTCATCTATCGCAAATGACAGATTCAATCCGTCAGAATTCAAGTCAATCCTTTGTTAATTCAAGCCAAAATTCAAATCAAAATTCGAACTTAAATCAAAGTTTTAATTCAAATCAAGTGGCCGTGCCTAGCACAGGCACAAACTTATCGTATCAGAATTCAAATTCAAGTATTAGCCAACAGAACCCTAGTTTTGTTCAACCCAGTTCAAATTCAATTCAAATCAATTCGAATCCAAATACATCTACAAATCAATACTCTTCGTTATCCACCTTGACGCCCCGGACAACAGTGCTCCTAGCGACTATAAAATTAGAGGTACTGGATAGTCGGGGTAACTACCAACCTGTCCGAGCACTTCTGGACAGCGGTAGCCAAGCTAACCTGATAAGCGAAGCTTGTCTTAACAGGTTAGGCTTGCCAAGAAACAAAATTTCGATCCCTGTTCTGGGACTAAATCAATCTTCGTCGGCCACTAACGGCATTTCTACTTGCACTATTCGAGCCCTAGGCCAACAAGAGCCTACCTTTTCTATTCAAGTCTTCGTTTTACCGAAACTCTGTTCGAATATGCCCTCAATACAGGTAGATTCATCCAATTGGAGTCATATTTCAAATCTAAAGCTTGCAGATAACCAATTTTACAACCCTGGTCCAATTGACTTACTCTTAGGTGCACAACTTTACACAGAAATCGTCCAATCAGGACGAATTCCAGGACCTCACGGCCTACCCTCCGCTTTTGAGACAGTTTTTGGGTGGGTCTTGATGGGCCAAACTCAAAACATAAATATTTCACCTCAAGTCAATTCTTACTTTACTTCCTGTGAGCAGTCTCTCGACTTTAATATTCGCAGATTTTGGGAACTAGAATCAATTAAGTCAAAAACGTTTCTCTCACCCGAAGAAAAAAGATGTGAAGAGATTTTCCAAAAAACTACCACTAGAGATATTTCGGGCCGATTTACTGTAAATTTGCCTTTTCGTCACATTGACCCTCCTGACCTAGGAGACACATATTCAGTGGCCTATCGTCAATTTTTGTCTCTGGAATCTCGCTTAATAAAAAATTCAAATTTCTATACTATGTACTCGGATTTTATGAGAGAATATCTCAAAAACGGGCACATGTCGTTAATTCCAAGATCCGAACCTAGACCTCAGTTATGTTCTTATTTACCACATCACGGAGTCCTTCGTCTTGACAAATCAACGACTAAACTCCGAGTGGTTTTTAACCCCTCGATTAAGGGTTCGAAAGGCCTAAGCATGAACGAAACTCTTTTAATAGGACCAAAATTACAAGCCGATATTTCCGAAATTCTATTAAAATTCAGATTTTATTCTATCGTATTTTTGACTGATATAAAACAGCACTTTTTACAAATTCAAATTAATCCAATTCATCGGGACTACCAAAGGCTACTTTGGCGATTTGATCCCAATGAACCCCTGCAGGAATACAGGCTTAATACAGTGACGTTTGGTGTTAGTTCAAGTCCCTATTTAGCTATTAGAACTCTTAGAGAACTAGCCATCCTGGAGGCTAAGAATTATCCTGAAGCATCCCAGGTCCTTTTGAATAACATTTTCATGGACGATATTTGCTGTGGAGCTAACTCTCTAGAAGGTGCTTTATCACTTCAAAAGGATCTCATAGCGTTGCTTAAATTGGGAAAATTTGAATTAAGAAAATGGGCATCAAATAATCCGAAACTTCTTTCACATTTGTCGCCCGCTGATTGTCAGATCCCTGTTACCTTTGAAGACGATTCTTCAACATCGATTAAGGTGTTGGGCCTTCAGTGGCACCCTTCTACAGATACTTTTACCTATCTATCTTGTACCCCTTGTGAAAAACCTTGCACCAAAAGGAATATTTTATCAGCTATCGCTAAAATTTGGGATCCTATAGGTTTCTTATCGCCTGTTTCATTTTTAGCCAAAGTGATTATGCAAAAACTTTGGTTATGCAAAACTGATTGGGATGAAATACCCCCCGATCCAATCAAAACTCTTTGGAATCAATTCAATAATCAATTAACCACTCTTTCGAATCTTTGTATACCTAGACATATTTTTTCGAATAATATTCAACGATGTCAATTGCTAGGTTTCTGCGATGCATCCGAGCTAGGATACGCTTCTTGCGTATACGTTCGCGTCGAATTACCAAATAAAATTATCAAAACTGCTCTAGTCATGGGCAAGTCAAGGGTTGCTCCCTTACACACTATTTCAATCCCACGTTTGGAACTACTTGGAGCTACTCTATTAGCTGATTTACTCGAACTAGTTATTCGCACCTATTCATCATTACTCGTAATCGATGAAATTCCTGCGTTCTCGGACTCACAGGTCACGCTGCATTGGGTCACATCTTCACCTCACAAGTGGAAGACCTTTGTGGCAAACCGCGTAAGTCGTATTCAAGAAACAATCCCCGAAGTCCCATGGTATCACATTACTTCACTCGAGAACCCTGCCGACTGCGCTAGCAGAGGGTTGTCGCCTAATAACTTAATAAATCACCCTCTTTGGTTTCACGGCCCTCCATGGATTACCTTGCCCACTACGGAGTGGCAAATTCAAAGGTTTATAAATGAACGTTCTTTGGGAGTTCCAGACGAGGTTCTCAAAGAAGAAAAACCGGAAAATTCAGTGGTGCTGACGGCAGAAATTCAAAATCAAAACTTTTTTGATAGATTAATCGATAAAATATCCAATTTAAATACCATTCAAAAAATCATTTGTCATTTTCTAAGACTTATTCACAATCGAAAAACCTCAGTTGACCCTTTATCCGGCGTTTTTTCCGCTTTTGAACTACACAAGGCTCTACTTGTTTTAGTTAAAAGGGTCCAAGAAGAGTGTTTTTCGGATATCATTCAAAAAATTCAAAATACTCAGCTATTACCTAAGCCGTTTCGCAAACTCGCGCCCTTTTTTGACGAATTGGGTTTCCTTAGAGTGGGCGGATGCTTACGGCATTCTTAACTCTCCTTTGAGGCAAAACATCCATTATTATTGCCGAAATCTCATAGATTAACCCAATTGATCATTATTCAAACTCATAACGAAAATTTACATCCCGGAATAAACACAGTCCAATACTTAATTCGTCAAAAGTTTTGGATTATGTCATCACGTCGAGCTATTCAGAGGGTTTTATTGCAATGTATTCCCTGCTTTCGCTTAAAACGAAAACCGTATACTCCGTACATGTCGGATTTACCTTCTTTTAGAACGTCACCATTAAAATGTTTTTCACACGTTTGCTTAGACTATGCAGGCCCAATCAAAACCTTTGTAGGTCAGAGACGTCGTGGAGCCCAAGTTGGTAAATCATATATCGCAGTCTTTGTCGATACTTCTGTCAAAGCAATCCATATCGAGCTTGTTTCGGATTTAACCACAGAGGCGTGCATCGCTGCTTTACGACGCTTTGTCGCTAGACGTGGCACTTGTGTCCAAATCACAAGTGATAGAGGCTCAAACTTTGTTGGGGCTATTAAGGAGCTCCATAATCTTTCGAAATTAGCTTCTGAGAGCTTAAAAATCAAATGGTGTCTTAATAGTCCGGGAGCCCCCCACCTAAATGGTCTAGCAGAAGCAGGAGTCAAATCTATAAAAACACATTTGTATCGGGTCATCGGTGACCAGATACTAACCTTCGAAGAGCTCTATACTCTCCTCGCCCAAATAGAGGCATTACTCAATTCTCGACCCCTTTGTGAGCAAAGCTCTGACCCAAACGATCTTACGTCTTTGACTCCGGGTCATTTCCTCACAATGGAACCCCTTAATTCGTGTCCTGATCCTGACCTTTCTACCCTTAAGGTTAATACCCTTAAGCGTTGGCAACTTATCCAACGAATTCATGCCGATTTCTGGAAGCGTTGGAAACTCGAGTACTTAAATACTTTACAACAGCGTTCTAAGTGGTCGGACCCTTCGGTTGAAATCAAGCTAGATACGCTTGTATTAATTAAGGATGAAACTAGGCCGCCATTACACTGGTTGCTGGGTAGAATAGTATCTGTACATCCTGGTCGGGATAATCACATTCGAGTTGCTACTGTTAAAACACAACACGGACTTTTCACTCGTCCCGTGGTCAAGTTGTGCCCACTACCTTTAGATGCGCACTAAACTCCCAAGCAACTTCTTTTGTTTCGTGTGTCGTTATCTAGAATATATATATATTTTTTTTTCATTTTTTTTCTTTTTGATCTATAAACCTAAAACGGATTTTAATAACCTACCCTTTAAGGTTTTGAATTAACTTATATTTTTTTTATATAGCCATTTGTTTACTCAATTAATCTCAATGTAAAACTTCGTTTTAAGTGGGCGGAAAATGTTCGTGCAACTTTAATTTTAAATTCAAATTTTGCGCCAAATTCCCGTATTCGGAAAACCCACACAATTTCAATTTTGATTGGCACAAGCAAAACGCCAGCGCCATCTACAAAAAATGAATCTGCGCAAAAAGGCGTAACCAAAAAAGATTCGTCTGTCGTATTCTATCGAGATCACCACGCAGCATGGTGATAAATTCTATTAACCAAAAAATCCAATAACATTCTTAGAAAATCAAACTAAACCATTACACAAACAAGTGATTCTAGTGTGGATCGACTGCAACGACTGGGCCAGCGAGAGGAGCTCCTCTGGACGACGGAAACAGCTGAAAAGGTGAGTGCCAATCCTCTATATTGTCTTTGTGTGGCTCGGAAAAATTAATATTTTTACATCGTCCTTTTAAGGATTTTTGCACCCAGATTTTATAAAACGGCCAGCGCTTACAGTCCCGCAGCTCTAACAACCTCAAAACATCAACAAATGTTTTTAAGGACATCTTGGACTTTTCGAGTAAATATAGTATTAAAAACACAATAGAATTAACAAAAAATCTTGAATGTCTCAAATTGCCCGACAATTGCATTTTGGTATCTTTTGACATAGTTAATTTATTTCCCAGCATACCTAGACAGGATGTAATTAAAATTATTGAAGATCTTTTAAATCAAAATTTATCTTTAAGCGAAAAAGTTAAAAAAGGTTTATTACTCTTGTTAAAGAAATGTTTAAATTTAGACTTTCCAATTTAATAATAATTTTTTTTGTATGTTGGATAGATTGCCAATGGGTTCCGGCCTTTCGCCTTTTCTAGCGGAAATTTTTATGTCTGATTTTGAATCTAGGCTATTTTCTTCTAATAGTTCTTTTTTAAATAATATATTTTTTTGGACCAGATACGCAGACGATACTTTTGTTGTGTGGAATGGCTCAAAGACAGAACTTAATAATTTTTTAACTTTTTTAAATTCATTAAACAATAAAATTCAATTTACCATGGAACTGGAAGAGAATGACACCTTAAATTTCTTAGATTTGACTATAAAAAGACATAACTCCAATTTACAATTTTTCATTTATAGAAAGCCTACTCAAACAGATCATGTTATTCCGCCAGATTCCAATCACTTATTTTCACACAAAATAGCTTCATTTAACGCTTTAATTCATCGCCTTTTTACCATTCCATTACTCCCTTTACAATTTGAAAAGGAAAAAAACATTATTTTTCAGATTGCAATTAATAATGGCTATCAAATTTCTTTAATAAATAGACTTATTAAGAAAAAGTATAATTCTTTACTAAAAAATCTATTGACTGATCCATTGGATATTTCCATTCCTCCATACCAACCACCTAAATATGTAAAATTAACGTATCTGGGCAGCATCTCTTTGAAAGTGGGAAATGTTTTAAATTCTTTAAATTGCCATATTAAGATTGCTTACAAATCTTTTTTAAATGTTAAAAGCCTTTTTTCGAGAATAAAAGACCCAACTCCAACCATAGAAAAAAGCGGAGTTTACTTACTCTCTTGCGATAACTGCCCCGCTAAATATGTGGGACAAACGGGCCGTAGTTTTAAGGTTAGGGTACGTGAACATTTGAACTCTCAGAAGTCCCCAAATGATAAAAGATCCACTTTTGGCATGCATTTGAGGGAAACGGGACATTCTTTTAATATAGAGAATAATTTTAGAATGTTACATGATACCCAAAAAGGCAGAAAATTGAATTTTTTGGAAATTTTTTTTGGGATTGCTAAACTCGAAATTGATCAATCGTCAGTTAGTTTAAATGAAACCACTACTAACGCCCACTTCAAAGAGGTAGCTAAAGTTTTAAACAATTTCAAATAAGATTTCTTTGTCTGCTTTTATTTATTGATTTTGTCAATTTTAAATTAATTCTGTTTATTTATTACATTATTTAATTTATGTTAGATGTCGCTTTGTACCTGTTTCATATATCTGGGTTTTGTTTATATTATTTATTATTTATTATTTTAACCTATATCTTCTTTGTCAATTAATTGTATTTTATAAAAATTAAGTGTTTGTCCGTTTGACTGATTTTTAACCTGTATGTTGTTTTAGACTATTTTAAATGTTTTTTAATTTTTTATTTTTGTGTGTTCCAGTTTTTCATTTGTTTCAAAGATGATTCTTAACTGTCTGTAAGTATTTTTTAGCATATTTAATTTAAATAATATAATTTAATTATATTTTTTCATTATTCTTACAGACCAGACCACTTGATAATGGTTTTTTTAAAAACCGAAACGCGTCGTGATTAGACAATAAAATATTTGTGAAGTAAGCAGGACTTTTCGTTTCTTCTCCTTTAACAATGGTTCAAGGACTTCACCCTGGAGAAATCTACAATTCATTGATATCTCTCCTTTTGAGCTTTCCAAAATAAAGTTTTGTCTTTAGCCATGTGTGTAGTTGCCCCTGAGTCGATAATAAATGCTTTAGTATCAATGAATTTACCCATTTCTTGTGATAGAAATGCAATTTTTCTGTCATTTTTCGGTTTTTCTGTTCTATTTTCATTTTTATGTGTGTTGGTCTTTCTAAAGAAACAATTTTTTTCTTCATGATTAGTTTTTTTGCAAATTCCACAACGTTTAAATCCTTTTTTCTTACAAACATCTGCTTTATGACCAAAATTTTTGCATTTAAAACATTGTATTTTGTTTTTATCTCTGTTTTTATTTTCTGTTGCTTCAAATGCAAGAGCTTCTTCTTTTCCTTTTTGTTTTTCTTCCTCACTAATCAACCGTGCAATGAGTTTTTGCAATGTTTTTTTTCTTTTGCCACAGAATCCCAAGCAGTACGAAAATAATCAAAAGATTCTAGTAAGGTTGATAATAATTTTGACATAACCATTGAGTGATCAATATATTTTGATAAAATCTTTAATTTGTGTACTATATTTTGTAACTTGCTTATGTTTACATTCATTTCAGTGCCTTTTTCAAACTTGAAGTTAAAAAATTGTTGTAGTAAATTGCATTTTTTTGTCTTCGTTTTCTTTTTCATAAAGGCTCTTCAACATATCAAACATTTTCTTACTGGTATCACATGACAAAATATGCATTAGGATCTTTCTGTCAATGGAGATAATTATTACCTTCTGTGCCCTGGCATCTTTTCGTTGCCATTCAGCTTTTTCATTGTCACTAGAAGCGTTTTCTAGTGTTTTCTCACCTGTTACAATCTCCCACAAGTTTGCTGCTTTGAACAATATTTCAACTTCAAATCTCCAAATTTCGTAACTATTGGAATCCACCAATTTTTCAATATGGCTGGCTTCTTCGATGCTGCAAATCTTGACAACTGTTTGACAACTTTTTTTTAATTTTTTTTATTTTTTACTTTTTAGGGTTTTACTTCACTTTCCGCAACAAATTTTTACCGCCGGAATACTCGCCCGTAACCTTTTGGTTTTTTAGTTTTAATTTTAATTTGAGGATATATTTCATTGAAAAATAAACAAAAAATAAGCCTGCCGATTTTTACGTTGTCAATTATATTTCCACATTTTTCAACTTTTCATCAAAGATATTACAAATTCGGTTGTCTCTTTTACATTGTACACAAATCGTAAATAGCTATCTTTGTCTAATAAAAATCGATAAATTATTAAACGTACGACAATACTTGATACAAATTAGCAAACACATGGTGTACCATTGATTAAAGTTTTAGCAAGATATTTCCAAAGCAAACTTTAAATTTTATTTAACATTAACCTGTCTAACTCTATTTCAACCAAAGGTGCTTATGATACCTATAACCTCAAATTTAACCATATGGTCATGTCGTAGTGACTATTGTTAATTGGTACCAAGCTATCCAAAAAAGAAATGAGAGCGAGATCCAGGATTAATTACTAGCTTAAAATCATAATCTGGATTCTAGAAATCCCATGTAGGCACAACATTGTGAACCCATTATAAATAAACTATAACCAAAACACCATATAGCCAATATATAAATATTTTGTCGAACATAGTTCGAACCATAAAACAAAAAAATATGAGACTAATCAAAATTTTTATAAAAAAATTAAGTAGTCTAAATAGTGAGATAATTGTCTGTTAAAGACATAAAGAAAAATTGTAACATTTCCTCGGCAAAGAAAAATTTTTATAAATATATATATATATATATATATGTTATAACATATTAACCTAATTAAAAATAAAAATCTGAATTTCATATTACCATTAATTAAAATTAGAGCAAAGTTCCAATTTATCCTATAAAGAAAATTTCAAGCCATGCTTGATGAACAAAAAATTTTTTTAAGGTTATGTTATAACATAATTAAAATACCTTGTTTCTCGACAAAAATCTCGAACAGAAAGGGCCGATTTTTGTGAAATTCCTCTCAATCTCCCAAACTGCATAGCAATCACTGACCAATCAGATTCCTTAAAACCCCAAAATTTTCATTCTCCAGAAAATCAGTAACACAAATCCGTATTCATTAATAAGACTAAAACTGACTGAATAATTTTGAGTCACTTTATTTAAATTACAAAAAACTTATGTTTATTGTTTTATAGGTAAATAAATTAGTAAACAATCTCGGAGTCTTTGCAAAACAAAGCTTTTTAGGTTAAAATACAACACAGCCAATTATGCAACGTCTGTCGTACGTAAGTTGAACAACCAGAAAATTCTTTCTATCCCTGTTTCACCCGAATGACAAAAAAGAGACCGACAACTCACTCGATCCTAGTCAAAAACTGAAACATATTCAAAATGAACCTCTATCCCAGCGGTTAGTTCTCAGCATAAAATCAATAATCTCGAACTTAACCTGACTACATATAGGTAGCGTGCAAGTCAACGGACAAATTTTCAAAATATTCTAATTAAACTCTCTCACGTAAGGTGTCGCTAGAGGTTATTTTTTTAAAGCAAATATTAATATATATATATATATATATATATATATATATATATATATATATATATATATATATATATATTTTTTTTTTTTTTTTTTTAATTCACACATACGTGGTTTTGGCTAACAGTGTCCGGGCGCTCATTGTCGCCAAGGACACTGCTAGTGTCAATACGGCGAGACAGTCCGTCGAATAATTCCAACGGTCCCAAGTACAACGGCTTTCTGCATCCATGTGATAGCACTATTTGGCATGCTAAGCTCTGTTATATGTTGCATGGTTTTTCTGTGTACCAATCCGTTGGCGCTGATGACTATTGGCATTATTGTCACCTTTTGTAAGTTCCAGATGGTTTTTACTTCCTGAGCCAATGCTTGATATTTCGTTATTTTTTCTCCATAGGCTTTAGCCAAGTTATAATCTTGCGGAACAGTAAAATCAATTATAATTGCCGTTTTTCCCGTTTTGTTCCACACAACCATATCCGGTCGGTTGTGCTCCACTGCTCTATCTGTTTCTACGGTAACGTCCCAGTAGATCTTCGTGGTATTATTTTCAAGCAGTGGCTGTGGACTGTACATATGGTGAGGAGTGAATTTCTCCAGCAAACCCTTACTTAGACTGACCATCTGATGAACCACTTTACCCATGTTATTGTGTCTTTCCAGATATTTGGTGTTAGCAATGGCAGAGCAACCCGATGCCAAATGTTGTACGGTTTCCTCAGCTATATTACAAAGTCTGCACTTGGTTGTTTCTACTTCCTGCTTGAGGATATGTCGGGTATATGTTCTCGTTTTAACGACCTGATCTTGGATCGCGAGGAGAGCTCCTTCGGTCTCTGGGAAAAGTTACCCTGTTGTTAGGTAGGAGTTAGATGCGGCAATATCTACTTCAGGTTGATGCAGACTTGTGTAGAACCTCCCGTGCAACACTTTTCTTTGCCAGTTGGATTTAAGCTCCTCAGAAAGATTATCTTCCTCTGGCTCCTCCGGATTTGCCAGGTTCAGTGGAGTGATCTTTTTATCCCAGTTTCGTATACTTCTGTGTACTGGCTGATTGTGTTTATTAAAGTATTTTCTGAGCATTTTTCTTTCTTTGATATTTGAGGCTTGCAGACTGCTCAGTCTACGCCCTCCTTCCCTACGAGATAGGTACAGTCGTTCGATTGCTGAGTTAGGGTGCAGTAATCCGTTCTTAGTGAGGAGTTTTCTGATCCTTTGATCTAATCTTTCCAGGTCAGTTTTTGACCATGAAAGTACTCCGGCGGTGTATGTAAAAGCTGGTACTGCCTAGGTATTTATTGCTGCTATCTTGTTTTTAGCATTTAATTGCGTTTTTAGTATCTTCTGTACCCTCCGGATCAGTTCGCGCTCTGCCCCTTCCTTGTTTTCCTTTTGTCGTATCTCGTAGGTTTGTTGGATACCCAAATACCTGTAAGTGGCTTCTGTCCCTAGTTCCTTGATCCGACCTCCATCCCTCAGTGTGATATCGCCTTGCTCCACCAGTTTACCTCTCCTTACATGGACGACCGCACACTTGTCAAGTCCAAATTTCATTTGTATGCCTTCACTGAAGCTTCTAACAAGCTCCAGCTCTCCCTCTAACTGTTGTTGTCCTCTTCCGTACAGTTTGAGATCGTCCATATAAAAGACGTGCGATATTTTTGCATGGTCATCGATTGTGTATGCGTATGAACTTCTGTTAAGCATGTTGCTTAGTGGGTTAAGGGCTAGGCAAAACCACAGTGGGCTAAAACTGTCGCCTTGGAATATTCCTCGGCGAACAGATATCTCTTCTGTGCTGTATGAGTTGGTCCCCCCCTGACTGTCAGAGTCGTCCTCCATGTCGACATTAAATGCTGTAGTAAACCTATCAGATTTTGGTCAACCTTGTAAATTTTAAGGACTTCTATCAGCCATGAGTGTGGTACCGAGTCATACGCCTTTTGGTAATCGATCCATGCCATGGAAACATTTTTTTGGCGTCTTTTTGCTTGTTTGGTTATGACGTTGTCGATCACCAACAGTTCCTTGCATCCTCTAGCTTTTTGCTTACATCCGTTCTGTTCCCATGCTAATATTTTGTTCACTTTAAGGTGACCATTAAGCTTGTGCCCTAAGATGGAAGTCAGTATCTTGTAAGCCGACGGAAGACACGTTATTGGTCTATAGTTTTTGGCCTGTTGTAAATTTCCTTTCTTAGGCAGCATGTGTGTCTGCCCAAGCGTGAGATATGTGGGGATTTCGCGTGGATTCCTTAATGCGTTTTGAATCAGGCTCGCTAAGATCTTGTGTGTGTGTGAGAATCCCTTCCACCAATAATTGTGTATTCCGTCAAGTCCCGGCGCTGTCCAGTTTTTGAGTCGCTTTACTGTCTCCTTAACGTCTGTTTCAGAGACAGTAACCTCTGGCATCTCTGTGTAATTTGCCGCGCTTTCTTTTTCAGCAGCGATCCATTGTGCCTGGAAGTCATGCTCAACTCTCTGGGACCAGATGCTCGACCAGAATTCAGTTATTTCTTCCTTAGAGGGTATTGTGTTTGTATTTTGGCCTTGGTTCTCCTCGTTAAGATTCCTGAAGAACAATTTCTGGTTATTGATAAAAAGGTCATTTTGTTTCCGCCTAAGCGTTCTCTTATGATACCTTTTTATCCTATTTCCCAGTGCTGCTATCTTTTGCTTTAACACCTCGACCCTAAGGAGTAGTTTTTCCCGATACTGCGCATCGTTTTTCTTTATTTTTGCGCTCTTTGCATAGCTTAAAACTTTCTTCTCCAGCTTCTTTTTGGGTTGATTGGTCGTAAGATACGAGTGTAATACACCAATCTCCCGCCGGAAGGCAGAGATTTTTTTCTTCAAGCCTTTTCTCCCATGGAGGTTGTTTTTGGGTTTCGTTTGTTGTTGTAGAAAGCGCGGTTTTTGTTTGCGCGTGTATGCTAGTGGCAACGCTAGCAGCGCAGTATACGTTATGACATAGGTTTTCTAGGTCATTAGATCTTGTGAACTCTCCTTTGAGTGTTGTGTTAATTGCTTCTATTGTGTTTTTGACCTCTAAGGTGATTTTAATGCGTGATAGCTTTGGCCTTACGTGCATTTCTACTCCTTCATATTTATGATGGAATTCTTGAAAGAGCAGCTTGATCTCGGCTGATACTGGTCGATCATCTTTTTGTTGTGGCTCATCGTTTGGTTCAGTCCTTTCATCTGGGGCCGCTGGTATAAAGCTTCTCCTTGCTAGTGACTGCCTAAGCAGTTGCGGCCTCCTGTTCCGGTTTTCAGTTGCTTCAGCCTTCATTGCAGCTAGTTCATCCGGAGATATCAACTTACGCTTTTTGATGTTAGTAATTTGTGCCGCTAGGTGTTGCGATGTGAACTGTTTCTCGGGAAAAGCTTCATTCCATAGTTCAACCATTCTTGCCCGGTTTTCTTTGTCTCCCCTTCAGTGACTTTCAAGTAAGCATTCATCAGTGTGAGATTCATTTCCCTGGTCCAATGCTGCCTTCCCCGTCCTTGAGCTACAGCGGGATCCTGCGGTGGAGTTGCGTCCTGCAGATCCAAGCTGTTTCTCCGGGTGTCGTGATTGGGGGTGCTTGGCCTTGTGGTTCCGTTTCGCACAGAGGCGCCACTCGCTCCGCCTTCTTGTGCTAGGGACTGTAACGATCTTCCCACAGACGCACTCCCGACGTCTGGGGCGGGTTCCGAGGCTTCGTTTGGTTCAATGAGAGCAGGTAATTCTCAACCCGCGGGGTGCTAACCCGCCAGTTGGTTTGCTGGGGTCTGCGGGGATGCGAATCCCGAAGGCCTACGGCCCCCCTGCAGGCGAAGCTGGCTGTAAAGGTCTTACGTCGTTACCTGTAGCAGCAGAGAGTGTCACTGGCTTGTGACCCCTCCACCGGCCAGACATATATATATATATATATATATATATATATATATATATATATATATATATATATATATATGTATATATATATATATATATATATATATATATGTATATATATATATATATATATATATATATATATATATATATATATATATAATATATATATATATATATATATATATATATACATATATATATGTATATATATATATATATATATATATATGTATAACGAATCGCCTATGGCATGATTCATGTTATAAACGACCCCCTCACGGGCGGGTCTCCCACGCAGCCGTTGCTGCTGTGGGTATAAACCAAAGGTTTCATTTAATTCGCTGCTGTGGGTATAAACCAAAGGTTTCTCTTAATTCCCAACTAGTTACTTTAGAATTGTTATAAAAATGACTTCAAATAATAAAATAATACAAGTGTATCACAAACTAGTGTCTCAGAAAAATAGTGGTGAAAGTTCTAGTTCGCAAGAAAGTGCATATTTTGAGAAAAATGTAAGTGAGTTAGAATTGGATCGGTGCATTATTGGAACCGTACGAGATTTAATATTTGCTCAAACATTATTTTTTGAGCAAATTTCTCTTGACAATGGACCACGAAAAATTCTACGGACTCCCTGTAAGGGTGTCCCAGAAAACATTGATTTTTGGTCTGACTTCGATACTACTTACAGTGATAATCATTACTGTGGTAGTGATTACACAAGCTGCAACAAATTTTTCTGTCTATGGACAGAGGAATTAAAGTCTGGAATAATATTTTGTAAAAAATGTGCATCAGAAGCACAAGATAACGAAAGAATTATTAATTATTTCAATCAGATTCAATATGTGAGTTATTACAAAATGCATGTACACAAAGAAGGACATTTTCATTGCTCTATATGTCGTTTTGACGTGATTAATTTTAACAATTGTCAAAGCGCAAAAGCTAAAATTTACAAACATGCAAAATGTTTGTTAACATCTACATAAATAGTTTAAAGAGGAAGATAGCTAAATTATAATTTTATTATAGGGAAACTGCTCCCTCGCCCTCGACGATGCCTGGGACAAACTGTCAACTGGATTGTCTCCTGAATTTATTAGAATTGATTTGGCCAGTTCACAGCGAACAAGTCCAATTCCAAAATTTACTTCAAATGCTCGAGATGAGTATAATCAGGTGTTCCTAGACATGTAGATATGTATTTTGTAGCAATGACAAATAGTAATAAGACTCTTGCGGGTTATGCCAAACATGTTAATGGTACACCGCAATTAGATAAACATTTAGATCGTTTTAATTGTATGCATCATATTGGAGAAAAAATTATAGATTGGGAATATTATCCACAATTTGGTTATTTGAATGTAAAAGCACATGATATTCCATATTTAATTGGAGAATCAGATACCGTTTATGGAAATAATACCTTTGCGCATTCCTCTCAAAAAATAACAATAACATGTCAAAAAGATGGAGTCACTTCAACCAAAATAAATCAAAATACAGAAGCACATATTACAAATAATCCAATTGATCGTGAAAGTTTAGGGTATTATAATATTGATGGAAATAAAGTTTTTGCGCCTTTTGATAATCGTGGTACAAAAGGTATTCATAAAGTTGTACCATTAATACATTTTGGACTTTTACCGACACCAGCTTTAAATCCATCAACAGATAATGAAAATTTTCAAAATTCATGTGCTTATTGGAGTGTTAATTGTCAATTAATTCTTGAATATAATTTAGAAAGTTGTTATAATTACGCAGCATCATCACCGGCTCACGCACTAAATGATGAAGTGGTATTTATACCAAATCGTGATAAAAATAATTATGGAGTATTTAATCCTATTTCTTTAGAAAGTTATGGATCTTAGAAGTTGGATGTAAAGGAAAATAAATAAAAAATAAATACAAAATATATTTATGTTTTTTATTTCATATGTTCAGGTTTTTTTATTTTGAACAGAGTTACTTTAGAATTATAATAAAAATGACTTATAATATATTATAAAATTTTAATAAATGAAAAAAAGCTAAAGGATATGGTTTTTTACAACAATTTTTTAAAAAATCACAATAACGCCATTCATATGTAATCATGCGACATTGGAAAGCAGGATCAGTTGGAAAAAAATTTTTATTACTTAAAATTATAATTGGTGTGCGTAAAACAATTGCATCACCTAAATATTTCACTTTTACATTAATTGTATCTCCGCCAAATAACATTTTTAAAGTATCAAAAGAGCCAGGTTCACAATTTGGTTCATTCCAAAGTAAGACTCTTCTATTTACACATTCCTGTAATGGAAAATTATTAAATTTATTAAAATTTAAAATTTGACCAAAATTTAAACAATAATGTAAGACAGAATCAATAAAAAAAATTTACCACTTGATGGAGGTCCTAAAATTTGTAAAGCATTAACTTTTGGAATTTTTTATCTAAAATATTAAATAAATCTTGTAAAAAAGTTGTTATTGCAATTTCTTCTTGGCCAAATTGAAAATTTAAAAATTCAATATATAAATCTAAGGTTTGTTGAATATCATAATAATAATCATCAATTTCACCATTTTGAACAGCATATAACGGAGTACTATTTTCTACATACAAAGATAACTCTAAAATAGATTTTTCACAAATTTCCAGATTTATAATATCAACAATATTTTGAATAATAGGTTCATTTTTACGAAAAAATTTAAAATTAGAATTTCGCCAAACACGACAATTTAATAAATTTAATACGGGGCTTGTCGGAAATTCCCGAAAGAATTGTAACAATTCTTCTTCAATACATCTTTTTTTAAATTTTTTATTTGGGATATGCGTTTCGTCGCATCGCGAATCACTCCGCGCACTGCTAGAAATAGAGGATCCACACTGCTTTGCGTCAAAAAGTTCATTCTGATCTCCGCACATCTCCACCATTGTTGTTTCGGTAGGTTCGAAATACTCTTCACGGGATAAACTTCCAATTTCACTAGGGAATAACCCTGCTCTCCCGGAGAACTCAAGGTACATACATTGTCTTGGGTGTTCCGAGAGATACTTTGCGAGATTGTACAATTTGTATCGGTCGACATTGTAAATCCATAAATATCTTCTTCGCCCTCGTTTAATATTGAAACATCGGAGACGGGCACATCGGCAGTAGTCGCCGCTCCAGCTACAGTCATGGATGATGTGAGCGTGGTCGTCGTGGAAGAACCACATGTAGGTTCCTTCCAAACTTTTTTTAAGATATCTGTCAGCCTCTCTTCTAGTGACGTTTGGCAAAATATCATGAATAAGTCTTTTTCCTTTAAGAGACATTTGAAATTTTCGAAGGAAATCATTAATTTTCCCTCTTTGCAACCCTCTTCTTTTTTCATTTCTTTCATTATTTTCTGTAATGGACTGAAAAAGGTCCTCAAACGCTTCTTCCCACTCAGATAATTCTCCTTTTGACACATGATCATACTCATCTCGAGCATTTGAAGTAAATTTTGGAATTGGACTTGTTCGCTGTGAACTGGCCAAATCAATTCTAATAAATTCAGGAGACAATCCAGTTGACAGTCTGTCCCAGGCATCGTCGAGGGTGAGGGAGCAGTTTCCCTATAATAAAATTATACTTTAGCTATCTTTCTCTTTAAACTATTTATGTAGATGTTAACAAACATTTCGCATGTTTGTAAATTTTAGCTTTTGCGCTTTGACAATTGTTAAAATTAATCACGTCAAAACGACATATAGAGCAATGAAAATGTCCTTCTTTGTGCACATGCATTTTGTAATAACTCACATATTGAATCTGATTGAAATAATTAATAATTCTTTCGTTATCTTGTGCTTCTGATGCACATTTTTTACAAAATATTATTCCAGACTTTAATTCCTCTGTCCATAGACAGAAAAATTTGTTGCAGCTTGTGTAATCACTACCACAGTAATGATTATCACTGTAAGTAGTATCGAAATCAGACCAAAAATCAATGTTTTCTGGGACACCCTTACACACCTGGACACCCATTGTCAAGAGAAATTTGCACAAAAAATAATGTTTGAGCAAATATTAAATCTCGTACGGTTCCAATAATGCACCGATCCAATTCTAACTCACTTACATTTTTCTCAAAATTTTCACTTTCTTGCGAACTAGAACTTTCACCACTATTTTTCTGAGACATTAGTTTATGATACACTTGTATTATTTTATTCTTTGAAGTCATTTTTATTACAATTCTAAAGTATCTAGTTGGGAATTAAGAGAAACCTTTGGTTTATACCCACAGCAGCAACGGCTGCGTGGGAGACCCGCCCGTGAGAGGGGGTCGTTTATAACATGAATCATGCCATGGGCGATTCGTTGAAACGACCCCCCCTCACGGGCGGGTCTCCCACGCAGCCGTTGCTAGTTGTAGAAGAGAGGACATGTATATATATATATATATATATATATATGTATATATATATATATATATATATATATATATATATATATATATATATATATATATATATATACACAGTGTGTCCACGTAAGTTGGCGGCATATGGGAAACTTTTTTATTATCAGCTTTACGAAAAAAAGTTATTCTTCATACAAAGTTCTGCATGGTCCAAAACCTAAAATGCAACCATCAGATGTTAAATTTTTTTAGTCATATTACGAGGTTTGTCAAAATATATGATTTTTGCTCTAGAGTAGAGTACCTTTCTTTTTGACAATATCGAAAATTGTTATAAAGAAAAGATGTTTAGAATTAAAAATAGCTTTCAAATATTCAACATTGTTTATTTACATTAAAAAAATATTTTTTTCTACATTTTCTCTGCGATTACGTTGGAAATTTAAGTTTGCACATTAATGCATAATTAATCTAGGATGCAAATAATAATAATGTAAATAAACAATGTTGAATATTTGAAAGCTATTTTTAATTCTAAATATCTTTTCTTTATAACAATTTTCGATATTGTCAAAAAGAAAGGTACTTTACTCTAGAGCAAAAATCACATTTTTTGACAAACCTCGTAATGTGACTGAAAAAATTTAACATCTGATGGTTGCATTTTAGGTTTTGGACCATGCAGAACTTTTTATGAAGAATAACTTTTTTTCGTAAAGCTGATAATAAAAAAGTTTCCCATATGCCGCCAACTTACGTGGACACACTGTATATATATATATATATATATATATATATATATATATATATATATATATATATATATATATATATATATATATAATTTTATTCGTAAGACACTCCCTATAGTCGGTTAAAAAAAAAATTCAATTTATTTAATTTTTTTTTCTGTCAGTATTTTCAAGAAAAACTATCAAATTTCAAAAATTATAAAAGAAATATGCTTGGTCAGGAACTATCTCAAAAACATTAAGCGATATACAATTTTACTTAAATAATAAAAGAATTATATGGGCGCCAGCACATACTTAAACCTATGTGCAAGTTTTACAATATGAAACTCACTTTTATATATATAAAAAAACTTAAAACTAAGTAATACAGCAATATTTTGTAAGGACATTGTACTTCCATTTCCAATAATATTACCTAGTGGAATTCAAATTACAAAATTTTGAAGTCACCACTAATGTCATAATCACAAGAAAAATTTTGACAGGATCAAATTAGTAGAGTACCGTTTAATTGACATTATAAACACACTCTTGTGAGTCTATCGTATTAATATTAAAAATTAAATTATTGTGTTATTACTCAATTTAAATCGACACATCCGGGTATGTAAAAAAATTTAGAAACTTAGTTTCTGTAAGAAAAGTTAATCTGATGTCAAAAATATAGAAGTTGAAAAAAAAATCTAATGTGTTACCAGAAATATATGAAAAACTTTAAATGGAAGACTTAAATCAGTTGAAAAAAATGTTCCATTGTTATGTTTTTTTAATAAAAAAAAGTTAAATGCAAGAAAAATAATCTTAAAATACTTCTTTTTTCTTGAAATATAATTTTTTTTTTAAATGAATGAAATTTTTTAAATATTGTTCTTTGTAAATCATATTTATTTAAATAAAAGTATGCACTCCTATATTGTCCACAGCAAAACAAATTGTTTTCTGTAGATCACACCTCATTTAAATAAACATGCACTCCTTAATATTTTCAGCCGGACGAGAATTTTTTCTTTTAAAAAAATTGAAACAAAGAATGGAGAAAAAAAGTTGCCTTCTGAAGGTCATATTAAAATATGGTCCCTTAGCCTTCAGCTAGACAAAAAAAAAACTATATCTGCAAAATCTGTGCAAACCATGGGAAATAACACATGCGGTCCAAAGTTTACACCAGATCACAAAATACAGTATTTTTTTTATATAAAAAATTACAAAAGTTAAGTGAAAAAATTTAGTTAAAAAAAATCTCAAAAGTTAATACATTAAAAATAATTAAAAGTTAAAAGTAATTTCAAGAATAAAGAAAAACACGCCTCGAATTATTTAGGCACAGAATTTTACTAAAAATTCGAGCTATATGTCATGTCCTTTCGTCATTGTCATGTCTGTCTGTCCGTCTGTCATGTCTTATCATGTCTCCCACAACTCACCCTTCAGTAACTGACTGGAATAAAGATAGAAACTCCAGTTGAGGTACCACCAAAAATTTAAAACTTAAAAAAAATAGTTACATAAAATACTACAAAAAGAGTTAGACAAAGTTAGGGTAAAAAAAATGTCAAAATTAGTCAGAGATATCACTTTCTGGTTCTGTCCAATCATCAGAATCCAGTTCCTGTGTAACATCAGGTTTTATATCAGATACATGATAATTACCCAAATCACTACCATTCCTGTCTTTCAGGCCATAAACTAATTTTGAAAGTTTTCTAACAATTACACAAGGAATCATTCTTTGCAAATTTGCCAACAAAATTATTTCCCGCATTAGAGAGAACATAGTTTTCTTCCAAACGTAATCCCCAATAAAATACTCTACGTCTCTCCTGCGCAGGTCATAACGTTGTTTGCTCTTTTTATAAGAATTATACAGTCTTTTTCGAAAATCCTCAAAAATTTGTGGGAATTCTTGTACTGTGTCTGGATTATGAATTTTCTTAGAGATTTCTAACTTATTGGTCGGATTTTCTGAAATAAGACCATAATAATCACCACTGACAGGAATGTTTCGAGCAAAGTTTAAAAATGAAGGAGAAAATTCAGTAATATCATGTTTTGCCAATCGAATTTCCTGTGCAATCTCATAGATCTTTTCACACCAAGACATATGATTCTTATGGATATACTCTCTTATACCAGTTACAATACTTCTGTTTACTCTCTCTGTGAGTGCATCGAAGACAATCAAAAATACAATTTTAGAACCGATTAGATCAAAAATTAATAAACACAAATCACTCATTTGAAGAGAATATATACAAACATAATAAAAAGTTTGAAGGAAGCAAGCAACGAAGCTGTTGGATACCAAGATAATAGAAATAACAGGAAGATGTGGTGGACGGAGAAAATACAGGAAATGGTCAAAGACGAAAAACGCACATACTTGAAATGGCTCAGTACTAAAGAGCAAAGAGACCTAGAAATATACAGGGAAACCAGAAGACAGCTAAGAAGTTTGATACGCACAGAAAAAAATGAAATGTTCGAGCGCAAATGCTACGATATAAATACACACGTAGGAGGTAGGCAGAGCTCTGAAGTATGGAAATTCATTTCTACAGTAAAAAACCCAACAAAAGAAAAAGTAAACATCCTGATCATCAAACAATAACAATGGACAGAACACTACAAGGGACTGCTGCAGGAGACGAGACTTGAATATCTGGCAGCCTCTCCGAGGAGAGACATAGAAGTACATGGAGAGGAAGTAATTATCAAAAAAGAAATGATAAAGAATAGTATAAAAAAGCTTAAATCCGGAAAAGCTAGCGGACCTGGGGGAATATATGCTGAAATGCTCAAATATGGATCAGAGAAACTACTCGAAAATCTCACATATATTATCAATCAATGCATAAACGGACATCCAGTACCTAATGATTGGAAAATTGCATTCATATCCTCAATACATAAAAAAGGAAACAAGCTGGATTGTAACAATTACAGAGGAATTTCAGTCACCAGCACTCTAAGTAGATTGTACGGTAGGATTCTTAGAGATCTAATAGAGAATGATTTTCATGAACAAGAAGAAGAAGAGCAAAGTGGGTTTCGTGCAGGCAGATCTTGTAGTGATAATGTTTTTTGTCTTTAACAAGTAATTGAGGAAAGAAGCGCCAGAAATGTAGAGACTCATGTTACCTTTGTGGACCTACAAAAAGCATATGATACCGTTCCAGTAAAAAAATTATGGACGGTGTTGGAACAAACTAATATCAATCATACATACATAAAAGCGATAAAAGAACTATACAAAGGGTCAAAATCTAAAATTAAAATTGGAAATCGACTTTCAAAATAATTCCTGGTAACAAAAGGCTTAAGACAGGGATGTTGTATCTCTCCCATCTTTTTAAAATATATATCGCAGTGGCTCTAAAAAACTGGAAACGTAAAGTGCACGGCATGGGAATACAACTTAACGACCGATTTACTATATACAGACTACAGTTTGCTGACGACCAAGTAATTGTAGCTAATGATAAAGAAGACATGGAGTATATGATGAGAAAGTTAACGGAAGAATACCAAAAATGGGGACTAACAGTGAACGTGGACAAGACACAGTACTTATGTATTGGAAACGAATCCAGTGAGTTAGAACTAGACAATGGACAAACAATATCTCCATGCAATGAGTATGTATACTTGGGTGTCACATTTGATAAGACAGGAACAGACTGTAAAGAATTGGAAAAAAGAATAGTAAAAGCAAAAAAGGTTATTGAATGTCTTAACAGTATTTTATGGAGCAGAGAGATAAGAAAGAATGTAAAATTTAACATATATGAAACAATGGAAAAAAGCACGCTGTTGTATGGAATAGAGACTTGTCGCGTAACAGAAAAATACAAAGCAAAAATGGAAAGTGTCGAAATGGATGCAATAAGAAGATCAATGAGAATATCTAGATTAGATCACATAAGAATTGAGATCATAAAAGAAAGAATGGGAATCGAGGGAAGCATAACGGATGCCATCACTAAAAGGCAACTGATATGGTACGGCCATGCACAACGGATGAACGACGAAAGATTACCAAAACAGGTCCTAGAATGGGAAGTAGGGCGCTGAAAAAGAGGCCGTCCAAAAATAGAATGGCAACAGTCAATCCAAAGATCAATGAGTCAAAAGAATCTGACAGAAGATGATTGTCAGGATCGAAGGAGGTGGAGAATAGGCGTCGGACAACTTAGAAAAACGTTCTAAACCGACATAGTAGTAGTAGTAGGAGAAAATTCAGTAATATCATGTTTTGCCAATCGAATTGCCTGTGCAATCTCATAGATCTTTTCACACCAAGACTTATGATTCTCATGGATATACTCTCTTATAGCAGTTACAATACTTCTGTTTACTCTCTCTGTATGATTTATCTGAGGGTGATATACCGCATTATAAAAAATCTTCTGAACATTATATTTTGCCATAAAGTCTTTAAAAACCTTTGCAATAAGCTTCCATTATCGCAACAGAAAATTTGGCACACACCATATACAAGAAAGATTTGATTTTCTATAAATTTAATAATAGACTGAGATGTTGCTTTAGTAAGAGGATGAACTATAGGGTATTTAGTAAACCAATCTACTACAACAAGAAGAATCTGATAACCGCCTTTACTACGAGGATAAGGTCCCAATAAATCAGCGGAAATCATTTGATATGGAAAGTTTATGTTTCTATACTCCCCCATAAGACCTGCCTGTGGTAAGTAACCAGCATAGACGAATGACAGAGATAGACCAGACACTTACACGGTGGGAGTTTTATTACTCAATTGGCGCAGTATACCGGGGTGCCGTGAAAAAACCAGCGCCTCTCTAACTTTGTATTCCGTACTACACATTTACAGGGGGATTTAAAACAATATAACGCTTGCGCAGATTGTCTCTAAGCTACAGGGTAGCTTTTCAATTTATTGTATACCGGATGCTCATAGCCATCAATGCAATCGTTCTCCAATCAAGCTACATCTTATAATATGGTGTTTTGAAAAGTTTTTATCAAATTGAATTTTAACACCAAAAAATCCATTCTACTCGTCAATTAAATACGTAGTGTTAAATTTAAACTTTGCGCGCTGATAAGAATCAGTTCTTTTGTGTCAACGCTCAATGTGCCTAAAAACACTCTATAAACACCAATTAGTAAGGATGCTTAATCAAAGAATTTTTTTATTAATGGCTACTAGCCACAATAAAAAAGAAGGTTAAATTTTTTTTTATTAAATCTAAGGTTTAGAAGTTTGTTTTCCATTGATTTAGGTACATGAATTTCCTTGAGAAGATAATTTTCTAGTAAAAAAAAGGCTCTTTGACGAATATTCTGCAGTAAATTCCTTTATATTAGTGCATAGAATACATTAACTTAAGTATTACAATGCTTTACACATAATATAATGCAAATATAGGTTATTTTTCTATCAACGGAAACTTTTTTAATTGTTTTTTAATGAAAAATATAAACTAATGGATTTGGTAAAGGATCAGGCACACCTCTTATGGGATTTCCGTACTCCGTCAAACTTCACGAAATTTTGGTTTGTTGTAGACTGAACCTTTCTTAAAAGTTCTCAGGGGCCCAACTCAAATTAATGACCAGTTTTTGAAATACAGGGTGTTAAAAGTGATAATTTCAAAAACTGGTAATTAATTTGAGTTGGGCCCCTGAGATCTTTTGATAAGAAAGGTTCAGTGTACAACATACCAAAACTTCATGAAGTTTGACGGATTACTGAAATCCCATTATAGATGTGCCTGATCCTTTTAGCTATGTGATGTAAAAATGTATTTAAATTAAACATTATTATATAATATTTGGGTGTTAAAAAAAATGTTACGTAAGCTTTTTAAATTAAAGTAAAGTATATCGCTTTTAAGTTACTGTACGAGTGAAACTTTCAAAAATCAGCTTTGAATGTGTATCGAAAAAAATGGCCGCCACATGGACTCTGTAAATTTCAAAACTTAATAAAAACCAATGGTATAGAATAAAGTTTCAGTAAAAAAAAATCTAAATAGCATTTACAATGGCGTTTTTAATGTGGGATATCATTATGCCGGACCCTGTATATAAATATAGTGAAATAAACTATGTTTTTCCACACGCGGATTTGAGGTGGGGTAACGTGGTAATTACTCCCCTAGAATAAAAAATATGCACTTTTTGTTAATAATTAAAGGGAAAACAGGAAAATTACCGCCTCCCCCCTTGAAAAAAATGTTAATAAAAAACTATCGTCGATTATAACCCTTCCCCTTCTTGATTTTGACCTAGATCCACGCTTGTTTTCTAAATATTAAAATTTAAAACTAAACATTTTGAACTCTGTCCTGGTTCAAATCACACACTATATATTTAACGTAAATTTCGTCTTTCGTCAAAGTTAGCCAGTTTTTAGGGCCAAGTATTTTTAGCCAGTCATTGGGGTTTCATTTGGGAAGGCAATGGCGCTTGCTAACATAGTCTTCGTACCCACCAACAGAACATTGTTTTCTTTTCAATTTCTTAAGCGATGGATCGCCCCCATCAAAACGCACAAAATACCGATTGGTCATAATTTAGCCAAACACACCATAAAAATTAAAGTAAAAAGTCGAAAAATAACGAAAAACTGCATCCACAAACGAAAAATGTAAAATGAAATTACATATTTTTATCTATTTTGCTAAAGTCAATGTCAGTCATAATCAAAAACAAATTGTCAAAATATACCTAGAGTAGCGGTTAATATATATTGCGACAGCACAGAACTCTGTCCATAATATTTTTATACAAGGGGTGACGGTCTGTAATCAGCGCCTCTCGAACTTTGTATTCCGAACTAATGTATACAGGGGGTATGTATAACAGTATTATGAAAACACCGGGGTGCTTTCCTTACTATAAATAATTAGTATACTGTGGTGACCAGGTTTACATGAAGCACAGATTTTACATTTTCTTATATACTTATAAACACTTTGGCGCATATTGGGCCAATAATAGAGTTCAGATATTCTCGATAAAGTTTTAGAGATGCCAAAATGTGCTAAAGTAGGTTCATTATGGTATTTATTCAAAAGTTCTTTTCTATGTGCAGTAGGAACAACTACTTTCCAGTTTGAGATATTACCATCAAAATTATACTTAGCAAGAATATGTTTATACAAAATATTATTTTCAACCTTAAAAGCAGGATACTTATCAGGATCTGATTGTACATTCTTTATCATATTTTTATACCAATTATCCAATGTTAAAGAAGTTAAATTTAAGACAGCTACATCCTCTAAACTTCTAGACAAAGCATCAGCCACAGGATTACATGTACCTTTCTGTGAACAATATCAAAAGAATGTTGAGATAAAGTAACAATCCATCTAGCTATACGTGGACTACGATTTTTCATATTAAAAAGCCAAGTTAAAGAACTATGATCAGTATGGACAGTAAACTGAGTACCCTCAATATAACAACGGAATTTTTCTACACCAAATATAATTGCCAAAAGTTCTTTCTCAGTAGTTGTATACTTTCTTTGACATTTATTTAACGTTTTACTGGCATACGCAATCGGATGTTCTAGACCGTCTTCTTCCTGATAAAGACAACAGCTTACTCCTGTATCGGAAGCATCACACATTAAAATAAAAGGTTTAGTATAATCAGGACTAGCAAGCACAGGTGCTGTGGTTAAAGCAACTTTAATATCCTGAAAAGCTTTATCTGCTTCAGGAGTCCATTTAATAGATTGACCTTTTTTTCTACCCTTAAGCAAATCTGTGATTGGGCTACTTAAAGAAGAAACATTATTTAAGAAACGTCTATAATATGCAACTAAACCTATTAAACGTCTAATTTGCCTAGTATTTTTGGGTCTAGGATATTCCAAAATTGCAGAAACTTTATCTTCGTCAGTTCTTAAACCATTTTTATCCACAATATAACCAAGAAATCTTAGTGATTGTCTGCAAAACTGGGACATTTTATAATTTATAGTTAAGTTGGCATCTTTCAGACGTTAAAAAAGCTTACGTAATACATCACAATGTGTCTCAAAATTACTAGAAACGCAAATTAAATCTTCAATAAAATAGAAAAGGTTAGGTTCTAGAGCAGGACCAATAACAATATCCATTAATTTACACATCGCTTGAGCACTATTGTTTAAACCGAGTGGTAAAGTTTTATAATGATAAAGACCTTTTCCATGAACTGCAAAAGCTATCTTAGGTTTAGAATCCTCATCATGAGGTATTTGATGAAAAGCTTGTTTTAAATCAATTGAAGTTAAATACTTAGCATCTCGAACTTTTCAAATTATGTTTTCTATTAATGGCATAGGATAACTTCACGTTGAACAAAGTTTATTTATTTTTCTCCCATCAAAAACTACACGAAAAGATAAATCCGCCTTTTTGACAAGCCAAACTGGTGAACACCAAGGAGAATCAGAAGGTTCTATAATGTCTAATGCCAACATTTTATCAACTTCCTCATGTAAAATTTTATTCATTGCATAAGATAGTGCATATTGCCTCTGTTTCACAGCCTCAGCTGTGCCTGTATCAATTTTATGTGTCATTAAATAAGTACGACCTAACCTATCCTCAGGTGCAATAGATAGCAACTCCATAATTTCAAAAAGCTAATTTTGTTGTACATCAGTTAATTCTTTAGCACTGTGTAGAGTATTTACTGCACAGATTGTAGGGTTTGAAAAATAGGACAAATTCTTAAAATTGACGCTTAAACCAAAACTTTTCAAAAAATCAACACCTAAAATTAGTGTGTGCTTAAGCGATGGAATAACCAAAAGTTTTATTGGGCGTGTAATATTATTTAATGTGACAGGTACTCACACAAAACCTACAACATTTTGCTGCTGTCCATCTGCAGTTGTAACATGAAAAGACAAATCAGTAGATAAAGAAAGATTTAGTGAATTTAAAATATATAAGCCATCAGAAACTAAAATAGAAGAGCAACTTCCACTATCAACTAATAACAAAAGCTTCTCAGTATAAATGCTAATATTCAAATAAGGTCTATCATCAAATTCTCTTTTAATAAACAAAGGACTAATCAACTGACTCGAAAAAGACTTATTTTCTGGCGACTCATTAGAAATATAATTATTTGTTTGAATTTTATTATGTAAAGGGTTAGAAAAATTTTGTAAATTTTTGAAATTATCACTATTACTGTTAAGCATAAAAATTTTTGAATTATTTTGTAAGGTATTAGGTTGAGAACTGACAAATCTTTGGGAATTTAATTTTGATTGATTTTTAGAGGTTGTTTTCCTTTTGTTTGATTGAAAGTTCTTTGAGAATGGTTTTGGTTTCCAGTAGCCGTTGCTGCGGTTGTTTGGCGGCTTAAACCTCTGGAGCTTTCTCCGTTTTTTTAAATATTATTTTTATTACACTGTGGGCAATTTATTTTAGAAAAATATTTTAAGCCACAGGAATAACAAAAAAGTGTTTTAGGTTGTCCGCATATTTAATATTTATTAATATATATATATTTATGTTATAACATATTAACCTAATTAAAAATAAAAATCTGGTATATGCAATTGAATTTCATATTACCATTAATTAAAATTAGAGCAAAGTTCTAATTTATCCTATAAAGAAAATTTCAAGCCATGCTTGATGAACAAAAAAAAACATTTTAAGGTTATGTTATAACATAATTAAAATACCTTGTTTCTCGACAAAAATCTCGAACAGAAAGGGCCGATTTTTGTAAAATTCCTCTCAATCTCCCAAACTGCATAGCAATCATTGACCAATCAGATTCCTTAAAACCCCAAAATTTTCATTCTCCAGAAAATCAATAACACAAATCCGTATTCATTAATAACACTAAAACTGACTAAATAATTTTGAGTCACTTTACTTAAATTACAAAAAACTTATGTTTATTGTTTTATAGGTAAATAAATTAGTAAACAATACAGCGACTTGTTTTTTGGCTGATTTTCAAGATCGCTGTATTTTTATTAGAATCGTATTCGGCTAATCAGTCCTTGAGCCACTGACATTATAAGAATTTAAATCCTGTAACTGGAAACAAATTTAAGGATTTTAAAATTTAAAACAACACTTAGTGTCAAGTTAACTTGCAACGGATTTTGATTTCGACGCATCTCTAGCTTTAGCTTACGCTTTTGTCCTGTCTCTTTGTCCAGAGCGTTTAAAGCAGAGTTTTGTCTTTCTCTGGTATTAGAGGCTGTGCCAATCAGGACCAAGCTCAGGGTACAGAGAGGAATAATTTTGTAGCGGGAATAAGAAAGCCGTTGGAAGGGGAGTAAGTTTCTAGGTGGTTTTTCTAAGCTTTACTTTATTTCATTCAGAGTATTTGTTTTTATAACTATTGGAAAATGTTAAATTTTTATAAAAACATTTGTATTTCAAATTTTCAACTACAAATAATATTTTTTGTTGTTTTTTAATATTTTTGTTTTAACTTTTAGATTTGTTTCCAGCGCATTTAAACACTGTTTATATTTTTTCTGGTTTTTTTCAACATCAAAATACAAAACTTTCGTTGCCCTAAAATTGGCATTTTAATTAATAAAATATCCTATTTCTTTTATATTAATACTAGCCTAATTAAGTCTGGCTTCGCCAGTTAGCTTGGCACGCGCGCGTTGCCATCGTAGCGTCAAAAAAATTGCTTAAACCAGACAGAATGACTCATGAAATATGTATGCCAAATTTTATTAAAATCGGTGTAGTAGTTTCTGATATTAGCGGTGACAAAAAAATGCCCACTTCCTTTATATATGTATTCTATAAATTGATAAAAAAGTTGATTGAATATTAATATTTGAATATTCAATTAACGTTTAAAAGTTGGTTTCGAAACATACTCTATCTGGTTAAGGCAATATTTTTAAGCTTTGACGCGTGCGAGTCGGGCTAACTGGCGAAGCCAATTATTATTAGGCTAGTATTAAAATAAAAATGTTCAACAAGAAATCGAGCCCATGTATAAAAAAAGGCCTCCAAATATTACCTTGCGATAAGGAATCAAATCAAGAGAAAACAAAGAATAGTACATTATGAACCTAACGATTAAGTGATACTTTTAATCCCAAAGGGCGAAAAGTTTGTGTCCCGACTGAAAGAAGGGCTAAAATTCGCCGAGTAATTAAAATGCACTTTAGTCACGTGATTTATATACTATTTTATCAGGGGCGGATCCAGGAACTTCATTTGGGGGGGTGGGAAATATTAATGGCTAGTTTTTAAAATTATTTTGCATAGTAACCAGAAAGTGTATGTTGCGTGTCAAAACTAAACAAAATTTTTGATTTGGGGAATTACTCCCCCCCCCTCCGTAGATCCGCGCCTGATTTTATGCACTTTACTTACTCGGCACTAATTGCATTTACGGATACGCTAGATGTAAAATATAATAAATTGTCAGCCTCTCAAAATTATTTTGTTTTTAATCCCCAGAGATAAAAAAGGTTTTAAGTCCCTAGGGATTAAAAATAATTAAATTAGGGACTTAACGTAAGTTGTTACTTCCTAAAGATTAGACGTAAGTATTTACTTACTAGATGATTAAAACGATCACTTTACTTCCTAAAACTAGGAACTAAAGTGATTTCTTTAGTCCCCAAAGTGTATAAATGAAAATTCTTGCATTTGACGCACATACGTCTTAGTCCAATAACCACGGTAATTGTTAATGCATGAGGCAAACATACTTTATTGCGGTCCTTAAGAAAAAATGTCCTGATTGGTTGCTTTCAAACACATCTGCATATTATTTCCATATAGTACGTATTATTCTAATACCCACAGTACCTTACGATGCGTGATGCAAACATATTGGAAATAGCAATATCAGTTAAGATAAAATATCCTAATTGGTCGGGCAGGCAAATTGGAAATATTCAATTTTTGGGTGATTTTGATATAACTTGGCATGCTGTTTATGGACTCCCTACGAAGTTAGGAAAAAACAGTGATTTGCTCGGCGTCGCATTATAGGTAGCGTCGCGACGCCCTAAAGGTGAAGATTGATAGTAACCTACTTTTTGTCAAATATCTCAAAAACGGTAATTTATAGGACCATTTTGTTTTCAGTTTTATGCAGCCAGTAGATGTATCTATGTACCGGTCTATAACAATCTCAACAAATATTTTGAGTTTTTTTATAAAAAATTTTAGAAATGAAATTTTCACCAAAATTTAAATTTGTAATTTTTTAAATTTTTGGATTATTTGCTTCCCTTGAACACAGTTTAGTGGTGATTTTGATCTCGTATAATAATTATTGTATTTTTTGAGTTAGCCTATCACAATGTGCTTAAATTTATATATTATCTTTACACAGAACCGCGCAAAAAAATACCAAAATAGCAATATCGCGTTTTATAAAAAAAATTAAAAAAAATGCTCTCATGATTAAATAATTTTTTTTAAGTACTACGACTAATTTTTTTATTCTTATTCTTATATTAAAATTAACAGAATTATTCAAAAAAAATATTGCGGTAAATATAAATAAAACCGGAAGTCTAATAAAAAAATTCAAATTTAAGTAATGCTATGTAAAAAAAACATTGGATTTAGGGCTCAATTTGACATCTCTTCATTTGTGTGCCTCGGATTTCTATATTTTCTGGGTGATTTTGATCCTCCAAAGGAATTAGTTATATTAAGAAACAAGCTTTCAAAACTGTATAAATTTACAAAAATCGTGCCGGACTTTTTATGCCAAACATACTTAAAAATAGCACTTTTTAAAAAATTGTCGAAATTCCCAAAATTACACCATTTACCTTAAATTTCGGTTTAAAAATGACAATTTTATAATGTTTAAAAATCATACATCCATACCAAATTTATAGAGAACCTTTATTCTCGAAAACGGAACCAAAATGCTTTGAATTTATATAGAACCTTAGAACCTACAATACATTTAAATAACTGAAGCCCATAACAGGACCCGCCATAGATATTTAGGCGCCATGGAGGAAACAGTAAATTGGCGCGCCTATACCCATACTTCTAAATACATCTAATCCGGCTACTCTAGATTTACAATTTAGCACTTTTAGAGCTCTGATTTGGGGCTCTTATGATTGATCGCCCCTGAGCAGAAGCCCGGTTTGCCCGTGCCTATTACGGGCCCTGCCCATAGACGTACTAAGGGGCTCTAAAGTTACAAAAAATACAAATACCAAATAAATAACTGGCTGTTTTCTGCGGCTTTTGGGGTTTGCAAGTACCTACAAATGTTTTCTATTTAGCTCTAGATCAGCGTGTACGCATATTTATTGTACTATATTAGTTCTAGGGTAAAAATATTATAATAAGGCAATTTTAGGAACGCTTTATATAGGCAGTAATTTTAAGGCTTTATTTGTAAAATGTTGGCATACTTCCCATAATACCTGTAATAGTGAATTTGAAATTAAGCATCGCGGAGGCGTCATCATGTTTCCTCCCAATTTGTTGATCATCTGAGTTACTACTGATATACTTATCGACCTTAAAGAAATCCTACTCTATGCAATACCATCTCTAGAGTATTATTTCAAGTATTTCATAGTTGTTAGCTCCCGCTAAATTTCGCGGTGTTTGTAAATTTTAAAACCACACAATTGGATGACGGACAGAGTGCATTTTCGCGTATTTTGGACATGCGCACCAAGAATCAGTGAGATCCTTTTTCGACCGCCTCGAGAAATGGCGTGTTAATTTACTTTCTCCAACTATTTCAAATTTCTACACTTGAAAGTGCTCGATTTTGGTGTACTGAAGCATAGAACTAGAAACTTCAGCCCTTCAGCTACGTGGTGACATCACTAGATCCAGATAGGGGCCCCTTGGAAGTGGAGAAATTGCCTGCAAACTGGTGAGTGCTTTGTTTCTGATTTCCGTTGTGTGGTGCCCACAATTAACCTATGGACCTTTTTAATTATTTCGTAATTTCATATCAATATATTTATGTTTGTTCGCGCTTTCATTAATTAAAATATATACAGTCCATTGCAGTTATCGTTTTTCTAACTGCGGGCAAACATAAGTGTTCCTTTCGACCCGAATTATTTAAATTTTACTCCATACGACTGTATTAATAAGTTGGCCATTTTTTCACACGGCGACACAACGCCTTGAATTTTGCCAATCGTATTGAAACGAGAGAGATTTTCGCTCGATCTTCGGTAGCGGCGCAGTTCACCTGTTTTCGGTCCGCTGCTATGGTAACGTACCACGTGGTCATTCAGTAAACAAATTGAAGCAATCAAAACAAACAAGCACATGTTCAGTGTGTTAGGTGTGTTCCATATCATTTCTATATTTAAAACAATTTTCATCAATTGCGATAAATTAGTGCATATTTTCGACAATTCGTCATTTTTCTATTTCAGAAGATGAGATGAGCCTTTAAAATTGATATCAGGGATTAGCTTGTCTGATCAAAATTATAAAATTGCTTACGACAAATTAGTCAATAGATATCAAAACAAGCGAGACCTCGCAAATGATGCTTTAAGCACAATTATGAACTCTACCTTAAAAAACGAGTCAGCTAAAGAATTGCATAATTTAATTGACACCTTTTCTGAATCCCTAGAAATTTTAAAATCACTTAGCTTTGACGTTGACAGTTGGGACTTTATTATTTTTTTCATTTTGTTAGAAAAATTGGATATTCCGACGCGTTCAAATTTCGAAATGAGTCACGCCAATACTAATACCGAAATTCCCACTTTTTAGTCACTTTTTCAATTTCTAGAAAAAAGATGTTAAGTTTTGGAATCACTTCCTCAATCAACAGCACCCAAAAAGTTGCCTACCTATCAAAAATCAAATTCTATGCAAAATCAGTTTGGGCAAAAGCCTACCTATCAAAATTCAAATTCTATGCAAAATCAGTTTGGGCAAAAGCCTACCTATAAATCATCCAATTCGCCTTTTATAGGACTGGCTGGCACCTCAACTAATTCAAGTACGGGAATAAAATGTTTTTGGTGTAATCAGGGTCACGTGCTTTCGAAATGTCAAACATTTCTTGACCTCTCACCTATCGATCGCCTATCTTTCGTCAAGCAGAAAAAATTATGTCTAGCGTGTTTTCATCCCTCGCATGGGGTAGACACGTGCAAATCAAAATATTCATGCAGGACTTGCAATAGTAAAAGGCACCACACTTTAACTCATATCTTAGAAACTAATAAAGAGTCTGGAAGCCAAGATACTAGTCCTGTTATTCACACACCACCTGTCAATAATCTTCATGTGTCATTAAATACCTCAGGACCTTCAGGTACCTTTCTTTTATGCACCGCCATAATAGATGTTATGGACGGTTGTGGAAATTTTCATCCTGTAAGGGCACTGCTTGATTCTGGATCACAGACAGGATTCATCAGTGAAAAGTGTATTCAGCGTCTTAATCTTCCTAGGCGAAGTTACACCACTGAAATATTCGGATTAAATCAAATGTCTTCTCTTACTTCCAAAGGGCTCGTTCAATGTCACATTAAGCCACAAGGACAGGTCACTCCTTTACTTAATTTCGAAGCAATTGTCGTTCCACAACTATGTTCCAATATGCCTACATTCACTTTGAATGATAATCAGTGGAAACACTTGGAAAACCTTAAACTTGCAGACCCATCTTATTTCAAATCTAGAACTGTGGACCTAGTTATTGGTTGCGAGCCATTCGCACAGATATTCAAGGAAAGCAGGGTTCTCGACAAATAGGGCAACCTTCCGCCCTTGAAACCATCTTTGGCTGGGTCGTCATGGGAAAAGTGGACGAAGTAGGTAGTTTTACGGAACGAACCAGTTGTTTTTTAACGAGTCATTCACCTCCTTTAGAGGTCATTATCCCTAGGTTTTGGAAAATCGAACATTTGCCTAAAAAACAAATCTTATCAAAGGAAGAAAAACAAGCAGAATCAATATTTACTGCGAGTGTCGTACGACAACCGAGCGGTAGATTCATGGTAGAGCTTCCGTTTAAAGATAAAATAAACCCTGACCTAGGAAATAATTATCCGCAAGCTTATCGTAGATTTTTACTTCTAGAAAATAGATTACTTAAAAATCCTGATCTGTACACTGCCTATTCTAGTTTCATGCAAAACTATATCGATTCTAATCATATGAGTCTAGTTTTACCTAGTCAACCAAAAGTCGACGTATCATGTTTTTTGGCACATCATTGCGTACTAAAGCCGGAAAGCTTAAGTACAAAATTAAGGGTAGTCTGGGATTGTTCGGCAGTCACCCCAAAGAATATTAGTCTCAATGACACGTTGTTATCTGGACCGAAATTTCAAAAAGATATTGCTTCTTTACTCCTTACGTTTCTTCTTAATCCTATTGCCTACATTGCTGATATCAAACAGATGTTCCGTCAAGTCCTTATCAATCCTTATCACCGTCCTTATCAAAGGATATTGTGGAGGTTTTCTCCACAGAACCCACTTTCAGTGTGGGAACTTTCTACTGTCACTTTTGGCATGACATGTTCACCCTTTCTAGCCATGCGTACATTAAATGAGCTGGCAGAGAGAGAAAAGGAACGTTTTCCTATGGCTAGTACTGTTCTAAAAACGTCAATTTACATCGACGATATCTTGGGAACTAGCCCTTCGCTTTCTGAAGCTCTTTCCCTTCAAACGGAACTCAATGATTTGTTGAAGTCGGGAGGATTTGAACTTAAAAAATGGGCAAGCAATTGTCCTGAGTTATTGGCAACATTGCCAGAATCCGATCGTCAAATGCCTCTCTCTTTTGACAAGGATGAACCACACTATATCAAAGTTTTAGGCCTTCAGTGGCATCCAAAAAACGACATTTTTTCTTATCAATGCCGAATAAAGGACAAACCCCCAACTAAACGTTCTATTTTATCTATCATAGGAACAATCTTAGATCCCTTAGGTTTTCTTTGTCCCTTGTTGCTACAAGCAAAATTTATTTTGCAACAGTTGTGTATATCGAAAATAGGCTGGGACGAAGAACCAGATTCTTCTATCATCGACTCTTGGAACAAACTTCGTTCTGAATTCCCGCTTCTTTCCAATTTTCAATTGCCCCGACAAATCAAACTGTCAAAAACCAATACCTGTCAAATCATCGGCTTCTGTGACGCTTTAATTCGAGGTTACGCAGGCGTCGTATATTTTCGTGTAGAAGAGGAAAGCAATATATCTGTTTCTCTCATATCTACAAAATCTAGGGTCGCGCCTATAAAGTCACAAACTTTGGCTAGGCTAGAACTCCTAGGCGCATTTCTTTTAAGCGAATTAATTGACTTCGTCTTATCTAGCTATGAAGGACAAATAACTTTTACAAATATCGTTACTTTCTGCGATTCGCAAGTCGTATTGCACTGGCTTTCATGCCCTCCTAATCGCTGGCAAACCTTTGTTGGAAATCGAGTCAGTAGAATCCAAAAAATCATTCCCTCAAACTCATGGCGCTACATTCCTTCTGCTTTAAATGCAGCCGATATTGCGTCACGAGGGGCCACCCCTTCACAGCTCATGTCACATGGCATGTGGTGGAACGCACCGTCGTTTTTGTGGTGTCCCGAAAACGAATGGCTCGATTTTCATAAATCAAAAATTTATTTCGGAGATATTAATCTGGAGGAAAAGCCAAAGGTCTGTTGCAATGCGATAATTGATGTCAACTTCTTAGATCAGCTTCTTATCAAATATTTATCTATATCAAAAATTCAACGTATCATTTGTTATGTCCTTCGAATAGCTAACCTTTTTCAAAACCATTCCTATCAAAAACCCACTAAGCCACCGGACCAAAAAATTATTTTTGAAAATATTGTTTTTCCTACCACCGGTGAGATGCAAAGTGCGTTATACCTTCTTATCAAACGCGTTCAAGGTTCTTGCTTTTCTGAGCTTTTTTCCGCGTGATTTAAGGACAAACCAATACCGAAACCTTTTCGAAAACTTTCACCTTTTCTTGATGAAAATAATATCATTAGAGTCGGTGGCAGATTACAAAAATCTGACCTTTTGTCTTATTCTGCAAAACACTCCGTCTTACTTTCGAGTAACCATCGTTTAACTACTCTTCTTATCGAGTCCACTCATCGACAATACCTTTATCCTGGGTTTAAAACATTACATAATCTGCTTTTACAGCAATTTTGGATATTATCTGCCAGACGGGCAATTCAAAGAACCATATCCAAGTGCTTGCAATGTTTTAGAATCAACCCTAAACCATATAGACCGCCCATAATGAGTTCACTTCCCGCTCATCGAATCAATCAACTTAAACCTTTTTCGAGTGTAGCTATCGACTTTTGTGGACCTTTTTTTGTGATTCCTCATCGTTACCGTGGTTGTAAAGCTTTCAAATCGTATGTCTGTGTGTTTGTCTGTACGGCCACACATTGCGTGCATTTGGAATTAACCATGGGACTGTCCACCGAAGGGTTTGTAGGTGCATTCCATCGATTCATTTCCAGACGTGGAAGCGTGACGCAATGCTGGTCAGATCAGGGCAGTAATTTTATAGGGTTTCGTAACCAATTACTTGATTACGCAAGAAGTGCGTCCACCAGACTTTCTATTCGTTGGCATCTGGGACCCCCTCTAAGTCCACATTTCAATGGCCTGGCAGAAGCTGGCGTCAAAAGTTTTAAAACTCACTTTGTTCGAGTTGTCGGCGACCAGAAGTTGTCCATCATGGAAATGTCCACCCTTACCTGTCGCATAGAAGATGTACTTAATAGTCGCCCTTTATCTCCTGCCTCTTCAGACCCACACGATCTTCAACCTCTTATCCCTGGGCATTTTTTGACCCTTGAACCCCTTAATTCAGAAATTCCGGAGTCAGATTTGTCCGAGGTTCCCCTAAATCGGCTCTCGAGATGGCAACTAATCCAAAAACTACATAATGATTTTTGGAAACGGTATTCTGTAGAGTATTTGCATACGCTACAACAGCGACACAAGTGGGCTGATTCGTCCCCAAATATCAAATTAAATGATTTGGTTATCATAACGAGTGATCACATTCAGTCACCTTTGAAATGGCCAGTCGGTCGGGTCATCGAACTGCATCCCGGCGGAGACGGCCAGGTGCGTGTTGCGACGGTACAAACGGCTACCGGTGTTTACAAGCGGCCAGTTGTAAAACTGTGCCTCTTGCCGAATTAAAGTAATTTTAATTTTTTCTACCTATTGAAGTCAGTTATTACAATAGGTAATTCTTTATTATTATTTTTTTAATTTTGTTTGTTTGTTTTGACTTTTTCGGGTTTTCGTTATCTCTAAATAAACTTACGCTACTTATCTGTTTTTTATTCATTTATATGTATCGGTCGATCATTTTTTTAAATCTATATCTCTCCGGCTGATATTCTAAAATTGTGTGTTTTGGAGGGCAGTTATGTTAGCTCCCGCTAAATTTCGCGGTGTTTGTAAATTTTAAAACCACACAATTGGATGACGGACAGAGTGCATTTTCGCGCATTTTGGACATGCGCACCAAGAATCAGTGAGATCCTTTTTCGACCGCCTCGAGAAATGGCGTGTTAATTTACTTTCTCCAACTATTTCAAATTTCTACACTTGAAAGTGCTCGATTTTGGTGTACTGAAGCATAGAACTAGAAACTTCAGCCCTTCAGCTACGTGGTGACATCATTAGATCCAGACAGGGGCCCCTTGGAAGTGGAGAAATTGGCTGCAAACTGGTGAGTGCTTTGTTTCTGATTTCCGTTGTGTGGTGCACACAATTGACCTATGGACCTTTTTAATTATTTCGTAATTTCATATCAATATATTTATGTTTGTTCGCGCTTTCATTAATTAAAATATATACAGTCCATTGCAGTTATCGTTTTTCTAACTGCGGGCAAACAATAGTTAATGGCTCCAAATAATTAGAAATCTGATGGCTTGGAATAAATGTGTCAAAAACAATGCAACACATTGTGTCATTATCTTTTTGGTGCGTTCATGGAGAAGAAAATCAGAATCTTTTAATAAAATTTCGCAACAAAACTTATTTGGGTTTCTTGGTAAGTTGCATTTTTTTATTAAATTACCGGTATTTTAAAAATATCGCTGCCGGAGTTTATTATTTCATAAAGATCTAAGTTAATAAGTATTTCTTTTCTATTTAGGTAATTATAAACCGAAACTAGAGAATGTTAAATTGTGTTTGTAACATGTTTTTATAATTATTAGGTTCAGGTCCGGGGCTGGAGTATTGGCCGCCTATTTTGATGCCTCTCCTGATCATAGAATTCTTTAAAATGTTCGATTTAAATAGGGTGAATTGCACTTTGCAAGTGCTGTTATTAATTTTTTAATACATTTTTCGTTTTATTCTTCGCATTTGGCTGCCCTCATATAACAACACCTGCGTCGTTGATGGCCTTACCCCCAGACAAAATAGTTTTTTGGATTATAATAATTTATCAAAGTTTAACAGGAAGTAAAAAAAAATATTATTATATGGTAAAAATACACTTTCTTCAGAAATTAGCAAACAATCTATGAGCCTAAAAATTTGGGATGGATTTCTTGTTTGCTTTTTTAACTCTGCTTGTATTTCTTTGCTTATGAATTCCTTATTAATAAACTGTTTTTATTGAACAAAAAAGCATCATGGTTAACATCGATAGGGGGTGAAAATTACTCGCACTAAAAATAGCGATCCTTCATAAAGAGACAAATATTATTTAGTCGGCCATCTTTGATTTAAAAATTGACGAAAGTTGCTATGGTGATGCTCAAAGAGCAATCGATTTTCACTATGATACTTTTCATTTAATTGAAATCGGTTTAGTTTTAATGAATTTGTGAAGAAATGCAGACAGAATTTCATCTTTGCCCTATCAATGGTTAAAATAAAAATTAATACTTCCAAAACTGCTAAGCCTAATGATTTAAGTTTTGTTCTATGTGGCGGATAAAGAGCTTTTTAACGAATAAAAAAAACGGATAGTCTCTCGAAACATAAGAATAAACAAACCTCTTTGAAAGGTTAAGTTTGATTCTGACCGCCATCTTGAATTTTAAGAATGTGATAAATTTCGATAGGGACCTTTAAAGCGCAATTAATTTTTGCGTTGATACTTTTTATTTGAGGAAAATCGGTTTAGTAATAATTAATTTATTAGGAAATAAATGGAGACAGAATTGAAAACTGTACAATAAAGGCTAAAACAAAAAATTAATCTTTTTGGAACAATCCAACTTATTTTAGTAATGCGTACCTCGTCCGTACGTGGCAGAAATAGGATTTTTTTATAAATTAAAAGAAAAACTAAAAAAGATCTGGAACATAAAAATAAAAAAAATTGTGTGTGCTTAAGACCACACGGCAGAAATGTAAACTTCAACAAGTCGAAATTAATAAAACTGGCCTTCATCCGCATCATCATATCGCTCGCTCAATGTTCCTCTCGCAGTTAGTCACCTCGAGCCGACTTCACCCGAATGAGCGTTACATAGCCGAGCCTGACGGCTCAGTTCAATTCACTACCCACAAAAACTGCTAAACGCGCCTAAAGAAGTTTACACTTCAACAAGCAATTTAAAGGGTTTAGCATGATTTTGTGCTCCATCTTGTAATTTCAAGATTGCGAATAAATTATTCTTTCTTAAAATCCTGATTCATTTCCTGCAAACATCAGCTTTATTCAATAAAATCGGTAGCATAGTTCAAGAAATATATCGAATAAAAATTTCCGTTTTTTCCGTTTTTTTTTTGCTTCACCCGATATTTTAATAAACTGGATGATAGTATATGGTCAGCACCCCCACTAATTAAAAAAAATGAATGCTTTATATAATAGAAGTACAAAAATTTCTATAGTTAAGTTCAAGTCATAGATCTACAGCAAGTTAATAACAGTAATGACTTGTTTTTATGGGATTTCATAGATTCTCTAAAAATAGCTATTTTTGGGGGCAAATGGCATGAAAACTTCAATATGGTTTTGGAGATTTACACAAATTTTGAAAGCTTGTTCCTTGGGAAAGTAAATTTTTTTGGACGAACAAAATCACCCGGGAAATATAAGAATCCCATGGACATGAATGGAGAGGTGCCAAAATTGACTCAAAATTCAAGGATTTTTAAAGTATCATTTCTTGTGTTTGGATTAAATTCCCAAATTCCCTGACTATTTTTTTTGAAATTTTTGGTTAGGTTGGGTTAGGTTGGGTTAGGTTGGGTTAGGTTGGGTTAGGTTGGGTTAGGTTGGGTTAGGTTGGGTTAGGTTGGGTTAGGTTGGGTTTGGTTGGGTTAGGTTGGGTTAGGTTGGGTTAGGTTGGGTTAGGTTGGGTTAGGTTGGGTTAGGTTGGGTTAAGGTTGGGTTAGGTTGGGTTAGGTTGGGTTAGGTTGGGTTAGGTTAGGTTAGGTTGGGTTAGGTTGGTTTAGGTTGGGTTAGGTTGGGTTAGGTTGATTAGGTTGAGGTTGGGTTAGGTTGGGTTAGGTTGTGTTAGGTTGGGTTAGGTTGGGTTAGGTTGGGTTAGGTTGGGTTAGGTTGGGTTAGGTTGGGTTAGGTTGGGTTAGGTTGGGTTAGGTTGGGTTAGGTTGGGTTAGGTTGGGTTAGGTTGGGTTAGGTTGGGTTAGGTTGAGTTAGGTTGGGTTAGGTTGGGTTAGGTTGGGTTAGGTTGGGTTAGGTTGGGTTAGGTTGGGTTAGGTTGGGTTAGGTTGGGTTAGGTTGGGTTAGGTTGGGTTAGGTTGGGTTAGGTTGGGTTAGGTTGGGTTAGGTTGGGTTAGGTTGGGTTAGGTTGGGTTAGGTTGGGTTAGGTTGGGTTAGGTTGGGTTGGGTTAGGTTGGGTTAGGTTGGGTTAGGTTGGGTTAGGTTGGGTTAGGTTGGGTTAGGTTGGGTTAGGTTGGGTTAGGTTGGGTTAGGTTGGGTTAGGTTGGGTTAGGTTGGGTTAGGTTGGGTTAGGTTGGGTTAGGTTGGGTTAGGTTGGGTTAGGTTGGGTTAGGTTGGGTTAGGTTGGGTTAGGTTGGGTTAGGTTGGGTTAGGTTGGGTTAGGTTGGGTTAGGTTGGGTTAGGTTGGGTTGGGTTGGGTTGGGTTAGGTTGGGTTAGGTTGGGTTAGGTTGGGTTAGGTTGGGTTAGGTTGGGTTAGGTTGGGTTAGGTTGGGTTAGGTTGGGTTAGGTTGGGTTAGGTTGGGTTAGGTTGGGTTAGGTTGGGTTAGGTTGGGTTAGGTTGGGTTAGGTTGGGTTAGGTTGGGTTAGGTTGGGTTAGGTTGGTTTAGGTTGGGTTAGGTTGGGTTAGGTTGGGTTAGGTTGTGTTAGGTTGGGTTAGGTTGGGTTAGGTTCGGTTAGGTTGGGTTAGGTTGGGTTAGGTTGGGTTAGGTTGGGTTAGGTTGGGTTAGGTTGGGTTAGGTTGGGTTAGGTTGGGTTAGGTTGGGTTAGGTTGGGTTAGGTTGGGTTAGGTTGGGTTAGGTTGGGTTAGGTTGGGTTAGGTTGGGTTAGGTTGGGTTAGGTTGGGTTAGGTTGGGTTAGGTTGGGTTAGGTTGGGTTAGGTTGGGTTAGGTTGGGTTAGGTTGGGTTAGGTTGGGTTAGGTTGGGTTAGGTTGGGTTAGGTTGGGTTAGGTTGGGTTAGGTTGGGTTAGGTTGGGTTAGGTTGGGTTAGGTTGGGTTAGGTTGGGTTAGGTTGGGTTAGGTTGGGTTAGGTTGGGTTAGGTTGGGTTAGGTTGGGTTAGGTTGGGTTAGGTTGGGTTAGGTTGGGTTAGGTTGGGTTAGGTTGGGTTAGGTTGGGTTAGGTTGGGTTAGGTTGGGTTAGGTTGGGTTGGGTTAGGTTGGGTTAGGTTGGGTTAGGTTGGGTTAGGTTGGGTTAGGTTGGGTTAGGTTGGGTTAGGTTGGGTTAGGTTGGGTTAGGTTGGGTTAGGTTGTGTTAGGTTGGGTTAGGTTGGGTTAGGTTGGGTTAGGTTGGGTTAGGTTGGGTTAGGTTGGGTTAGGTTGGGTTAGGTTGGGTTAGGTTGGGTTAGGTTGGGTTAGGTTGGGTTAGGTTGGGTTAGGTTGGGTTAGGTTGGGTTAGGTTGGGTTAGGTTGGGTTAGGTTGGGTTAGGTTGGGTTAGGTTGGGTTAGGTTGGGTTAGGTTGGGTTAGGTTGGGTTAGGTTGGGTTAGGTTGGGTTAGGTTGGGTTAGGTTGGGTTAGGTTGGGTTAGGTTGGGTTAGGTTGGGTTAGGTTGGGTTAGGTTGGGTTAGGTTGGGTTAGGTTGGGTTAGGTTGGGTTAGGTTGGGTTAGGTTGGGTTAGGTTGGGTTAGGTTGGGTTAGGTTGGGTTAGGTTGGGTTAGGTTGGGTTAGGTTGGGTTAGGTTGGGTTAGGTTGGGTTAGGTTGGGTTAGGTTGGGTTAGGTTGGGTTAGGTTGGGTTAGGTTGGGTTAGGTTGGGTTAGGTTGGGTTAGGTTGGGTTAGGTTGGGTTAGGTTGGGTTAGGTTGGGTTAGGTTGGGTTAGGTTGGGTTAGGTTGGGTTAGGTTGGGTTAGGTTGGGTTAGGTTGGGTTAGGTTGGGTTAGGTTGGGTTAGGTTGGGTTAGGTTGGGTTAGGTTGGGTTAGGTTGGGTTAGGTTGGGTTAGGTTGGGTTAGGTTGGGTTAGGTTGGGTTAGGTTGGGTTAGGTTGGGTTAGGTTGGGTTAGGTTGGGTTAGGTTGGGTTAGGTTGGGTTAGGTTGGGTTAGGTTGGGTTAGGTTGGGTTAGGTTGGGTTAGGTTGGGTTAGGTTGGGTTAGGTTGGGTTAGGTTGGGTTAGGTTGGGTTAGGTTGGGTTAGGTTGGGTTAGGTTGGGTTAGGTTGGGTTAGGTTGGGTTAGGTTGGGTTAGGTTGGGTTAGGTTGGGTTAGGTTGGGTTAGGTTGGGTTAGGTTGGGTTAGGTTGGGTTAGGTTGGGTTAGGTTGGGTTAGGTTGGGTTAGGTTGGGTTAGGTTGGGTTAGGTTGGGTTAGGTTGGGTTAGGTTGGGTTAGGTTGGGTTAGGTTGGGTTAGGTTGGGTTAGGTTGGGTTAGGTTGGGTTAGGTTGGGTTAGGTTGGGTTAGGTTGGGTTAGGTTGGGTTAGGTTGGGTTAGGTTGGGTTAGGTTGGGTTAGGTTGGGTTAGGTTGGGTTAGGTTGGGTTAGGTTGGGTTAGGTTGGGTTAGGTTGAGTTAGGTTGGGTTAGGTTGGGTTAGGTTGGGTTAGGTTGGGTTAGGTTGGGTTAGGTTGGGTTAGGTTGGGTTAGGTTGGGTTAGGTTGGGTTAGGTTGGGTTAGGTTGGGTTAGGTTGGGTTAGGTTGGGTTAGGTTGGGTTAGGTTGGGTTAGGTTGGGTTAGGTTGGGTTAGGTTGGGTTAGGTTGGGTTAGGTTGGGTTAGGTTGGGTTAGGTTGGGTTAGGTTGGGTTAGGTTGGGTTAGGTTGGGTTAGGTTGGGTTAGGTTGGGTTAGGTTGGGTTAGGTTGGGTTAGGTTGGGTTAGGTTGGGTTAGGTTGGGTTAGGTTGGGTTAGGTTGGGTTAGGTTGGGTTAGGTTGGGTTAGGTTGGGTTAGGTTGGGTTAGGTTGGGTTAGGTTGGGTTAGGTTGGGTTAGGTTGGGTTAGGTTGGGTTAGGTTGGGTTAGGTTGGGTTAGGTTGGGTTAGGTTGGGTTAGGTTGGGTTAGGTTGGGTTAGGTTGGGTTAGGTTGGGTTAGGTTGGGTTAGGTTGGGTTAGGTTGGGTTAGGTTGGGTTAGGTTGGGTTAGGTTGGGTTAGGTTGGGTTAGGTTGGGTTAGGTTAGGTTGGGTTAGGTTGGGTTAGGTTGGGTTAGGTTGGGTTAGGTTGGGTTAGGTTGGGTTAGGTTGGGTTAGGTTGGGTTAGGTTGGGTTAGGTTGGGTTAGGTTGGGTTAGGTTGGGTTAGGTTGGGTTAGGTTGGGTTAGGTTGGGTTAGGTTGGGTTAGGTTGGGTTAGGTTGGGTTAGGTTGGGTTAGGTTGGGTTAGGTTGGGTTAGGTTGGGTTAGGTTGGGTTAGGTTGGGTTAGGTTGGGTTAGGTTGGGTTAGGTTGGGTTAGGTTGGGTTAGGTTGGGTTAGGTTGGGTTAGGTTGGGTTAGGTTGGGTTAGGTTGGGTTAGGTTGGGTTAGGTTGGTTAGGTTGGGTTAGGTTGGGTTAGGTTGGGTTAGGTTGGGTTAGGTTGGGTTAGGTTGGGTTAGTTGGGTTAGGTTGGGTTAGGTTGGGTTAGGTTGGGTTAGGTTGGGTTAGGTTGGTTGGGTTAGGTTGGGTTAGGTTGGGTTAGGTTGGGTTAGGTGGGTTAGGTTGGGTTAGGTTGGGTTAGGTTGGGTTAGGTTGGTAGTTGGTTAGGTTGGGTTAGGTTGGGTTAGGTTGGGTTAGGTTGGGTTAGGTTGGGTTAGGTTGGGTTAGGTTGGGTTAGGTTGGGTTAGGTTGGGTTAGGTTGGGTTAGGTTGGGTTAGGTTGGGTTAGGTTGGGTTAGGTTGGGTTAGGTTGGGTTAGGTTGGGTTAGGTTGGGTTAGGTTGGGTTAGGTTGGGTTAGGTTGGGTTAGGTTGGTTAGGTTGGGTTAGGTTAGGTTAGGTTGGGTTAGGTTGGGTTAGGTTGGGTTAGGTTGGGTTAGGTTGGGTTAGGTTGGGTTAGGTTGGGTTAGGTTGGGTTAGGTTGGGTTAGGTTGGGTTAGGTTGGGTTAGGTTGGGTTAGGTTGGGTTAGGTTGGGTTAGGTTGGGTTAGGTTGGGTTAGGTTGGGTTAGGTTGGGTTAGGTTGGGTTAGGTTGGGTTAGGTTGGGTTAGGTTGGGTTAGGTTGGGTTAGGTTGGGTTAGATTGGGTTAGGTTGGGTTAGGTTGGGTTAGGTTGGGTTAGGTTGGGTTAGGTTGGGTTAGGTTGGGTTAGGTTGGGTTAGGTTGGGTTAGGTTGGGTTAGGTTGGGTTAGGTTGGTTAGGTTGGGTTAGGTTGGGTTAGGTTGGGTTAGGTTGGGTTAGGTTGGGTTAGGTTGGGTTAGGTTGGGTTCGGTTGGGTTAGGTTGGGTTAGGTTGGGTTAGGTTGGGTTAGGTTGGGTTAGGTTGGGTTAGGTTGGGTTAGGTTGGGTTAGGTTGGTTAGGTTGGGTTAGGTTGGGTTAGGTTGGGTTAGGTTGGGTTAGGTTGGGTTAGGTTGGGTTAGGTTGGGTTAGGTTGGGTTAGGTTGGGTTAGGTTGGGTTAGGTTGGGTTAGGTTGGGTTAGGTTGGGTTAGGTTGGGTTAGGTTGGGTTAGGTTGGGTTAGGTTGGGTTAGGTTGGGTTAGGTTGGGTTAGGTTGGGTTAGGTTGGGTTAGGTTGGGTTAGGTTGGGTTAGGTTGGGTTAGGTTGGGTTAGGTTGGGTTAGTTGGGTTAGGTTGGGTTAGGTTGGGTTAGGTTGGGTTAGGTTGGGTTAGGTTGGGTTAGGTTGGGTTAGGTTGGGTTAGGTTGGGTTAGGTTGGGTTAGGTTGGGTTAGGTTGGGTTAGGTTGGGTTAGGTTGGGTTAGGTTGGGTTAGGTTGGGTTAGGTTGGGTTAGGTTGGGTTAGGTTGGGTTAGGTTGTGTTAGGTTGTGTTAGGTTGGGTTAGGTTGGGTTGGGTTGGGTTGGGTTAGGTTAGGTTGGGTTAGGTTAGGTTGGGTTAGGTTGGGTTAGGTTGGGTTAGGTTGTGTTAGGTTGGGTTAGGTTGGGTTAGGTTGGGTTAGGTTGGGTTAGGTGGGTTAGGTTGGGTTAGGTTGGGTTAGGTTGGGTTAGGTTGGGTTAGGTTGGGTTAGGTTGGGTTAGGTTGGGTTAGGTTGGGTTAGGTTGGGTTAGGTTGGGTTAGGTTGGGTTAGGTTGGGTTAGGTTGGGTTAGGTTGGGTTAGGTTGGGTTAGGTTGGGTTAGGTTGGGTTAGGTTGGGTTAGGTTGGGTTAGGTTGGGTTAGGTTGGGTTAGGTTGGGTTAGGTTGAGTTAGGTTGGGTTAGGTTGGGTTAGGTTGTGTTAGGTTGGGTTAGGTTGGGTTAGCTTGTGTTAGGTTGGGTTAGGTTGGGTTAGGTTGGGTTAGGTTGGGTTAGGTTGGGTTAGGTTGGGTTAGGTTGGGTTAGGTTGGGTTAGGTTGGGTTAGGTTGGGTTAGGTTGGGTTAGGTTGGGTTAGGTTGGGTTAGGTTGGGTTAGGTTGGGTTAGGTTGGGTTAGGTTGGGTTAGGTTGGGTTAGGTTGGGTTAGGTTGGGTTAGGTTGGGTTAGGTTGGGTTAGGTTGGGTTAGGTTGGGTTAGGTTGGGTTAGGTTGGGTTAGGTTGGTTAGGTTGGGTTAGGTTGGTTAGGTTGGGTTAGGTTGGGTTAGGTTGGGTTAGGTTGGGTTAGGTTGGGTTAGGTTGGGTTAGGTTGGGTTAGGTTGGGTTAGGTTGGGTTAGGTTGGGTTAGGTTGGGTTAGGTTGGGTTAGGTTGGGTTAGGTTGGGTTAGGTTGGGTTAGGTTGGGTTAGGTTGGGTTAGGTTGGGTTAGGTTGGGTTAGGTTGGGTTAGGTTGGGTTAGGTTGGGTTAGGTTGGGTTAGGTTGGGTTAGGTTGGGTTAGGTTGGGTTAGGTTGGGTTAGGTTGGGTTAGGTTGGGTTAGGTTGGGTTAGGTTGGGTTAGGTTGGGTTAGGTTGGGTTGGTTAGGTTGGGTTAGGTTGGGTTAGGTTGGGTTAGGTTGGGTTAGGTTGGGTTAGGTTGGGTTAGGTTGGGTTAGGTTGGGTTAGGTTGGGTTAGGTTGGGTTAGGTTGGGTTAGGTTGGGATAGGTTGGGTTAGGTTGGGTTAGGTTGGGTTAGGTTGGGTTAGGTTGGGTTAGGTTGGGTTAGGTTGGGTTAGGTTGGGTTAGGTTGGGTCAGGTTGGGTTAGGTTGGGTTAGGTTGGGTTAGGTTGGGTTAGGTTGGGTTAGGTTGGGTTAGGTTGGGTTAGGTTGGGTTAGGTTGGGTTAGGTTGGGTTAGGTTGGGTTAGGTTGGGTTAGGTTGGATTAGGTTGGTTCAGTTTGATCATGTTCGGTTAGGTTCCGCAGGATTGTTTAGGTTAGGTTTAGCTATATTCGGTTAGGTTGGGTTAGGTTGGGTTAGGTTGGGTTAGGTTGGGTTAGGTTGGGTTAGGTTGGGTTAGGTTGGGTTAGGTTGGGTTAGGTTGGGTTAGGTTGGGTTAGGTTGGGTTAGGTTGGGTTAGGTTGGGTTAGGTTGGGTTAGGTTGGGTTAGGTTGGGTTAGGTTGGGTTAGGTTGGGTTAGGTTGGGTTAGGTTGGGTTAGGTTGGGATAGGTTGGGTTAGGTTGGGTTAGGTTGGGTTAGGTTGGGTTAGGTTGGGTTAGGTTGGGTTAGGTTGGGTTAGGTTGGGTTAGGTTGGGTTAGGTTGGGTCAGGTTGGGTTAGGTTGGGTTAGGTTGGGTTAGGTTTGGTTAGGTTGGGTTAGGTTGGGTTAGGTTGGGTTAGGTTGGGTTAGGTTGGGTTAGGTTGGGTTAGGTTGGGTTAGGTTGGGTTAGGTTGGGTTAGGTTGGGTTAGGTTGGGTTAGGTTGGGTTAGGTTGGGTTAGGTTGGATTAGGTTGGTTCAGTTTGATCATGTTCGGTTAGGTTCCGCAGGATTGTTTAGGTTAGGTTTAGCTATATTCGGTTAGGTTCGGTTTAGTTCAACCAAATCGAACCGAACCAAACCGAATCTAACGGTTCGGTTTGGTTTGGTTTGGTTGGTTCGACTCGGTTCGGTTCGGTTTGGTTCGGGTAGGTTTGGTTCAGTTTGATTATGTTTGGTTAGGTTCGGCTAGGTTTAATTTGTTTTGGTTAGGTTCAGCCAGATTCGGTCTGGTTTGGTTCGGTTCGTTTCGAATCGGTTCGGTTCGGTTTGGTTCGGGTAGGTTGGGTTGGGTGGGTTAGGTTGGTTCAGTTTGATTATGTTCGGTTAGGTTCCGCTAGGATTGTTTAGGTTAGGTTTAGCTATATTCGATTAGGTTCGGTTTAGTTTAACCAAATCGAACCGAACCAAACCGAATCTAACGGTTCGGTTTGGTTTAGTTTGATTGGTTCGACTCGGTTCGGTTCGGTTTGGTTCGGGTAGGTTTGGTTCAGTTTGATTATGTTTGGTTAGGTTCGGCTAGGTTTAATTTGTTTTGGTTAGGTTCAGCCAGATTCGGTCTGGTTTGGTTCGGTTCGTTTCGAATCGGTTCGGTTAGGTTCAGTTTTCTTCGGCTAAGTTTGATTATGTTTGGTTAGGTTCCGCTAGGTTCAGTTTGTTTCGGTTAGGTTTAGCTACATTCAGTTAGGTACGGTTTAGTTTGGTTCGGTTCGGTTGAACCAAATCGAACCGAACCAAACCGAACCGTTAGATTCGGTTTGATTTGGTTCATTTCGATACGGATCGGTTCAGTTTGGTTTTGTTCGGTTAGATCTTTGATAAATTTTAAAAAAGTAAATAATTATTAATTTTTAGTGTTTTAAGGAATAAAAATTGATATAATGTTCAATTAAACTAATTTTTAATTGTAAAAATGTAGGAATCATAATTTTCTTGATTTTGTTTTGAATTTCATGCTATTTTAAAAATAGTGCATTTTCATAAAAGGACCAAAAAAACTGACCCGATTTCGATCAGTGACCTTAGTTATTTCAAGTTTTTGTTAACAGCTGATAGACGTCAGGGACCGTTTTGTTTCAGTTTGAAATGAGAAAATGCTTCTTTTGTAGCAATTTGCATGGGTTTTAATGGGCTTTTAAGAATTTTTCAATTTCAATTTTTTTAACAAAATCAATGATTTTCCGCAATTTTTTTTTTAGAAATCACTATAAAATGGTCTAAAATTATCATTTTTCAAAAAACTTCGTAGTTTTAAGAAAGGTGGTAAAACGTACTAGACCCCTGAAATGTGTTGCAGTCTAGGACCATTGGGCGCCGCCAACTCGGCGCCACCAACGAGGCGGCAGGCCAATTGGGCGCCGGGCCAACTGGACGCCGAGCCAACTGGGCGCCGGACTAAAATATTTTTTGTTGATAAAATTTGCAGATGAAAAACAAACTTAAAAAAATTAAAATGGCGGATCGAAAATGGCGGACTTTCTTATTTATGCATCGATATGTATCGAATATGGAACTTGGCGGTGTTTCAAGTCGCAGAACACTACACCTACCAAATTTCAACACTCGACTTAATAGATGTTGAAATTTTTGTATAAATAACATATTTATTTTGTTTTTTATCTGCACATTTTATCGAAAAAAAAATAGTCCGGCGCTGAGTTGGCCCGGCGCCCATTAGGCCAGGCGTGGCGCGCTGTTGGCGGCGCCAAGTTGGCCCGGCGCCCAGTTGTCCCATTCCGAATTGAAATTTTTAGTTCCGAAATTTCATCTGACTCGAGCATAACTTGTAGTCCACCCAAGAAGAGAAGAGTTGAAGAAGACCCTTGTTCAAAGAAAGACAATATTTTATCTGGAAGGTACAACATTTGTAAAGTTCTAAGATGAAAACAATAATTTTAATACATCCACTGCACTTAGCATGCTTAGAAATTCTTTTTACTCTTTTTTTTTACTGAAGAGAATTTTGTAAACACAGTATACACAAGTAAGTATTCATGAATTATTTATTATTCAAACAGAAAATTCTAGTGGAATTCAAAATTTTTATTTTGCGCCGCCACTGCCCTTTTTTATCTAAGACAAGCAAATAGAATATTTTTGCGATGTTGCATGTGTCCGGACTCACCAAACCGAAATTCTATTTTCATCCCTATCTTGCTCATTAAATTCTTACTTGTATTTGGTCAATTGCGATAAAAGCTTGATATAATGGCAATTTTGGCCCATGCCGGGTCTACCCGTAGGGTATAGAAGTCAATGGTAACGAGGGTATTGGAATATTACGTATATGATTTTATGCAGTTTATATTTAAGAAAAAGCAAATTTAAAACTAGAAATTGTAAACTAAAAAAGAATGTGGGCGGATACGCAACATTAGTAATTTAAGAAGTGAATATGTGACAACTTCCATGCACAAGAAAACTGATCAGGTATGTATAGTTTTCCTACATTGTTTATATAGGATCCGTTAAATCTAAATAAATAATAATTTAATAATATTTAATTTAATAATCAATAATTTTTCAACATTCAGTCTTGACCTTTCGATATGGTAGTACCACTGTAAGAGCAGCCACTTGCTAGCTTGCTTCACTTTCTCAGACAAGCTACATGCGCTAGGAACGTAAAAAGAACGGAAAGCGGAGCCTTCCCAGAACGTACCACTCCCACATAACTTGCCATTGCTCTCCTCTCTAAAACTAAGCAATAAAATGTAATATAAAATATATTGTTAGAGAGAGGATTATGGTTTCTAGCTCCAGACCCCCCAGGCCCCCTGAGCTAGATGGCGAATTACGCTGATACCACTAGATTTATTACTATTAAATTAAATAGGATTATATTTCCTTAATTTTGGATACTAAACAAAGAAAATTTCTCTAGCTTGGAACAGAATGCAAATAAATAATACCTGGCCAAGTAAATTCTTATACTGTGCGAAAATGTGAAGTTTCTACAGAAAAGCCAAACCAGGGATACAGGGCGCTAGCTAAACTATAAAACAAAATATACAATCAAAATTCGACCCTGGCATAAGCTCCGCCTTTATTTAGAAAAAGGTCTAAAATATCATCGAAAAATTGAGCTTGCAAGGGTTTGGGCCTTTCCACTTTTTCTGGTGCATTTTTAAATATTTTTTTAAAAAGACTGTTTTAATACAGAGAAAAAACTTAAAAGCAGTTTATCCGAACTCGATACGACGTATATTCCTTACTAGTCCGGAGCCTAAGCTACTTTTGTCTGCATTTTTGCGTACCGTAATGAAACTTGGCACGATTATAATACTATGGTATTATTTAACGAAGTGGTGCTCATCCCGAACCCAGTGCAGAGCAAAGATACAGAGTGTTTTATTTTTAATTGCATCTATCTCATTAAAATTCTGTATAAAATTTAAACATTTATTAAACAGAAAAGTACAAAATGGAAAGTGTCAAAATGGATGCAATAAGAAGATCAATGAGAATATCTAGAATAGATCACATAAGAAATGAGATCATAAAAGAAAGAATGGGAATCGAGGGAAGCATAACGGATGACATCACTAGAAGGCAACTGATATGGTACGGCCATGTACAACGGATGAACGACAAAAGATTACCAAGGCAGGTCCTAGAATGGCAACCAATAGGGCGCAGAAAAAGAGGGCGTCCTAAACTAGAATGGCAACAGTCAATCCGAAGATCAATGGGTCAATAAAATCTGACTGAGGATGATTGTCAGGATCGAAGGAGGTGGAGAATAGGCGTCGGACAACGTAGAAAAACGCTCTAAACAGACATAGTAGTAGTATATAATTTAAATGTAAAGCTAGAGCAATAAAACTTGGCACCGATTATAAGGACTTATGCGTTTTTATTTTAAGCGATAAAAAAGTTATATTATTTTATTTTCGTCCAAGAAATAAAAAATAATATTTTTTTTTGTGAAAAATTTATGGTGTGAGTGTTGAGTAGAAAAAAAAATTCCAGGCGGTTACTTATGCACGATAACTTGCTAAAATTTACAATAAGCATTAACAAATTGCTTCTCTTTAAAACAAGTTTTGCTGGACTAGTGTGACGTGTACAGGGTCGGACTACAGGGGGGTTTTAATTATTAATTGTAAATTGAAAAAATCTAAAAAGATAGAAAGGTATGTGGATTTCTTAGACGTAACGAAATTTTCAAAAAATACATACGAAAATGAAACTTTTGTTGAACTGTTAAAAATACAGGCTGTTTTTAAAAATAAGTTAAGTGCATTTTTATGATTAATTTAAGTAGTTTCTTTTATGACGACGTTACAAATCACTATGGAAAACTCAAAGTCAGTACGTTACAACAATACTAGTGCAGCTTTCATTTTATTAAATAAAAACTTTTGTACAGAGTGATAAAAAGTAACTAGACAATAAAGTTTTTTCGTAATTTTCTATTTTAGTGCTGAAAATTCAAATAACTCTAGATTTGTCAAATAAACATCTCATTGCAATCACTCTATTCCCCTTTATAAACCATTTATCGCACTCTATTTTTGTGATAAGCGCTACATCATCACCTTATTCCGAATGTAGATACTGGGCGACAACAACTTTGCTGTCATTTTTACTGTTTTTTACATTATTTATTTTAGCTACTGCGTTAATAAGAATTTTGCAATGAAACTTGGCACAATTTGTCAGCTTATTACAAGCTATGACACAAATGTTAATGTTTATGTAATATTGTAATATGCTGAAAGATACAAGGTGATATTAAACAAATTAAGTAAAAAGTAGTAGTCTCAAACTTTGGGTCATACCGGTTATGCAGTTTAAGATACTTTCTGAATTTTACAATTTTTTAAAACTGAAAGAATGCCTTTTTCAGACGGTGTAACCTGTTTCATTTAGCTTTGTAATTGTGACAAAATACAGGGTGTTTCTTTTTTCAATATATAATTTTTTTTAATACGTAATAACATTATTTCCAGCACTTATAAAATTAGAACATATACAGTATTCGAATTAAAGTCGGTAATATTGTTAACTTTGTTATTATCAAAAAGGTCGGTTTAGTTATTAGGTAAAATATTATTTTTTTTGGCGCATTAAATTGGTGGAACAAGAATAAAATTAAACAACGCGCAGGTGAGTTACAGTAAAAAAATTATTTTTAAAAAATACACATAGTATACAGTACCAGCAATCGAAATTTTTTTTATATATAAATAAAATCTGTCTTATAACTTTTTATTTTTAACTAAAAAGTTATTAATGAAAAATACAGTAACTTTAATTTTATAAAAAATATTTTTTACTTAATGTGCATTATTATTATTTCGCAAATATCTATTCAATTATCCCTTCTGACAACCAATCTCAAACAGAATACAATTATGTAATTTTATTAAAAGTGTATGCTTTGATGCCCAAGAAATTGCGGATTATGTTAAAAATTCAAAATTCTAGATACTTGATTCCACTTTTACCTAAGTTATCAATTTTTATTAAGGCTTGGTCAGGTATTTTTAATAATCCCTGGCGTAAAACCCGAGAATAGTTGGTGGCTATTTTAGGGTAAAACCAGATTAAGGTGTCAGTTTTGACATATCATGTGAACAGTTTGACATATTTACTTAATTAGTATTTATTTTGGTTTAGAATACTAAATTACCTAGAAATCGATACCCCACACGACCACTTTAGACGGAATAAGATTTGAACAATTTAGCCTCCTACATTTTGCTTCCTCTCCCTCAAAAAAAAACCTTATTCCCAACGTTTAGTTTTAATAGATTTTTTTTCAATTTATAAGCTACATAGCTATAAGCTTAAAGAAACAAAAAGTGTACGCGAAACTAGTTTTATATTTAATTTATCAATTTTTCCTTTCCCATCTCAAGTACGCCCCTGTATCTTGGTCCTGCACTGGGTTCCATCGGAGCACCACTTCTAGAATGGCATTCCTTGGTGTCTGCTACCTCTGTGCCAAATTTCGTTACGGTATGCGAAAATGCAGACAAGCCCCTAAATTTCCCGCTTAGGCCCCGAACTATACAGAAATAATGCCTTGAAAAACACTAAAAAACATGAGCTTTTTTAAAGCTATTTTTTAAGGAGTAAAATATATTATTTTTCTTAGAAACTCATTTATTGCCCTACAGTTTCCTTTTGACTATATAATTAAACAAAAAAAAATAAATTGGTTTAACCCATTCTTTAAAAAAGTGGAAAGGGCCGAACCCTTGCAAATCCATACGGAGTGTGGCCTCTTAAAAGAAGTAGAATGAATCATAGAAATCAAAACTCCTGTCTTAGCAATGAACTTTAAAAAACAAAGGACAAATTCAAGATGACCACCAAAATAAATAGGAAATTAATAGAAACGGCAAACATTTAAAGCAGACACATCTGTTTTGGGATATTTAGAGCATCTAAATTCAAATATAGAATAAAAATTATCGCTGGGGGGGTCGGTTCGGTTCGGGGGAGGGGGGGTTATAATGAAGGGGAGGGGGGTTAACTAGATTTTTAAAAAAATTGACACGGATACATCGATTAAGGGGTTTTTGTGTACTCTGAATCCAAATATAATGCTTGAAAACAGTTTTTTGTAAATATCTCAGAAACCAAAGCTCTTACCAAGTTTTTTACTAACACAAATTATTGTCCAAGATATAGTCTACTATATTTTCCAAACCGCATATTGACACGATGATTCGTTAAAAAGTTAGCATTTTTAAAAAATTTTAATTGTCAAAAATTAGCATTAATGGATCATAACAAAAACCTAATCAGCTCGTTAGAGTGTCGAACACAATTTACCTGAAAATTTAATTAAAATCGGTTCAGCGGTTTAGGATCGTGTTACGGACAGAAATAATATACACACACATACAGGCAGACATCAGCACGATATTGCTAAGATAGGTCAAAATATATAAAATAAACATTTTCGGCGTTATCTCAAAAATTGTTTTTTCGTCGAACATAATACCTTCTCTAGCCGTTGCTACGCTAGCTAGGAATGTAAAAATAAATTAGAGGAAAGTCGACTAATATGGGGTAGGCACGATTTTTTTGAAAAAAACCAGAACGAGAAAAACTGTTTAGCATTCCCCTGGGAACGCGAGTCATGGGAGTCTATAAATAAATTGTGTATGTGTTACTATAAATAGGGACGACTAAACTTCTATGTGAATTTTTATTTTAGTCTCTACCGCTTATCCTCTTAAGGAGGAAAGAGGGGTGCTGGGGCAAGATCGTATCTAACCCAAAACAGAAGAGGGGGCAGGTTTCTGAATTCCATGGCCTTCTTAATTTAGAGAGGGAGGGGAGTTCATAATATAATTCAATTTAAATGTTCGATTTAAAAAAAAATTGGTAAAAAAGGGGGACAGCTCAACAGCTGCCCCCCCCCTGGATACGCCTTTGTGCTAAGGGTGACTTAGGGGATAATTGAGTAAATTATGTTTTTTTATTGTCTTGGTTGAATTTAGCAAATAGAAATATTTCCATGATAAACTGTTCATGTCTATTCAAAACGTAAAGTTTTGACCCCCAAATAGAAGGAGGGAAGGAAGGGGTGATTGAATGGTTACAAAACTTTTTAATCCTTATATTTCAGTCCTGCGGACCAAAATACACGGGCCCCTCTGCCCCCCCCTGGATCCGCCACTGTCCCTCAGACCATAGTGTTTCGCATCAAAGGACTGCTACGTTACGCTCGGAAACAAGTTGGGACGAGTACATAGGTAGGGTGAAAGTTTGCGTCGTTGTATCGTAACCTCGTTTAGTTACGTCACAAGGTAATTTGGTGGCCAAAAACAAAAATGCAACGAGCCGAACATGTGCGGCGTTACGTTACGGTTCGGTTCGGTTCGGTTCATTATGCTGTGGTGCTTCATCTAGATCACTGCATACACATTTGTTGTTTTTTAACTATACCATCTTTCCCACACAACTGGAGTAATATTCCGATCCAAATATGTATTCACTCTCAATATTAATATTTGTGCTTTAAATTTACCATGTTTGTTTCTACAAAATGCAAATATTTTAACCAAAATTACACAAAGCGTATCTGCTACCTACTACAAATGGCGATGTATGCCAGTCATCTAAGACACTTAAAAAGGCAAACATCGCAAACGGGACTGTATCTACGATTTTTTTATATATTGTTAGGACCCATGAGACTAGGTTATGCCCAATTTTGCAACCCTCAAAACCCTGTGCTACTCCTGTGATACTCAAAAAACCTCAAAAGTTTGGTACTTATTTCAGTTTAAAAAAAAACTATGTTAAGACAGCATTTTTCGAATTTAATTTAAGTCAAAGAAGTAGCCGCAAAGTTGGTGGTGATATGATCATAATAATATTCGCAAGATTCTACAGGTAGCGAGTGAAAAGTCTGAATGCTTTTACATTTTTTAATAGTGAGCCAAAATTCTATTTGATTTTTTGTATTGCTGAGGTTATCGGTTATTTTTTTTGAAGTGTAAACTTCTTTAGGCGCGTTAAGCAGTTTTTGTGGGAATAGTAGTAGATATATATATGTGTCAGGCCAAAAATGTGGTGGAATGACGTCATTTCCGAGAAATCCCATTGTTCTATTGTTCTTTTGTATGCAGGTGTCTTAACAATGGGCGAAGGGTCATTGTCTTTTTAACAATAGCTTTATTGTGCGGGTCCTTTTTTAAGCATAGCCCAATAGTCTGAGTACTTTTTTGACCTTGATATTACAATTTGCAGTTATGGGGGCTTTTGTTTTTTTGACAATAGTCGAATAGCGCGACTAGTTTTTTGGGCAAAGGTCAATAGTATGAAGGTAATTTTGTATGAGGAGGAGTTTGGACGGGGTTTTTAGAGCATAGGCCAATAGCGTAAGTGCTTTATTGACTTTGAAATTACAATTTGCAGTTATGTGTGTCTCTGTTTTTTGTGTGCAGATGTGCAGGTGTGAGTGGTTTTTTGTCTTTTTTACCATAGCCGAATAGCGTGTGCGGTCTTTTTGGCTTTGATATGATATCGTATAGTTTCGAGGGCATTATCTTTCGTGTATAGAGGCGCGCACTGCGGGTGGTCTTTTAACCTTGATATGACAATGTAAATGTATGTGTGTCTTTGTCTTTTGTGTGTAGGTGTGAGTGGGACTTTTTCTTTTGTATGTCGAGGCAAACAACAAAGGTTGTTTTATTGACATCGAGAATGAATGGCCTTGAGCCCAAATTTATTACCCAACAAGTCAAGACAAGTCTAAGTAAAGATTGGATTCTCTTGTTACTAATTACACCAGGTGTTCATTCATTATGCTTTGTGTGCAGCTGCAAAAGGTATTATTGACTTCGACAATGAATGGCCTCGATCTTAAATTTATTACCCAGCAAGTCAAGGCAAGTCTAAGTAAATATCGCATTCTCTTGTTACTAATTACACCAGGTGTTCATTCATTATGCTTTGTGTGCAGCTGCAAAAGGTATTATTGACCTCGAGAATAAATGGCCTTGAGCCCAAATCAATACTTCAAGGCCGACAATTCATTACAGATTTATGAGTCAAGGTTGCATATATTGTGAAAGAGTGGGGGGTTAAGCCAGCTGTCTTTAAAGACTGATCCCAGCAACACAACAATTATAATATTAAAATTTACATCAAAGAATTTTATTAGATGGAAGATGATTTAGAAAGATAGCATTTTTTTTATCATTGAATATAAATAATAATAAACAATGTAGTAAAATTATTAGTATATAATATAAATAATAAACAGACATTTTTTGCAAACAATTTTCTTTTATTTAACTTAGGTGAAAAACGCAATACATATTTATAAATGATATTAGTTTGATTAACTAAATTACAATAAATAAAAAATACATTCATACATCAGACTTGGCTATCCAAAAATTAAATTTGTCGGAGAACCCCAACCATTTAACAAAATATTGCTCTTTGTTATTATTTATTTTCTTCTTCAATATTTTTTCTAGTAAATAAATTCCAGGTGTTTTAGTTTTTTGAAGTTCCCATTCATAAAAAGCGCCTCGTATGGGCTCACCATCAATACTTTCCAACTGGTAGGTTGGTGGATTTGTCACATTCTTTTTAATAATAATAAATTGTTCCGTTGACCAAGATGGTGTATAGCCTTTTTCAAATAGTGACTTGTATTTACTAATTCTTACAATGTCGCCCAATTTAAACTTGAATTTTTTAGGTGCTATTTTAATATTTTCATATTCTGTAATTGGAGTACGTGGCTTAACGTCAATAGGTCTCATCCTAATAGTTCTGTGAAATGTTTTTTTGTATTTTTTAACAACATCTTGCAAAATATGAACCCACTTATAGCTCCCTAATGCAGAGAACTCTTTATAAAGATTTGTTTTTAAAGTTCTGATTACCCTTTCCACAATAGCAGCCTTCTTGACACTCTAAGTATGGTAGTGGTTGATTGAGTTCTTCTTCATAAGTGCTTGGAAATGTTTATTAAAAAATTCTGTTCCTTGATCAGATTGTATGTTGTGAGGATAATAATCGGCTTGTTTAAAAACTTCCATCATTGCAACACATATTTCAAGTCCAGTTTTTATTGGTCTAGCCCAGACAAATTTTGAAAAGCAATTTATACATACTAAAATGTATCTATATCCAAGATTATATTTCAAGAATTGCTGCATTTCAGCCAAATCAATCTGCCATAAATCCCTAAAACCTTTTATTAAAGTTTTTCTTCGGAGGAATTTTTTTTTGCTGGTTTATGTAGCTCATTTACCACTTGAAGTTTTTGCTCACTAGTCATCTTTAAAATAATTTATTTATTATTCAGTGGAGGTGTGATATTCTATGTGTCCATCTGACCAAGATATTGGCTCCCAAGAAGGTTCAGGTGGCTGATGTTTTAAAACTTTTCTTTCTATGGTACTCAATCTCGCATGTAAATTTAACAATAATTTACCACTTGTCAATCGTTGCGTTTTAAGTTTTTCACTAGTGTAGATTTCTAAGTTGGTTTTTACCGCATTAACAGATTATGTTATAGCGAGCTTTAGTTCTTCAACTTATTTTTGTAAACGATTTTCCAAAAAGTTCTGATTGATAGCGTCTTTATGATCTATTGCATCTGCTATGTTACATAAACGTTTATTATCAATGTCAAAGTGATTTTTAGCAGTCAACTTGAAACCATTGCCTTGCCTTGTTATTTTAGAAGTTCTTTTGACACGACCAAATTTGTCAATTGTGTTGTTTGCGCCTCCCATGTCAGATGTTAACTAAACCACATGTGTTATTGTAGAAATATCTTATAAGGCCTAAAGCATCCTAATATATTACCCCTTCTTCTTTTAGTTCTTCAATTATGGACAAAATTTCATTATCATGCCCAGCCCTTTTTGAGCTCCATAATAATCGCAAACGACCAACTAATTCTTTTGCAGTATTCCAGTATACATAGTTTACTTTGTTATTATTAAACGCTTTGAGATTTGAAATTTTACTTTTAGTTATACCAGAACCTTGTTTATGTCTATCATGTTTCGGTGTTAGAATTGGTTTTATAAAATTTTTAAAGTTTGCAGATCGGCTGGTATTTATTCCATAGATCTCATTATACTGGTTGTAACAGGCTCTTGACAAAGTAAGTATTTGCTTTTAATCGTTGAGTGCTTTTGGGTGAATGTCTGCAATATTTGATACTCTTGGTTTTTTAAAAAATAACAAATCGTATAAATCACGATGAGTTGGAAATGCCCCAATCATATCTTTTTTATGATGAAGAGTTATTAGTCCATCTGGGAATTTTATCATGGCATTACCCATCTGAAAATTGCCATTACTAGAATTAAATCTAACACCATATATGGTGTCAAAGATAGATGGGTTTGATTTAAGTCCATCCATGTACATTGCAGATATAGAATTTAAATCTTCCTCTATATCCTTTCTCCACAATTCGTCCATAGCTTGTTGGTTGGTACTATTTTCGGATAGATCCGATGTTAAATTATTATCACCCGATAATTTATTCGCAGTGAATGACTTTGGAGTTTGATTAGAATAAAAAGATACTGATGTTTTCGTCAATGGTGGTGAAACTGGCGAGTAAGGTTCATTCATCTTTTTACACAGATTTATTTCCACCATCATCTTCTTCTTCCAAGTCGCTAAGTCTAACGATCCCTGCCTTCTTTGCCCCCACAGCTGTAGAAGGTGATGCTATGGTAGTATTTGTCCTTTTTATGATTGCCGCATTTGTAACATTTTCAGAAATTTTCGACAGTGGTATTGATATGGGTTCATAAAATGTTTCAAGACTTGTGTGATTTTGAGCTTGTTCATCTCTTAAAAATTTAAATTTTCTTCTTGTAACGTGTCATTTTTACGTTTAAGGCAACGTTACATATTTGTTTATTTAGGTAAATAATCAAGGCTCTTCGGCTCGTCTTTCTGTACACAAATTAAGGGTATTTTATAGAGCTAGGTTTGGAGGTTATATAGTGTCTAGGAAATTACCTTAAAAGGAGGCATTCCATCGAATTACTGTGGACACTACGCACATCGTATTATCTGGACATCGTAATTGGAATTTAAGATCGCAGGTTTCGGGAAAATCACATAAAAACTTTTGATTGTTTTGTTTATCTGTGGAATTTTGTGATTTTCTTTGACGTTCACGAAAATAAACAGCTGTACTGCTGGGGAATGGCGGCGTTGCCGCATCACAAATGGTTTTGGTAACAGGAGGGAAGCATTTGGATGAGCATTTCATTCGCTTACGTTTGTTTTCGAGGATATTGGGACAATCCGAACCTCATAGCTAGTTGTGATAGCACGAAAACATATTTAGGTCCACGGTTTGACCAGTAACAACCGAGGCTCCGCCCACTTTGATATCTTTATTAATTTGATAAGGAGAAGATAAAATAAATACGAGTTATGCACTTTCGTAAATGGAAGATAAACAAGGAATAAAAATCAGGACTAAAAGAGTAAACAAAATCGTATTTTTATATTATATAAATTTATATATAATCATAGTTATGTAAAGTTAATAACTACCTCAGTAAGTCGGATTAAAGGGTTTGTAGGGCTGGCTAGTGGTGAGCAAACTTAACATCTGAACACTCTTGTGCCGAGTTTGAGCAGTAGTTCAAGGTGTATTTTTAGGTTCAGGTTCAGAAACAACTTTATTAATGTAGAAATGTTTTACAAAAATGGCGTCAAACCATATGAATCTTAGAGAAAACATTTATAAATAGCAAAGGAAACTTTTAACTAAGACTGTAACTAAAATACAACTAAATTCTACACTCAGTATAGCTTTACTCATATGGGAATTGGTTGAGTGTTCGAATATTCCTGGGTTTGATGCAAGCTCTGTTCTCCAGTAATTGATTTTACAGTTGATGGTTTCAATGCTGAGCTTCTTATAGTCCGTCTGGTTATTTTCCTCCTACTTGCTATGTTGGCAGGGGTCTGGTAGGCAAATGTTCGGTCTATGTATGGAGGGTGTCTTGACGTCCTTGTTATAAAAATTTCAACCGTGGAAATTGATCCGACAACACCTCAATGCGCGTTTTACATATTTTCAATGTCCCCTTGGTCGATGCTGCCCCCTATATACCGGTATGGAAATATTGGTGTATTTCCTCATTGGTTAGTTTAAAAACCGCGGGTTTTTCCTCCAGTTTCGCAAACCGCATTTAGGGTTTTTTTTGGTGAGAGCGTTTTTTATAAATAGGTTTGCATCCTTATTTGAATCTAACCGGGAAAATTAGGTTGGTATTGCGTTTTACTGTCCCCACCACATTTACAAAACGGTTTCCTGCCACTTCATTTTTTTTGTGTTCTCGACAAAGTGCCTGGTCTCTTTTTCCTAAAGAATTTTGGCTGGGCTGGTGGCCGTCTTGTGGTGTCGCCATTGTTTTGTGGTTATTGGCATTGCAGTAGTTGCAAATTATACCCAAGATGGTATAATTGTGAGTCCATCGTGTTAGGCGTAATCTAAAGTGACGCTCACACCCTTTTGAAGGGGATTTAAGGCGGCCTACGCCGTTTCTACGGAAAGAGCAGTGGTAAGTTCGATTATATTTTTTTTATTTTTTTTATTATTTAAGGACTCTTCAAGATAATATTTGCTTCCCAAATTGTAATTATTTTTCGTGTGAAATGTACTTTTTTTGACAAAAGACGTGGAGAATTTTTGGCGTTTTTATATTTTTCTTTTAACCACGTGTTGGATAAAAACTATATATTGTTTTCTCCTTTGGTTACAGCACCGTCCATTCCATCGACGGGACAGTTGTGCTGTTGGAACGTTGGTTCTATTCCATCGACGAGCCAGTTGTAACCCTGGGAAAGGTACGTTAGGGTTATTTTAGTTCATCTGTTTAAATCTACTTTACTTTATTGAGTCGACATGGGGTTCTTGATTAAATTACTCGGTGTAGGGGAACTTCGTGCAAAATAGACGAATTCCAGGAAACTGAAACGTTTCATTTTCCACAGGGTTTTACGCTCGGGCAAAGATCCAGCACACTTTTCGAAACCATGTGCTGCCCTAGTACCATGTGCTAGTTAGTCAGCAGGGGAGGCGCGGACAGAATAGGACGGGACCCGAAGTAGCAGGAAGAGAACAACACCAGGTTTACAAAATAGAACACACATAAATTAATCAAGGACCAAGGTAGGAGTTTACTTCAATTTCATACAAGCAAACATTTTTTTTGATATAATTTTTTTTTTCCATAAATTCTAAATATAGTTTTAACACTTCTTGTGAACGCAAGATAAAGGTATGACGTCATAACCCAAGATTTTGCGGCATATTTAATTATATTATTTTTCTGTGAAATTGAACGCCCTTAACTCTAACTTGTTTCCCTTTTTCATTGGTTTACATTTCATGTTTATTCAAGTATTATTCTCAGATTTCAATATTTTTTTGTATTTTGATCAATTTCATTTCCATCCTCCTATGAAAATAAATAAGATGAACTAATTTTTTTGTATTATTTGTACAACCCAATGACCAACTTTGCGGAGACAAAAGAGAGATGAGATTATATGTTTTAGCGGTTTCTTTACACTGTTTTACCTCATGGGGTGGATCTCGGACTGGGTTGCTGTCTTTCTCATTCTACCCAACGTAGAATGATGACAGCAGATATTTGGTCCAGATCTCCCCTATGGTGGAACGATTTTGGAAGTGTATTTTTTTATCAATCATTTATATAACCGAGTCTCATACTACTGACTCAGATGTAGGTACACTATGACTTGTTAAAGGAGTCCATCTACCTGTAAAGTGCTTCTAGTTTTGTCATCTTAATTAAATCTTTTAGAATTTTATCTTGTTTGTTAGTCAATTTTTTTTTGGTTTTTTAATTACACAAATACTCTGGAAGCCTCGGAAGTAGGTAGAATTTCATTGTTTGGCTACAACGTTTGGGTTGAACTGTATTTTATTTAAGATCTTCTTTGTAAAACATTGGTATTAAACACTGTGGCGCACGTAAAATTTTCTTATTTCTGAACCCCCCCTTCTCCACTGTATAAAAGTTACCGGGCATATCAATGTTTTACCTAGCTGGAAAATACAGTTCTGCTTCCAGATATTTGTTTAATTATTCAGTGGGTTTTGTGTCACAAATTGGCAAATTGTTATTATTCTATTTACAGTGTCACAAAATGGCGGCAACGTCTTAAAGCTGCCACAAATGTCACCCAACGCATTTTAATAGGCCACATTCTTACTGCATCTGTCATAGCCACCAAATCACGTTTTAAACTTATTTCAGTATTTGACATATTTAACGATAAGATGCTTGCAGTTGATCGTTTTAAAAGCAACTAAAGTTATTTCTGCATATGTGTTAAACATACACATAACTATCAAATTCTTTTCTATATCTGCCATTGTTTAATTCTGCATCTTTATCAATGACTAAAACCCCATATTTATCTTCCCAACATTTTGCACAGATTTTTTGAAATTGAGTATAAGTAAAGTCTGGAGAAACATGATCTGAAAAAATATGACGCAAGTTCATCTCATCTTGTTTAAATACTATTATGAAATTTGAATTATCTCGAACTAGTTGTTTTGGTACTCTAGAGTAGGTCTGTGCTAGGTAAAAACAATCGATATTTTTATGTCTTCCCATACTGTAGTATGATCTTATTACACTCTGACTATCGCAAATAACGTCATCGAAAATAAATATTGAATTTAGTTTTGCAACTGAGGGTGGTATAACTGATATAACGCTGGATGTGTCATCAAATGTGTAGTATCCAAGTCCTTTAATGGGTGATAAAATTTGTTTTAGAGTTTCATATTTCGGTTGAAACAACGTTTTGGAATATATATAGACATTTTCAAATTTTAGGCCTAGTGGGTGTGCAAGAAGTGTGAAAAGCACATTGGCTTTGCCACAGTTTGATGGTCCAATTATTAATCCGCGTATGGAGTTGGGTAGTAAAGATCCATGGCGCTGATAAGTAATACCACTACCCGTTTTTTCATCCCAATTAATAACTGAGACTCTGTCTTGTTGTTGCACTATGCGCATTTTTGCATGAACTGTCTTTTAGTATATTTAAAAGTTGTTCAACAAAAGTTGTTCAACAAAAGTGGGGCGAGGTATATTCAATTCACTTTTGAATAAGCTTCCTGTAGAGTTGCACATCCCTGGTTATCTGTGGTCCGGGGACTAAACTTGGCAAAATATTAGCGAAAGGAGATCCAGGAATAAATTTATTAGATAGAGCTTGCAAAAGACACGACATTAGTTACTCGATAAAGTTGGATAATTTAGAAAAAAGACACAAAGCTGATCGTGAGCTAGAAGAAAGTGCGTGGAAAGTTGTTAAATCAAAAGACGCCGGAATGAAAGAAAAGGCTGCTGCATACTTTGTTACAAACGCAATGAAAGTTAAACAAAAATTTGGAATGGGGCTAAAAACGACAAAATCCAAAACACGAAAAATGGCTTTTGGATCTGCGATAACTAGAAAAGTTCAGGCCAAAATAAAATCGATTCAAAATGAAAATAAGGGGAAATTTCACGATATTTTAAAAATTTCAAAAATTGCCTTGGCAGCAGACCATAAGCATTTAAAAGCTTCTGGGGAAAAAAGAAGATTAAATCCCCAAGGGTAATCCCCATTCCAAAAATTGGTGGTATTTTACCTCTTATACCTATTTTTGCTGGGTTATCAGCCCTTGGTTCATTAGAGGTGGCGCCGCTGGCATAGTTAAAGCCATAAAAACCGTTAATCATTTTAAAAATAGTGTGGTTAGTGCTAAAAACCCCCAAATACTTGTAGAGAGTAAAAAAGGGGCGGGTTTGTATTTAAAACCATATCGAACTGGATTAGGACTTTATTTGTCAAATCCAAAAAACTAGTAAAGCCCTTACCAACAAGGGCATTACCAAATATTGATTTGGAAAAATATGCAAAAAAAATTAAAATTGCAAATTTTGTTTGTATTTATGAGAGATGCTCTTCCCAAAAGTGGACTCATATAGAAAGAAATCTAGAAAAGTTGTTTATTACGACAGTTTTGGTAACTTACCCCCACCTCTGGAATTTATAAAATACATGCATAGTGGACCTAATTATGCCTTAGAAATTTGGTATACATATAAAAACCAGCAAAGATATAATACAGTTTATTGTGGTCAGTTGTGTCTACAGTTCCTCTTAAAAAAAACTTGTTTTTTTAGTTATTTAAAATAAACGTTAGCCCAAAAAGTGAACGTACGAAATTAGCAAAAATGTATAAATCTTTAAAAGAATTTAGCGAAGCAAAAAGCTTGCTTCCAAAGACAAGTGACGAACTATACGAGTTGCCTAAAGAAGTGATGATTGCATGTGTGCCAAATGAAATAGCTTTGGTATGGGAGAAGTTACCAGAAAAACTTAAAGAAGATATTGATATTTTAAAGTATCAGTATTGTTACGACCTTTACTCTACAAACAACTCTGATGATCAAGTCGATGGTCCACCACCAAAAAAAAATTTTTGTTGTTTATGTAACGCCAAGGGCTCGAAAGTGTCTAAGTCTGAGGAAATTGTGGATTGTAACATTGCATCAAGTTGTTGTAAGACACAATAAAAATGTCTTGTACTTTTACACTAAGTGGTTATTCAAGTACTTTAAGTGTCAATTTCTACCCTCCTATAGAAATAAATTGCAGAGAAAAATATGGACTGGGTCTTATAGGTTTTTATTCATATAATTCAATTTTTAACGTAGATGAAACTAATAATTGGTTTGGATTCAGTAAGCCGAATTGGGGAGGGGCAGTAATGTTAAAAATACCCCCTGGCGCATGCGAAATAACCCAAATACATGATGCAATGCTTAAAGCTCTTCAGAAAGGTGCAAAAGATCTAGATGAAAATATTTTTAGCTTACGTGCAAACAATAGCACTTTAAAATGCGAAATTAAGTCAAATTATCTACTTCACTTTAAACACTACAACTCAATTGGGCATTTGTTGGGATTCACAAATGAAGAGCGATTAAAACCCAATGAGATTCATGAATCTTAATTAATAGTTGATATTACAAAAGTTCGCATTATAAGAGTAGATTGCAACATAACAACTGGTGCATATTTAAATTCAGAACAAGCGCACTCTATTTATGATTTTGACATTGATGTGGAACCTGGGTATAAGCTAACTAAAGAACCAACAAATATCATTTATATGCCAATCCAACCAGAAGGTTTATCGACAACATTTCACTAAGGATCGTGGATGATAGAGAAAAGCTCATTAATTTCCAAGGAGAAAAAATGATTGTAAAGTTAGAGCTTAAAAGGTTATAAAGAAAATGGGTTATTGTTATCATGATCAGAGCAATCAAATATCACAGAAAAAGGATGTTGAGACTTACATTCCAAATAAAAAGAGATGCAAAAGAAGTAGAAATATCATTCGTGTAAAAGACTTGTCACGAGAAAGATCTAAATTGTCCATAGAAGAAAAGCTGTTTTTGAAATCACTTGGTTTGTGTTTAAAACACGTTGATTAAAATGATTTCAACTAGTGAAAAGTTAGAAGAATTTAATGAACCAATTTTTGAGAATTCAATTATAAGTCTGCAAGAGCATAGTTATAAACTATAGGTAAATTTAGTGGGAATAAGGACACTGTTGTTCTGGTAAATATACGTTTTAATCCATCGGTAACGTTTCGACAATGGTTTTTGTCTTCATCAGACCTTCAGACTAGATCGTACATTGGAACAACAAAAAACAAGGATTCAAGCACATCAGGAAAACAAACGGCACAAAATTAAAAACGAAACCCAACATTAATCTGCTAATTATTTATATTTTCTTTTGTTTTTTTTATCAGACAGGTTATATTATCGGCGGCAAAATTTCAAAATCAATTATAAAACAAAAGAAAATATAAATAATTAGCAGATTAATGTTGGGTTTCGTTTTTAATTTTGTGCCGTTTGTTTTCCTGATGTGCTTGAATCCTTGTTTTTTGTTGTTCCAATGTACGATCTAGTCTGAAGGTCTGATGAAGACAAAAACCATTGTCGAAACGTTACCGATGGATTAAAACGTATATTTACCAGAACAACAGTGTCCTTATTCCCACTAAATTTACCTATAGTTGCATTGCAAGGACGTGATAAGTTTACCAAATAGTTATAAACCATATGGAACACCATCGTTAAAAACTCTGATAAAATTCGTATACCAATTCAATTTCAGGATCTAATTTTGGATGTTTCCGAAAGTTATATTTATATAGAAGGGAAGTTTACACCAAATGATGCAACTAAAAGATGCTAGTTATCAAATAAGGCTCTTGCTTTTCTATTCGAAGAAATTTGATATGAAATGGGTGGTGAACAAGTTTGCGTTGTTCGAAAACCAGGAATTACTTCACCATTAAAAACCATTGTTTCATTTGGAAGTAGTCAAGAAAAGCTGCTTTCAACCTACGGTTGGGGTTTAACAGAAGCCAATCAATGCATCTTGGATAAAGCAAGCCATGTGTTTAGTGGTAGACTCCCATTAAAATACCTGATGTGATTTGCAGAGGACTATAGAAAGGGCATTTTTAATCAAAAACAAGAACTGATTCTCGTAATAGCACACACCTTCAATAATTGCTATATCGGTGAAGTTGATTCGGAAATCTCAATAGATAAAATCGAATGGAAAATCCGTCACATAATTCCAGAGGATCGTCAAAGAGTTAAAATTCTTTCTAAAATTAATAAGGCTGGTGATAATGTTAATATCAAAGCCGCCTATCGCATGTGGGACCTGTATGAATTGCCTCTTCTTCAGAGCACAGCTTCTTATACATGAGCAGTAAGAAGTAGTACGAATTTGGAAAAACCACGATACATTATTATTGGATTTCAAAAGACTGAAAATTGTAATGCCAGAAACAAAGATGCCACAGAATTTATCTCTGCTGATTTGGCTGATATTAGATTATATATTAATTCTGTAGTTTTTCCCTATGAGAGGTGGAGCCTCGATTTTTCAAAAAGATTATGCGGCCCTGCCTACTATGCATATCATCTGTAATCTGTTGAATGGTGTAAAATAAAATAAAAATAAAAAAAAAAAAAAAAAAATATCAAAATTTTCAAAACAGTTACTATGGTAAAACATGTTACGAACCAATGCTTGATTTAGATAGTTTCATTAAAAACCCATTAATTGTTATCGATGCTTCACATCAACAAGATTCAATAACTTTCTCTACAGTGGACATTAAAGTGGAATTTAATACAAGAAAATCTAAATTTCCAAATGATGTAAAAGTGTATGCTTTACTTATTCATGATTCATTAATTTCTTATAATATTTTAAATGGTACTGTAACCAAGGGTTAGAATAAGTATAAAATAATTGTTTTCTTTTTTCTCAAATGTAAATGATCTCTTGTATGTTATTTATAGTTTAATTAGAAATAATAAAATTGTATTGAAAATAAGCTAAAATTGTTGGTCTATTTTTATTTTTGGAAAAATAAATATATAAGCTAGAAAAACTTTGTTGGTATTTCTTTGTCATTTAGTTTGTAAGGTAATTTGGTGTTGTTTATCCTTAAATCAACCAAGAAATTCAATTAAAAAATGAGATACTTCCTTATTTTTTTTTAGCTTATATAGTAAATGAGGAATAATAATAAAAAAGACAAATTGTGATTAAAACAGTATATTAAAGGTTGCATCACGTATAATATGGCTATATAAGCTGAATCTCAAAAACAAAAATTAATATATACTGATATGTATACCCATAACGCAGCATAATTAATTGGTGCAAGTAAAACTAAATTCGGCTGTTTTTATTCATATGATTTTGAAATAATATATTACATTAAACAAAAAAAGCAATTTATCAAAATTAGCTAAAATTATGTATAAACATCATAATACTAAACACTAATTACTTATAAACTAAACACTAATAACTTAATGTTGGTGCAAGCAATGAATTTCCTATTTTTCATTTTCTTTTCCTTTTCTGCGCGTTTAAAATAATTTAAATTTTCGCGCTCTTAAATATGCATATGGGTTTTCACGGCACCGCACACGTGCGAGGACAAGCAGCGCCGCGATGAGTGCGCAAACAACCACCGTCACAACAAGACACTAGAGAAATCACGTTCCCAAAAAAGTGAATTTTGAGGTGAAAAACTGGACGTTTAAACGTTGACTGGAGCCGCAAGAGAGTCCGAGGTAGGTGCCTTTTCATATAAAATTCCATATGTATCGTAACTTTTTATTTACAGTCGTCAATACCGACAATTATTTTTAAATGTGCTTGTAAAGCCAAACCGGCGACCTGTCGAAGGAAATTCCATTATTTTTCAGTACTTGCACGCACACTTAAATCTATTTGATTAATTATATCTATCCCTAATTGCCGAAGTTCATCCCCCCGTAAAGCACTTAAACCCCTTAAAACATCATAGTGTTTGATATCAGAATGCCCCCAAGGTAGTGTATGTGTTGTACCTGATATAATGTACCTTTTATCATCATGATATGATAGGGCCACTTTATTGATAGTTTCAGTCTACACCGTATGCATGGTTGTTTTAAAGTTCTTCATTTTCCTAAATAGCATGCCACCTTCCTTTACAATTTTTAAATAATCCTCAACAGATAAATGCTTGTCTATTACATATTTCTTTATACCCTTTGATTTTTTGAGTTCTTTACAAGTGGAACCTACATAATAAGCCTTGGCACCAGTTCCTACAAAAGTCTTAATTGGATCCCCCTTAAATTCATCTTTCATTCTACCTAAGATAGACAGATTTTTTTAAATATTATATGGATTAATTTCGCTAAAGTTGGAAGTATCAAATTTGTTGGGGTTTTCTGATATGAATTTATAAAAATCATCTGTATATATCCTTAATATTTGGGAATCTGTGTCTGTTTAAATCATACATGACTGTTTTTGAAACATCCAGAATGAAAAAACCTAAATATATTGGTTTATCGTAGTGTATTTTTAACTTTTGCATTTGAATTGCAACAAGATCCTCTGTAAATATTGTACAGTTTTTGTAATTAGGTCTGCCAATTAATGATCGTGCTCCCTCTCTCCTTAACTAATTTTCCCAACTAGTTACAAGCTTATATCGTTATATTTTTCGACATTTTCCATTGTTTTCCCAAATACTGCGTTGTTGAATAATTTGTATAAATCTCTCTGAAAACAGCTGTTGCTTTTATTGCGTAATTTTGTATTTGTGTCTATGTATTTTTTGAGCCAAGGTGATTGCTGCAATTCTAATATTCTATGTGTTTGCTTAACGACTAAGCCATTTTCTACAGCCTGCTTAAGGGTTCTATAATGTACAATGTATTTCTTTTTATCATTTAGGTTAGGAATTAGTTTATGAATTTTAGAGCCAGATTCAGGTGGTATGATATTCTCAACTAAAAATGGAAAATCTGATTGTTTATCATGAAGCTCTTCGGGGTATTGAACATCTACTTCAAGCACATATCCAATGTCATTATCGGCAGGTATATCATAAATATCTAAAGCTAATATCTCCTGACTAGAAAGCCACCTAAAACCTTTGGTTGGTAGTGGTTGTGACATACTATGTCCATACCGATTTGTGGCATGTAAGTACATTATGTAGGATGATGGCTTACTTGGGTCGTAATCCGGGAGATATTTATTATTTGCAGTATGCATTCTTTCACTGCATTGACTTATACCACCCCTTATCCCCTTTTTAAAAAATGAATCATATCTAAATCAGTAAGGAGTTCCAATTCTATTTGAGTTAATTTTAGCATAGCATCAAATGACAGTGATGGAAGAGTAAAATACTGAACTGGATCCAAGTTTTATATTTTTAATGAATTTAATCGAAATTCTTCCAAAATATCACAAAGGAGAACTACCTCAGTTTTTAAATAAAGATCAGAGTAATTACCTAACGTTTTACAATTAAACACCCCCAAACCTTTTTTGCTCGATCATACTCATCATCACTTATATGTTCTTCCTTCAGTTGATCATAAAATTGATTTTTTGTGGGGAGTTGTTTATCGTCCAATTTACTTAGACTGGTGACATAGCTGTTTGGAAATACCCCTTTTTGTTTCATTAAGTTAAATTCTTGCATGTCATTAAAACGTTTTCGTGTCTCTTGAAACATATTTATATCTAATCCTTTACTAAGCTCATCTAATAAACCGGCTAAAAATTTATAACTATCCAAAAATTTTAGTTGCAAATATTTTTTTATAGTTTTTCCAGCGGTTTCTGTATAATCATGTATATAAATTGATTTAGTAAAGGATATATACTTTTCTTTATTTTTGGCTATAACATCAATTTTATCACCATGTGATGCTAGTTCCTTTATAAACATGTGACAATCATAACCACTCAAATTATGGAAAATTATTGGTACAAATCTTGGTATTTGATATTGTAAATTACATGTAGAATGAGTGGCAAGAGACCATTTTTCTCCCGTTATATGGCAATGATCGGTTACTTTTTTATTTGTTGGCATGAATGGCTTTTGACATATACCAAATTCGGTTGCGGATTCTTTCAACCTTTTCTCATCATAAGTTAGGGGGCTCATTGGCTTAATATCTTTTAAATAATTATTGTACACCTCCCTCAGATCACATTCGATTCGCCTCATGAACTCTTCTGCTGCATTTTGACCACGATATAACTCAAACTTTGTCACCGAATCATCAAATGAACATTTAATTATATACGAAAATGCATACGGTTTATGAATTATGTTTTTAATTGTATATGGTGTATTGGGATCTGGCTCACATATTTCTATTGGCTGCAGAACGGATTCAAAATCAGCGTACACTACAAAGGGGGCTTTAAGTTGCTTCTCATAGTTTTCAAATTTTAAAATATTCCCCATGACAGCTCTACCAACTTTGTCAAGTTTAAAATCAGCGGAAGGTGTGGTTGCATAAACCTTTCCACAGTCACATTGTTGATGATGAAGTAAGTTTTTTGGGGTGTTAAAGCGAACTAAGCAACCATCACAGAAATATAACTTTTCACAGAAAGATGTTAATTAATTTCGAACCAAACGTGGCAAATCTTTTATCCAACAATAGTGAACAATATGACAGTCTTGAAATGTGTGGTTCTAGTCAGTATTTTTACATCCTTCAAACAATAATAATAAATTAACATGATAGAGAAGTTTGCGATTTGAATAGTATAGCGGTCCAACTACTTCATACTTTACTCGGTTATTTTCAAATTTTGATTCTAGTCCATAAACATTAACTGATATATTATTAAAATTTTCAAATTTTTCAATGTCTTTTAACTTAACTGGAAAATCAATACCAGTCAGATTTAACACAGTCGAGTAGTGTGGATAGGATGAGATTCAATATGAATGTTGCTCCGCTGGATGTAAGGCCGATGTAATAGCCCAAGCAAAGCAAGCATTGTCATCATTTTTGATATTAACCACCGCGAATTTCGACTCAATGGATTTTGGCAATTTGATGTAGGAACTTTGGCCCAGTGGTGTGTATTTATTGACGTTTACTTCCAAATACATGATTTGTTGTAGCGCTCAACCTGAAAAGAAAAAATACAAAAGATTAGTTTATTGGACTCAAGATTTTAAATTATGTTTCTTGTCTTAAAACTTGGTCTTTGAGATCATAAAATCACTAAAGTATGATGTATTCATATTTAGATAGATAGTGCGTAACAAGGAAAAGAAAATAGACATTTTTGGATATAAAATAGAAAAATTTAAAAATATATTGAGACATGTCGATATTAATTAAAGGAAGCACCTTTTGGCATGATTTTATTGTTTGAGAAAAACACTCCTTAGATATGCGTTGTGTGGACCAAGTGGCAGCTCGTTTTGAACGTAGCTTAAATGTTTTAGAAATAGTTGTCAAGTTTATATTTTTGAAAATTTTGTATTCGCTCACACTACTACTATACCATTGTAGTGTGAGCTATTGTGATCCTAATTTTTTCGAGAAAAGAAATTGTTCCGATTTCAAAAACTTTTATATTTCTTTGCGTTTTATCTGTCTGTAACGACCAACGTGCAGAACTCAACAACTTCTTGTCCTATTTTAATGAAATTTGGTACCTAAGCTGGGTCTTGTCAGATTTTAAGTCAAAACATGGCTTGTGTGTTGTCAAACGAAAGGTAATTGATACTACTGTTAAACAAAATACATTTTAGTTAAAAAAAAAAATGGTGGGGGTAGATTGTAAAAACTCAAATTTTAAGTCCAAACATGGCTTGTGTGGTATCAAACGAAAGGTAATTGAGACTGCTGTTAATCAAAATACATCTTAGTTTAAAGAAAAAAAAAGGTAGGGCTAGATTTTAAAAATTAGAGTTTAAATCAAAACATGGCATTTGTGGTATCAAACCAAAGGTAATTGAATCTGCAGTTAAACAAGATACATTTTAGTTAAAAAAAGCGTGGAGGTAGATTGCAAAAATTAGAGTTTATGTAAAAATATGGCATGTGTGATATCAAAAGAAAGGTAATAACTAAATCTGTAGTTAAATAAAATATATTTAGTTAAAAAAACAAGGGTGGGGTTAGATTACAAAAGCTAGAATTTAAGTGAAAATATGGCTTGTGTGGTATTAGACGAAAGGTGATTAAGTCTGCAGTTGAATAAAACACATTTTCGTTTAATGAAAAAAAAAAGTGGGGTTAGAATGCAAAAACTCAGATTTTAAGTCAAAACATAGCTTGTGTGGCATCAAACGAAAGGTAATTGAGTTTGTAGTTGAATAAAATACATTTTAGTTTAAAGAAAAAAAAGGGTGGGGGTAGATTTCAAAAACTTAGATTTTAAGCCAAAACAAGGCTTGTGTGGTATCAAACGAATGGTAATTGAGTCTGTAGTTGAATAAAATATATAATATTTGCAGAGCCTTAAGTTAAAATTTATTATTTTTAGTTATTTAGCATTGGCTTGACATTCCGCCAACAGGGCATTTTTTTTTGTTGATTTTGCGTAAAACTAATTAAAGTGATTTGATTTTTATGGCAAAAACATTTTACTCATTTTACGACCAAACTCGTGGATGATTCTTAATTATAAAAAGCGTTTAATAGGCATTTTTACAATGATTTTGTCTAAAATAAATTAAAGTAATTTGGTGTTAATTATTCATTTTAAGCCAAATGTATGATGATTATTAATATTAGTTGTAATATGTACCTACTTTAATTGACTGACTAAAATGCTAAGAAATAAAATAATCTTTACCTGAATCTCGTTCCATAAATTCTGATGCCTGTGATTCCATTTTGTCCACAAAAGTTTTATAAATAGTTGATAAGTTTGAACCCATACAGATAACTTCATTCGCTGTATTAAATGATTTAACTGCAATAACCTCCTTCGTGGGATGAATAAATTGTGCAAATAATTCCATATTTACTTTAACAGCACAATGATCATTAACACATCGCTGTATTAGAGGTAGCACCTTGGACTTGATCTGAGTAAAATATGTTTTTTAATTACTTCCTGAATTTGCACATCTTACTCTATAGCTGGCAATCCTTGATTGAAAGGCACTTCTTATCAATTGCATTATTTTTGTGTTGCAATGTTTTGCAATGGCTATTCATTTTATTTGCTGGTACCTGCACATTGCATTCTGCACACTGTAGCGTGTAACTTTCTTGTTGATTATTTGCATTATTGATGGTAGCAATACATAATTTCTTAGAGGCTGGCTCTTCATTTGCAATATCTTTCACTTTGCATACTGTTTTGAGGTGTCTTAGCATACTATCTCTTCTACTAAATGTTTTGGAGCACTAAGGACAAGAAAACATTTTGAATCTTATGCACAAACTTTACTGTCACAAACAAAGAACTTTATGTTTTTTGAAAAACTTTACCTAACAATGTTTTAGCGCGCGGTTAATTGGAAAATAAAACCAAAATCGTAAGGTAGCAGACCAACACTAAAGAAGATCCTACTTCTAGCATGGCTTTATATAATACCCCACACACTTTTACAATATATCGATGGCCTAACTGCAATACCCCGTATCTGCAAAAATGCAACTTTACAGGGGAAGCAAAAACAGTTTAGGTAACACATATAGGGTTATTAGGTGTAAAAGAATATATTTGCTATATTTGTGATTTCCCACGCATATATGTCTTATATCATTATACATATCTTTTGAACCAGCTCATTTTGCCTAAATCACCAATAATCTAAAATTTATCAAAATGTTAGATACGGGGCCAACGATATGTGATGTGGACTTAAACTTGTCTTGACTTAAAACTGTTTGGTTTTCACTTTCTCCAACGTCGATCACGAGGATACGAGTGATCCCCGTCTGGAACACGTCCTGATAGTCAGGAACAAATGTTCCATGCCAATCTACGACCGGACCGGTTTCGACCTTTTGGGCCATCCTCAGGTGAATGTAGGCGATAGCTCTGTGTAGAGCATAAGTTATGTGAAACCACCAGAAACAACTACTCCGAGGGAAAATACCCCTACCGGCATTGAATTATACTGATGGTTTGAGGCTTTCGTTGGGAACTTGTTAAAACTGTTTGGTTTTCACTTTCTCCAACGTCGATCACGAGGATACGAGTGATCCCCGTCTGGAACACGTCCTGATAGTCAGGAACAAATGTTCCATGCCAATCCACGACCGGACCGGTTTCGACCTTTTAGGCCATCCTCAGGTGAATGTAGGCGATAGCTCCGTGTAGAGCATAAGTTGTGTGAAACCACCAGAAACAACTACATTCACCTGAGGATGGCCCAAAAGGTCGAAACCGGTCCGGTCGTGGATTGGCATGGAACATTTATTCCTGCCTATCAGGACGTGTTCCAGACGGGGATCACTCGTATCCTCGTGATCGACATTGGAGAAAGTGAAAACCAAACAGTTTTAAGTAGTTGTTTCTGGTGGTTTCACACAACTTATGCTCTACACGAGCTATCGCCTACATTCACCTGAGGATGGCCCAAAAGGTCGAAACCGGTCCGGTCGTGGATTGGCATGGAACATTTGTTCCTGACTATCAGGACGTGTTCCAGACGGGGATCACTCGTATCCTCGTGATCGACGTTGGAGAAAGTGAAAACCAAACAGTTTTAACAAGTTCCCAATGAAAGCCTCAAACCATCAGTATAATTCAATGCCGGTAGGGGTATTTTCGCTCGGAGTAGTTGTTTCTGGTGGTTTCACATAACTTATGCTCTACACGGAGCTATCGCCTACATTCACCTGAGGATGGCCCAAAAGGTCGAAACCGGTCCGGTCGTGGATTGGCATGGAACATTTGTTCCTGACTATCAGGACGTGTTCCAGACGGGGATCACTCGTATCCTCGTGATCGACGTTGGAGAAAGTGAAAACCAAACAGTTTTAACAAGTTCCCAACGAAAGCCTCAAACCATCAGTATAATTCAATGCCGGTAGGGGTATTTTCCCTCGGAGTAGTTGTTTCTGGTGGTTTCGCACAACTGGTCTTGACTTGTTGGGTAATAAATTTAGACTCAACCCCTTTTGCAGCTGCACACAAAGCATAATGAATGAACACCTGGTGTAATTAGTACCAAGAGAATGCGATATTTACTTAAACTTGTCTTGACTTGTCGGGTAATAAATTTAGACTCCACCCCTTTTGCAGCTGCACACAAAGCATCATGAATGAACACCTGGTGTAATTAGTAACAAAAGAATGCAATCTTTACTTAGACTTGTCTTGACTTGTTAGGTAATAAATTTGGGCTCAAGGCCATTCATTGTCGATGTCAATAAAACACCCTTTGTTGTTTGCCTCCACATTAAAAGAGAAAGAACCACTCACACCACACAAAAGACAAAGACACACATACATTTACATTGTCATATCAAGGTTAAAAAACCACCCGCAGTGCTCGCCTCTGTATACAAATATAATGCCTTTGCAACTATACGATATCATATCAAAGCCAAAAAGACCGCATACGCTATTCGGCTATGGTAAAAAAGACAAAGATCCACTCACACCTGCACACAAAAGACAGAGACACACATAACTGCAAATTGTAATATCAAAGTCAAAAAAGCACTTACACTATTGGCCTATGCTCTAAAAACCTCGTCCAAACTCCTCCTCATACAAAATTACCTTCATACTATTTACCTTTGCCCAAAAAACTAGTCGCGCTATTCGACTATTGTCAAAAAAACAAAAGCCCCCATAACTGCAAATTGTAATATCAAGGTCAAAAAAGTACTCAGACTATTGGGCTATGCTTAAAAAAAGGACCCGCACAATAAAGCTATTGTTAAAAAGACAATGACCCTTCGCCCATTGTTAAAAAGACACCTGCATACAAAAGAACAATAGAACAATAGGATTTCTCGGAAATGACGTCATTCTACCACATTTTTGGCCTGAAACATATATATATATATATATATGTATATATATATATATATATATCTACTACTGGGAGTGAATTGAACTGAGCCGTCAGGCTCGGCTATGTAACGCTCATTCGGGTGAAGTCGGCTCGAGTCGACTGAGGAACATTCAGCGAGCGATATGATGATGCAGATGAAGGCCAGTATTATCAATTTCGCCCTGTTGAAGTTTACACTTCTGCCGTGTGTTCTTAAGCACACACAATTTTTAAAAAAATATAATTTGTGTTAACCATGCAAAAACTCTAAAGAGAGATATATCTGAGATATTAACAATAAACTGTTTTTACCACATAGGGAAGGTATTGTTTTCGACGAAAAAAAAATTAGAAAACACTGAAAATGTGTTATTATTAATACACCCATTCTGACCTACCTTAGCAATATCGTGGTGACGTCTGTCCGTGTGTGTGTATGTCTGTCTGTAACACGATAGCTTCTAAACCACTCAACTGATTTTCAAGAAATTTTCAGGTAAAATAGCTCTCGTGAGGTCAAAATCCATTAACGCTAATGTTTTTTAACAGTTTCAAAATTGAAATAATGCTTTCGATAGAGTAGAACACGTTTTTCTCAATATTATAATTTAATGCTATTACTAAAAACTTCCTAGGATCTTTCATTTCTAAGATATTTACAAAGGCTGATACAGCATGGAGTTTACTTGGAGGGTGCTAATGGGCTAGGAAGGTAACAGATCCATCATGAATCCATTTATTTTCATTTTACCATAAACTAATAATATAATAGACGCTCAGCTTTCATTAGGCCAATAGCATACTCTTTAATTCACGCACTGAGGACCTTTGAAATCAGCCGGTGACGACCGGTGAGGGCGCTGATGTCGCTATTCGTTTGGTAATAGCAGGTAACCACATGAACTCGAATGCTCGCTCTGTCTTTTTTTTCTTATGCAATAATTTACATAGGAAAAAAGAGAGAGGAAGCGTTTTTGCCCCTGTGATTACTCCATAGTGCAGTGTTGCCGATATTTTATTTAATTCAAAATCATTTGGAAAAATCTTTCAGTCACTCCTTTCAGTATACATGCAACCTTCTGTAGGGGTGGACGCGTCTTGCCCAGTGTAGGGCATAGATATTTAGGTAAGAAAAAGTAGATATATTTTCTGACTTCCAAGAGTTAAGGCCAGAGGCAAATATACAGTCCTTACACTTTAAAATTTTTCGGACAACTCAGAATTTTTTTGGGAAAACTCAAGAAATTTTCGGAAATGTCAGGAAAAACTCGGAAAACGTTTGGAAAATTTTAAAAAAACTCGAGAAATGTTAGAAAAAACTCGGGAAATTTTCGGAAAATGTTTAGAAAACCTCGGACAATTTTCAAAAAACTTTAGAAATGTTTGAAAAACCTCGCGAAATGCTCGGAAAAACTGGGAAAATTTTCGGAAATCCTGGAAAACTGGGGAAATGGTCAGAAAAACACGGAAAATGTTCAAAAAAACTCGAGAAATGTACAGAAAAACATACATTGGAAAAGAACTCTTTAACCTGCTACCATCTGAACTGAACAAAAGGTCAAAAAAAATCTTTTAAAAAACAAATAAGCACTTGGTTACTTCAAAATTATCCAAAATTAAATTAAATAAATAAATAGATACCTAACTAACTAGAAACTGATCTTCAAGAATATTTCATAACTTTTTTTAGTTTTATATATTATTTGTTTTTTTTTTTCATTGTAGTATATAACTACTTAAAAATTTTGCATTTAGTTATTTATACATTTATTTGTCTGAATTTTTTAAACTTTTTATTTAGCCAAATATTAAATTCAAAAATACGTAAAACACTTTTAAGTTAAACGGTTCAACTGAAATCATCAGCTGTATAAAAAACTAAAAAATTTTAAGTACACTAACGTGACTTTTAACAGACTAAGGTAAAAGCGTGGGGTGTATAAAAATACTGTTAATAAACGATTGTTTAAGCAAATAAGAATGACTTGTCTAAAATATCAAATGCGCTAAAAACCAGGTTTGTAATTCCTCACCTGTCACTTTTCATCCCTGATTTTAATTTTTTATCCCTGATCTATCCCTGTTCATCCCAGGGATAAACAGTGACACTTTTATCTTTTATGTTTTTATCCCTAAACAACGAAAAAGGATTGGGACTGACCCTTGAAAGGAGGCGCAGTTTCATTCTTTTTTTGTAATAAGTGGACCCTTTTTGTGGTTTCTAGTTAGTAAGGTCTGGAACGAGTAACCTTATTATTCATATGGTAAGGTTAAAAACGAAATAGTCTATTACATATGAACAAGAGAAGAGAGTGACAAATTTCACACGAGCGTGAATGTTGAGAATGAGGCGCCAGCCCAGTGAAACAACAGGCGAGTGTAAGAAAGTTACTTTCTATCGAGTTGTGTACGCTATCTTTCCTACGAACACTGATGAGCTATACTCATTTTTGTAAAAACGGTTCTTCAATTTTGCACAAATCAAATGAAACTGCTTTTCCGCACATGTGTGGAAAGATACTTTGCAACACATGTGCAAAAAGTATTTTTCAAAAAATTTCTGCCCATGGGTGAAACCTAACGTTTTCTGGGGATGAAAATGGTGTGAAACCACGTGGTCGTAGGAAAAATATATTGCATATGAAATACCTCTTATAAAAATAATTAACAAACAAAAGTTTAATTTGATACCTTTGCGCTTTTTTTTCTCTTACATTCTATTTAGTTCTCTTTGCTCAAATAACCGTTCGCCCGCCTTTCTTTTTGTGTGTTCTTTCTGTCTAGAAATTAACAGTGTCGGAGTAGCAAAGGGACTACCGGGTGTGCCAAATTCGATGTAGTCGAAATTTACAAAAACTTATGTAAATATGAAGACATACGAGGGGATTATGAAAAGTCTGACTTTATGAAGGTGGCCTACAACTTTTTTATTTACAATTTTTTTTATTTTGGTGGAATTTACATTATTAAATGCAAATTTTTTAAAATCCTATCGGTCCTAAAAAACCACGAGGTGAATCAAATAATAGAATCTTTAATAAATATCCAAGGTGTTTTTAGTATAAATTTATTTTATTTATTAAGTAATAATAAATAGATCCATGACGGATAAGATACCTTCCTAGACTAGCCAATTAGCACACAATAAGTAAACTCCACCCTATTATATCAGCCCTAAAAAGTATTTTCTAAATTTATCGGAAATGAAAGTTACGAAGTTGTTGGTTCTACCGTTGTTTGATGGATCTCCATCAAACAACGGTTCTACTTAACATCTTTTAGTGATTTTTTACTGCGTATCCAAATTTTTCAAAAGGCCCGCGCGCCGCTTTTTTGTGTACCCTGCCCGATTTAACCCAAAACTAGTTAAAAATTAGTCTTGAAAAAGTTTTTGGAGTATTATAGGGTGTGTCTGTATAACTAATAAAAAAAAACTGTAATTTAACCCGGAACTCATATCTGCCGGGTGGACCAAAAAAACCCGTTCAAAATGTTTTTGTTATAACTACACTAACCAATTGATTAGGCTTTCAAGCAGAAAGATTTGATATTATAAATTCTAAGATGGCTGAGAGAATCAATCTTGCCCGTTTCAAAGAGGCTTTTTAATTCTTGTATTCCGGATTTTTGGAACTCTTAAAAACGCTCTGTTTTCGCCACCCTCATGCAACTAGTTACGAATCATTAAAATCCGTTTAGTGGATCTCGAAACATTAATTTTAAAACGGTTTAGTGGTTCCCGAAATATTATTCCTTAATTCTGTATCCATTCTTCCATTAATACTGAATGGATTCTATAAAATCTCTAGAATCGGTTCAGTGGTTCTTTAAATGAGAATTGTTATAGCAACTGTTATTTCAATTTCTGTCTGCAATAATTTCCTTATAAACTCACTGAAATGATTTCAATGAAAAAAAAAAAAGAATTATGGTGATACCCGATTGCTCTTTGATCAAAACTATTATAACAAAATTGAACAAAAGTCAAATTTGTCCTTCTATGAAGGATCGCTTCTTTGTATGTTGCGAAGATTTATTTTTTTATGATTAACTTGTGCGTGGTGGACCTAGGATCTTTTAAATAAATTCAAAAAAAGGTCGAAAAATTTCTCTCAACATAAGAAAAAACTAAGCCATATTATATTTAGAGATGGCTGAAAATTTAAGTACGGATCTTTAATGAACTTGATCTTTGCCATGATGCTTTTTATTTAATTGTCGGTTTACTAGTAATGAATTTATGAGGAAATAAATGCACATAGAAATGGCAAGGCAATCGTATATTCTGTAAAATTTTTCTATACTTCTAAAAAAATTCAAAACATTTTCGAAATATAAAAATAAACGAACCTTTTTAAAAAGTAAAGTTTTTATGTCCGCCATTTTGGACTTTACAATGACGGCAAATTTTGTTTGTGATCTTTTAAAAGCAATCAATCGTTAACCTGTATGTAAAAGAATATAGTTAAAGCAAAAATTAATTTTTAGGGGCCTAAACCGATTTAAACGATTCATATCTCGTTGTGCGTAGCAAAGATAGAGCTTTTCGACAAACAAAAATATATATCTAAAATTTCCGTAACAGAAGAATAAACGAGCCTCTTTCAAGGTCAAGTTTGATTCTGTCTGCCATCTGGGATTTTAAGATGGTGGACAAAAATATACTTTTACACAATTGTCCGATCAATTCCCTGCAAACTACTGCTTGCTTTGGTAAAATCTATAGTTGGAAAGCTATAACGATAAACATTTTGTCCGGTTTTTTGCCCACCCGGTATGACACAATAAATATAAAATATACATAGATGGCATATTTTTTTTCTTTTGCCCTTATTATCGAAGAAATAACAGTTATTTATCGATGCCCTTATATCAGGGTGTAATAATAGCAAACTAATAGGCGCTAGAAAAGATCAAACTAAGGATTTTTTTCTTATTATATTTTGCATCAAACCTCTTTGTTTTTTAGAAAAAGGGTGCCAAACTTAACAGCTTTTATTTTATATTTTTTACTCCCTTGTAATAAACAATAAGAAATGCTGGCCAGTTGGCTCGATCAAGGCCATATTACACACACACACACACACACACACACACACACACACACACACACACACACACACACACACACACACACACACACACACACACACACACACACACACACACACACATTTTATATTTAATTATAACTTCCTGAAAAATTAATTTATTATAACTTCCTGAAAAATTACAACAAAATCGATATTTTTTGAAATTATGCATGACAATAGGGGTAATAATTAAATGGCAAAATTATTTAAAAAGAAATAGAAATACTCAAAATTATTACCAAAAATCTCTTTTTTTCTTTAACAAATTTTAAAAACTCTTTAATATGTAGTGCTACTACAGTAAATATCGGTTATAACGACATTGAACGGACCGCTTAATTTCGGTCGTTAAAACCAAGCTTTGTAATAGAAAAAAAAAGTTAAAAGTACTAAATATTGATTGTTAAAAACTAAAATTAAACTTATTTTTAAAACTTATAAAATGTAAAGAAGAAAATCTTCGATTTTGAATCCGCCAATCCAACTTATAAATTGAATTTCATCTGCCCATTCGCGTATGCAAGGAAAGGGGATAATGGGGGTAATTATCCCCTCCCAAGATTCGTAAAAAGTGAGAATTTTTCCACAAAAATGCCCCCAGTTTTTTTGCCCCCAGCGCAAAAAACTTTCTTTATTATTACTGAAATTATACCTATTTTAGTAGTATTCGTTTAAAATGAGGTCCTTAGCCTGAATTCATGTATCAAAAATGCAAATTGTTTTGCCTGCGGCGCGCAAGTAATCTCTAGTTATGTAAAAAATTTACATAAACTGCATAAAATTTTGTTTGTGGGACCTTAACACATATTAATAATTGCTATTATTTATTAAGTATGTGTGGCTGGACTGAATTGCCTCTCGCAAGATCAGGCCTCTATCAGCATCGTAGCTAGCCTCAGTTTTCAGGGGGGCCGTGGCGTAGATCTATTTTTTCATAGATATTTTTATAGTAGAGGGGGGAAAGCCCCCCGTGCCTCCTAGCTACAGCAATGTCCTACTCTCTACTAATAAAAAATACAGAAACAATATACCTAATATGTGCATCACATAAAACATGGGCCACAGCCTCGCTTAAACACTAGGCTAGCTTAAGGGCCTAAATAGGGGGGAAGTAGTTAGTAGGGTTAAATATCCCCACCTTGCCCCAAAAAATTAGTTCATTGTGGATATATTATATTACAATGATTTTTTTTTATATTCTGAATTCTTGGGCTAGCTACACGTCGATGGAGATTAGATAAAATGTATTTCTTTATGGACTGACCCCTTGATTTATTTGTGGTTTTTTGCATTTTTGTATTTATTTGTTTTTGAGTTTAAATATTTTTTATTAATAAAATTAATCATGCAAATTCCATGGAAAAAATTCTAACTATATGGATACAATCTCAAAAACTAAAAGCCAAAAGTGACAGATAAAATTTAATTTGACAGTTGGATTATTTATATTTTTTTAAATAAAAAAGCAATTTACAATCAATTGTTTTTTTTAAATAAAAAAGTTATAGACCCCCTCTTAAAATGTAGACTACTTAGCTTATAAAGGGCTATTAAAATGAGGTTTTTACTTTTTTCTATATCCCCTAGAAATACCTAAACCCCCCAAAAAGATCGATATTGATATACATACAGGGTGTATTAAAACGCAAAGGAAGCGAAATATATACAGTATGTCCCCCTAAGTTGGAATCATATGAAAAACTTTTTTATTATTAATTTTAGGAAAAAAAGTTATTCTTCAAAAAAAATCCTGCATTATCTAAAACCTAGAGTACAGTCATCAAATATCAAATTTTTTCAGTGGTATACGAGGTTTGTCAAAAAGTATGAGTTTTACTCAAGAGTAAAGTACCTTTAAATTTGCAAAATAAATGAATATGCACTTATTACGCGTTTTAATTTCAAAATTATTAGAAAACATCGAAAAACTAAAACTAATCACAAGAGATACATGTTCATTCAAAATAGAAAGAGTAGTAAAAAATAAAATAATCTGAAGTTTTAAACGTAATTTTTAATTCTGATCAACTTTTTTTAGTAACATTTTTCGATATTGTCAAATTTAAAGGTACTTTAATCTTGAGCAAAACTCATATTTTTTGACAAACCTCGTATACCACTAAAAAAATTTTGATATTTATTTATGAAAAATAACTTTTTTTTCTAAAATTATTAATAAAAAAGTTTTCCATATGATTCCAACTTAGGAGGACATACTGTATATATACATTTATATATGTATAAGTCGAAAACGTAAACGTCTAAGCATATTAAATAGGCAGTAGCTAGAAAAGGAATAATATTTGATTAAATTACGCGGTATACCAACCAAATTCTAAATACCTTATTCATAATGATCGAGTTCGACCAAACCCACCGGGGCTCCCGAGAGGCTCTCTCTCTTTAATGCACCACATTCAAAAGAGCGGAAGAATTGCCAAGCGCCCCGGGTTGTCTACGCGAACTCACTAACTGTCCACCTATTGAAAAATCAATCTGGGGAAAGTAGGAGAATTGTAAAGTAGATAGGTATAATTGTCTTTGGTATGGCAACACCGCCGACTCATTCAGGCGACTCAATTAGCAATTAATATTTACACCGTCGCGTATAGTCATCTAGTATGAGATTTCGGTAACAGGGGCCATTTTTGGATCAGGCGTCTTTTATATTAGTTTATGATTTTACCTACTTCAAGTAGAATATCTACCTAAATAATGGTAATTGTTTTGGCTCTTGACTTCGTAAAGCCAGTTTTTACAACAAACTTCTTACTTCGAAATGAACTGTTCCATTTTTTATTTAGTGTTAAACTTCCTTACTTTTTACCGTCCCATTGGTGTTTGATTTATTTATCTGGAGCTGCTGGGAAGTCGCTGATTTGTCTCAGCTTTCTGTGCTGTCTTTTTATTTCTAAATAGCTGAAACCATTGTGGAGTAAAAATGCAGAAGAAAAGTGGAGTAACATTTTATACCCTCTCTTTTATTTTAGCGTAATAATTTTTAGACAATTTTTTTTCAGTCCAATGGTCCTTATTGTCTAAAGCGCTTGATCAGTATTCTATCTATCTATCCATCTATTCTATATTCCCCCAATATCTTTCACTCCTCTCTGTCTGTCGCCGTGTTGATCCATCTAGTTCTCGAGTGTTTCTTCAAATCGTCCGCTCATCTCATTTTGGGGTATTTCCCTACTTCTTTTATATTCCCGAGGTCTCCAGTTTACAACACATTTGTTTCATTGATCGTCTTTTTGTCTGATAATGTGACCAAGAAATTCGTCAAAAGGGTCAAAATCTAAAATTAAAATTGGAAATCGACTTTCAAAAGAATTCCTGGTAACAAAAGGCTTAAGACAGGGATGTTGTATCTCTCCAACTCTTTTTAAAACATATATCGCAGTAGCTCTAAAAAACTGGAAACGTAAAGTGCACGGCATGGGAATACAACTTAACGACCGATTTACCATATACACACTACAGTTTGCTGACGACCAAGTAATTGTGGCTAATGATAAAGAAGACATGGAGTATATGATGAGAAAGTTAACAGAAGAATACCAAAAGTGGGGATTAACAGTGAACGTGGACAAGAGACAGTACTTATGTATTGGAAACGAATCCAGTGAGTTAGTACTAGTAAATGGACAAACAATATCTCCATGCAATGAGTATGTATACTTGGAGTGTCACATTTGATAAGACAGGAAAAGACTGTAAAGAATTGGAAAAAAGAATAGTAAAAGCAAAAAAATTATTGGATATCTTAACAGTATTTTATCACGGATCAAAGGTGATCTGTGATTTTATGGAGCAGAGAGATAAAAAAGAATATAAAATTTAACATATATGAAACAATGGTCAAAAGCACGCTGTTGTATGGAATAGAGACTTGTCGCGTAACAGAAAAATATAAAACAAAAATGGAAAGTGTCGAAATGGATGCAATATGAAGATCAATTTGAATATCTAGAATAGATCACATAAGAAATGAGATCATAAAAGAAAGAATGGGAATCGAGGGAAGCATAACGGATGGCATCACTAAAAGGCAACTGATATGGTACGGCCATGTACAACGGATGAACGACGAAAGATTACCAAAGCAGGTCCTAGAATGGCAGCCAATAGGGCGCAGAAAAAGAGGGCGTCCTAAACTAGAATGGCAATAGTCAATCCAAAGATCAATGAGTTAAAAGAATCTGACAGAGGATGATTGTCAGGATCGAAGGAGGTGGAGAATAGGCGTCGGACAACGTAGAAAAACGTTCTAAACCGACATAGTAGTAGTAGTATTTATATTTATGTCTTTGTTTATAACTTTCGAAAGGCAAAAATACTGTCAATAATACTGATCGTATGAGGGCCGCCTAATAGTAGAGTAAATTTCTAAAAAAAAGCTTCAAAAAGGGTATATTTTTTTATATTTGGGATAGCAGTACCTATGACCCAAATTGCCTGTTTTAGAAGAAATGAAATTAGTTTCGATGGATTTTGCTTTACCCGAACCTACTTACTTAAAAATTTATAAAAAAATTTGACACCTGTCACTGTCACAAAACAAAATGGCGGCTAATTTCGAAAAATTCATTTGTTATCGATATTTCCTTTAATTTTTGGGCCATATTTATTTTTGACACCTCATAAAGCTAATTACCATTTCTTTAAACCAACTAAAAAAAAATGTTGCTCAGCCGATACAACGATTGCGCCTAATGGGGGCAATTCTTTAAAATTTGAAATAATTTGAAACAATCTGAAAAAATTTGACGCCTCAAATTTAAGCCCTAAATCATGGCAACATCGTAAATTTCAGTTTTTTGTACAGCGGCAAAAACCGAAAAATGAGGAAAAATATAATCTAAAACCTACATCTAAACTCGATTGCTGATAGTTCAATATTTTTCCGGGATTGTTGATGATGCACAGGTTCTTAAAAAATTGTATTTTTCCGGAAAAAAAACAATAACAAAACCATGAGACGTTTTTCTTATTTCGTTAAAGTTGGATTCAAATAACACGAACATGACATGCAAAGTACAGCCGACCACAAAATCCACGTAATTTAATTTTAACGAAATCAAATGAATTTTAGGAAAGAAAACGATAAGTTGATAAATTTATGAAAAAAAATAATTTTCGGATTTATTGCAACCCGTGGCCCAAAAAATAACCTTTGAATATATAAATATCAAACTTGTTATTATTATCATATAATTAAAAATAATGTTTGTCTAATATTTCTTATGATCAGGTATGAGAAGAGATAGAAAAAAAGTCTGCCAAACCCAGGTTATAAAGGTTAGGTTCAGGTCTGCTACAGGGTGACCTTAAAATCTATTATAGATTTGTTTAGAAATTCTAGTTCTCTACTTAACAATAAAAAGTTGAAAATAGCCCAAAAAGTTAAACTATGTATTAACGGATTATTTCAAATTTAGGTTCAGGGGGTGAGTTACAGGGTGATATCAAAAATAGTTGTACAATTTACATTGTTAAAAACAACTTTGTCAGGGGTTTTACTTAGCAAACAAGAGTTAGAAATACCTTAAAAAATCATATCACTAACTTATTGTATTACCTTTAGAGCCAGCAAGTGAGCTACTGGGTGATATCGAAATTACTAGTGTATTTTTCTAAAAATCACATTTTTAGAAAACAATGTTGTCAAGAGCTTTCATTATCAAAAAATGCTTAGGAACACGTTAAAAAATCATAACATTAACTGACTGTATTACCTTTAGGTCCTTGGAGTAAGGTACAGGGTGATATCAAAATTAGTAAAACACTTTTGTAAAAATCACAATTTTAAAAATCAACTTTATCAGGAGTCTTGGTGAGCAAAAAATAGTTAGGAATATGTAAACAAACCACACCATTCACTAACTGCGTTACATTTAGGTCCAGTAGGTAAGATACTAGTAGTAAATTCTTTTATAAATCATATTTTTAAAAATAACTTTTGGCCTCACCTTACTGTTTACAAACCAAGAACATATAAGTTAGGGTTTCTTGAGCGATCTATTAAAAGAATATTACGTTAATTACTTTTCCGCACAATTTTACTTTTTCGCATCATTTTTACTTTCCTCACGATTTTTTTCGCACGTCCAAATTTCAAGAACCTTCCCGTCCACAATCGTTTTCAAATGAAAACCCGTTCTCCTACACACAAGTTTCATTTTCAAGAAGTGCTGCTGTACCGATGCTACCAGAAGCACCGAATGAAGAATCATGTAATGTGTTACAGCCTGTACAGACCAATATACCTTTCTCCATTCACTACAGTAGTAATTCTAAGCAGCAAACTGATCAAGGCATTTCTGTAGTGGGCCAAACACCAACCAATCAAATTCCAATAAGAAACGACGTTATTCAAGATGTTGCGGCATCTGATGTATATTGAAGCATGCAACAAACAGAAAGTGCACTTTCAATTTCAATATCTACCATCGTTAACTTTTTCGTTATTGTTATTTAAATGTTCTTTACATAAAGTTTCTTTTTAATATATCATAATAAAAAAATCCTGTTTTAATATTTTTCCGTGCATAAAAAAATCAAGTAAAAATAAAAGTTAAAAAACGTACGGAAAAGTAACTTTTCCGCACTAGTGCTGAAAAATTTCTTTTCCGCACGATTTTTGTTTTGTTAAAAATGAAGATATTTAGGACTCATTAAATGATTTATGTAACTATTCTATCTTACGTATCATTTTCTAGCATTATTATAAAATCTTTGCGAATTAAAACATGTTTTTTGATAAAGAAGATGGACAAAAACACTCGTAGGAAAAACATTGTACCTAATTCTTGCGGAAACTATCTTTTCCATCCTTGACGGCTTGCCCGAACTCCGCTCCGCGTCGATTGTGCAACTGCCGTCGCGTGCGGAAAAGTACCTCTTTCCGCACTTGTTAGGTAAATAACTATTGTACAAACAATTAAAAGCCTAAGCGATACAAAAAAATATTTATGTAAAAGATATTTAAAATTTAAAGATAAAAGACCTTAAGTGGGATGAAACTACTGCTTTTGTTGATTTGGAGTTTTCAGTAAAAATAGCTAAAGAAGTAAAGAAATATATCCCTTTATCAGACAACCAAATAACTATGTAGCGGTACAGGTATTAACAGATTTTTTGAAAGAAATGCAAAATATTGAGTCGCTTCACTTTGGAAGAAGTCTATATACAAGTAATTAAATAAAACTAAGAACGACATACGGGACAAAAATATTTGTGTGCAGGTTGTTGTTTGTCAATGTAAATAAATGTAATATTTATTATGTGTATTTGTACATTTTTATATTGAGCAAGCTTAATAATTATAAGGATTTGATTTGGCTCGGTTTGGTTATGTTAAATATATAACTTGGGTGTTAAATTGTTGCCTAAAAAACATGCAAATTTGTGAAATAACAACGAAGAGAGTTTTTTCCTGTAAATAAATGTGCAGATTTTTATATTTATCGTGTATGTTTGTAAATGTTTACATTAGGCAAGCCTAGTGAAGGCTTTCGTTTTGTTACATTAAATATATATTTTAGGGCCAAGATTCTAAAATATCTTGTAAATTTGTTAATTAACAAATCAAACAAATGTAAAATATTTGTAAAAAAATTTTGATTTACTATAAATTTGTGAATTAACAACGAAGGCAGGCAGGTTTTTCTGTAAATAATTATTGTACATTTTTATATTGACCAACTTTATTTATATGGGTTTGGTTCGGTTTGGTTATACTTGATATGTATTATAAAGCCATGATTTTTTCAAACTAACTTGTGAATTTGTAAAAGAACAAGGAACCAAGATGTTGTTACGTAAATAAATGTAGGGATTTTTGGATTTCTTATGTGTATTTGTAAACTTTTATTTTGACCAAGGTTAGTTAGGGGCTTAGGTTGATTTGGTTATATTAACTAATATGTTTTAATGTCAAAATTTTATCATATTAACTTGTAAATTTGTCAAATAAATAGTAAAAGTTTTTCACGTAAATATATGTGAATATTTTTGGATTTATTTATTAATTTCACCCTGTAGCTCACCTCCCTTGTTTTTTAAAAACGTGATTTTTCAAAATCTTTACTGCTATTTAGATATCACCCTGCAGCTTACCTACTGGAAGTAAATGAAATTTAGTAAGTGGTATGATTGCTTAACGTGTTCCTAACTATTTTTTGCTAACAAACGCTCCTGACAACGTTGATTTTTAAAAACGTGATTTTTACGAAATTTTATTACTAATTTCGATATCACCCTGTACCTCATTTCCTGGACCTAACGGTGATACAGTCAGTTAATGGTATGATTGTTTAACGTATTCCTAACTATACTTTGCTAACAAAAGCTTCGGACAACCTTGCTTTTTAAAAATGTGATTTTTAGAAAATTTACACACACTAATAATTTCTATATCACCATGTAGCTCAATTCCTGGACCTGAAGGTGATAAAATCTGATAATGGTATGATTGTGTAACGTGTTTCAAATAATTTTTTGCTAACGAAAGCTCTTGACAACATTGTTTTTAAAAATTTGTTTTTTAGAAAATTACGCTTCTAATTTCGATATCACCCTGTAGGTCTCTCACGTCCTGGATCTAAAAATAATACAATAAGTTCATGATACATATTTTAATGTATTTCTTACTCTTATTTGCTAACTAAAACTCCTGACAGAGTTGTTTTTTAAAAATGTGATTTTAATTAAGATTTACTACTATTTTCGATATCACCCTGTAACTCACCTCCTGGACCAAAATTTGATCTAATCCGTAAATAGTAGTTTTTTAGGGCTATTTTCAACTTTTTATTGCTAAGTAGAAAATTAGAATTTTTTAACAAATCTATAATATTAGGCACACAAGAAATTTTACATAATTATACAAACATTATTTTTAATTATACGAATTTATAGAAAGTTTGAAATTTATGTTTTAAAGGTTTGTTTCTTGGGTCCCGTTCATTTTATTCATATTATGAACCTATTTTCAGGTCGGCTGTACGCAGTTCCCTGCCTATATGTGTGGCTCCCTCTAGGGAGCGTGTCGCAAACTTAAGTTTTCCTTGCACAAAGTGACCACGTGGTCGTGGCACCCCTGAAAAATTCCGCCTTCGACTTATTTTCGTCAGATGGAGACTGTGGCGACTATTCTTAGGGTCACTGCATCCTGAAAGCCTGGCATCTTCCAACGAGCGGATAGTTCACAACTTGCATTCCATTTGCTATTGGTTGACATAGTCAGGCGGGATTTTTAAAATTAAAACTCTCCTGTCCTCGTTTTGGGAGGTTGAAATCGGTGTTAAACCAAACTGAAACAAAACCTAACCGTGGTCAATTGATGGGAAACGTATCCTGACCGGGGCGTATCTGGACAGGTTAGGATACGTTGTCGAATAATTTATCAGGGTTAGGTTAACACCGATTTCGACAGGAAAACAGGATAAGGAAGCTAATTAAAAAAAAAATAATATGTTTTTAAAAAACAATAAAAAAAAAACTCATCGGCATATGCATAGATTTAGTTAAATTCAATAGGTATGTACTGCACAAACCACTACTCTTTTTAGTCACTTACAACTAGTATATATTCGTATTTTACGCCGAAAGCTGTAAACATAAAGTTTGTTAAATGCTTGACTGGTGGCACCATCTCTTAATATAATATAATAATAATCTTAAACGGCAACGTTCAACATTAAAAAGTCAGCTGACTATTTCGACCAATAGCAAACGGAATGCAAGTTGTGAACTAGCCGCTCTCCCAGGGGTAGCGACACCAAACATAACCTCATTTACGAAAAACTCAAATCTGACACTGTCAGGAGCATAGCTTTTTTTATGTTTAAAAAAATTAAATGGTTTACAAATGTTACGTAAAGAACTGTCCGTCACATCCGGTATATAAATTTTACTGTCCAAATAAACAAACCTAAAAAAACTAAGTTTTTTATGATTTCAAATTTATTAGGACCCTGTGTCCAGCAGTCCACACAGCGAAGGAAACCAAAAATATAGTTTGCATGTTTTATATATATTCTAAAATATAGAAAACTATTATGTTGGGTTTTGTATTATTTAATAAATGTTTTATGCTCTCTACGGAATAAAGGTGTACGTTTAATCCCTTTTTTCATGGGCTAAGGTAGTATTTCTTGTCTCCAGTGATTGAAAGTAATTTCTTTAAAACCATAAAGGCAAAATATAGGTTTTTGGATTATTTTATTTTATCATAATACAAAAAACAAAAAGGAATATATACACGATACCGATTATTTTGTTCCAGCTTGCCGTAAGCTTACTTTACTTTGCCGATGGCTTGGTTCGTTTTGATCGTTATTGTGTCCTTAGGCATAGAATATTGCTTCCATATAAACGAAGCATTTAACTTTCTAGACTTCTCCAGGCTGTAAACCAGGAAACTGTGAAATTTTCGAAATTCTGTTTATTGCATCATTTCCATGCCCATCTCAAAGTAAGAATATGCTTTATTTTCCATCTTCGAGAAATGTAATTCGAACTTTTTCTCGAGTAAACTTAATTAGTTTGTTATGAAATAAATAATATTTTTCCACATTGTTTGTTATAAGGTCACTCATCGTCAAGCAAGCTTTACCTTGCTTGACGATGAGTGACCTTTGTTTGTTAGCATCTGACTGACTTTTGTTTAATGTAATGCCATGACAACTATCACTGCCCACTGTTTTTTTATATACTTGACATGCTAAAACTACAGTACGGTAAGTGGTTTAATACCTATTTATTTAGTTTATGATTATTATTATTTTTAGTATATAAAAATAAACCTTGGCATTAAAGTCCCTTTTAGTCACTTAGCAAATTATAGCCCTTCTTCCGGTCGAGCATGAAAATTCCCGCCGTGGTATTAAAAGTAAACACTGCACGCTCCAGGTTTATAATATACCTACTATTATTTTTATTATTGTTCAAAAAAAAGCGTGCGGCGAAGAAAAGGTCGAAAATACAAAAAGTCGAAAATACAAAAGTTCGAAAGTACAAAAGGTCGAAAATACAAAAGATTGAAAAACAAAAGGTTCAAACAAAGATCGAAAGTAGCTACACTGTAATGATTGCAAAACAAAGTAGAATTAAGAGACACACAGGTACACACACACACACTCATAGAAAAGTTTTTAAAAAATCAACATCCAATAAAAACTCAAGGTAGCAACACGACGGGTCGCAGAACTTTGTTCGAAAACATTTTCTTCGAACGGAAATTTTTATGAAAACCATTTCTTCTAATGAAAATTTGTTTGAAAACATTTTTTTTAAACGGAAATTTATTCGAACACCATTTCTTTGAACGGAAATTTGTTCGTAAGTAATAGTTGTTCAAAAACATTTTCTTCGAATAGAAATCATTTTCTTCGAAAGCAAGTTTTTCGATAAAAGACGCTCTAGACCTGGATTTCCAAACCTAACACAATTCATATAGTTTGACTACGGCAAGGTCTTTTTAACATATTTTTTCAAAAAAACCCTGACTTCTTTCCCGGGATCGTAAACATTCTGAAAATTTGTCTACTTTCCTCCTTTTGGAAGGTCGAAATCGGTATTTTCCTAAACTTTGTCAATTGATCGCAAACGTATCCGAACCGGTCCAGATACCTCCTGATATGCTCAATTAAGAAAGGTTAGAGTAACACCGATTTCAACCTTCCAAAATGAGGACCGGAAAGCTAATTTAGGGAAATCATTTTTCGACAATAGGTCTCGGTTGGTTCGGTTTGGTTTCACACCCTCTAGGATCCCGGGAAAGAAGTCAGGGAAGTTTTTATTTCCAAAAATTGTTAGAAAAAAACCCCATTAGTCGAACTATATGAGTTGTGTTAAGTTTGGCAAGCCAGGTCAAATTTTTTTTTCGAAAAATTTGTTTTCGAAAAAATGTTTTTGAACAAATTTTCATTTAAAAAAAATATTTTCGAACAAATTTCCGTTCAAAGAAAATGTTTTCGAACACATTTCTGTTCGAAGAAAATGATTTCGAAAAATTTCTGTTTGAAGAAAACGTTTTCGAACAATCTTTTGTTCGAAGAATATGTTTTAGAACAATTTTTGGTTTAAAGAAAATGATTTTCGAAGTTTATGCTTTCGAACAATAATATTAAGATATTTATATGAAATGTACTATAAAAATATAAATAATTAAGCCGAACCTTACGAAAACTCGAACTGTATTTGGGCATTTTTTGTCTTTTGATAAAATGTAAAATTCGGAATAAAAAGATACTAAAAAAAACCACAATACCAAAAACACCCAAAAAAAATGGGAAAAAACCTTGGAAAATAAATTAAACAGTGCGAAAAATAGCGTATAAACATCGTGATAAAATTTTCATTTTATCCCTTGATATATTATATACTATTAATAAACTTTTAACATAGAAATGGATTTCTGTCCTGTTTGTTTATTTATTACGTATTATTTTTATACAAAAACAGAAATAATATTTAAAAGAAAATAATTTTTAACAATAATACCTACAATAAATATTCATAACCCAAAAACTCAAGGAACATATTTTTTATTTCTTAAGCTGTATAAAAACGAGTTCTTTTTAAGTTCTATTAAAACATTTGTCTTTTCTCAGACTGTATAAAAATGAGTATTTTTCACGAATGTCTATGGAATTTTGAGTACGGTTTTGACACTCGTGTCGCTACCCCTGGGAGACGCTAGACTTCCAGGATGCAGTGACCCTAGTATTTTTAATTACACTATCCAAAACCTTATGGGCGCAGCTTTCGTGTTCGTTTACGACAGAGACAATTTATTATTTTCTCTCTGGTTTACGAAGGACTCAGCCGCATGGGCCGTCACTGAAGAACAGCAGTTTCTATATGGGAGGACACCCCAGAATAAAAAACTATATACGTGCCTAGCTTTTTTAAAAAGTAAAAAAATAATCACCACTTCAACAATTTGACAGGATCTTCACTTAGTCAGATTTTTCTGGCAGATTTTAAAGAAATAATTTGACATTCCCTTAAAATTCCGTTCAAATATAACGGTGGCAACAGCGTAGAGCTAATTTTGTAGCGACCCTTCCACGACATGCAGTTAGTCCCTCTTTGTTAATTTTACCGTGAAAAACAAAGAAAGAAAGTAAACTTAGCTGACCTCATAAAGAAAACGAATAGGACTCATAAATTTGAAAGAAATGTGACGAAATGTGACGAAATTTGACATTTCAGTTTGTGTGGTTAATAGTGAATTTATTTACAATTTTTAAATTAAAAATTTTCAGCAAATTACGGGTTTTTAATTAAAAACAAATATTATATCGTGACGCTACATCTATCAAAAAGTGGGAAATGGCCTTTTAGGTAAGTTTTTAAGTTTAAAAATTGCCTTTTAAACGAGAAATCTTAAGCGCCAGATTATGTCACATTTTGTCAAATTTCGCCAGATTTTTTGAAATGTAAAGAATTGACCCCAATATGTCAAAAAGGGGGCCTTCATAACCTTTAAACCAAATTTTATTTGTGGTTGAATTGCTACTGATCCCGAAGGTGCTATAGCCTATATTTTTTAAACAGGAATCAACATGGCGATCCTCAGACGCCATCTTCTCACATGATGTACGCTTTTAGGTATACAAATTATCTAAATTTTAGGCGATTTTATTTAAACTCCTTTGATCACCAATTGCAAATGTCCTCTAATTTGCTGCAAGCAGTTACTTTGTAGTCTTCGCTGCTCTCATCTCCCCTCCTGTCATTCCCCCCACCCTATTCAAAAACCATATTCACATAATTTTAGCAAATATAGGGCGATATCAAAAATCATTTCTGCATACGCTTTCAGATTTTTTTTCCAACACCATTTTACTAGTCCCCCCTCGTCTCTTTCTCTCTCCTCGCCGCCCTCCTTATTAGTAATAGTTATAATTATAACTTTTACAAATATAAAGCGATTTCAAAAATTCTTTCTGCACACGTTTTAAGGCTTTTTTTCCAATATCATTTTACTAGTTTCCTTCTCCGTTTCTTCTCCCTTCTCTCCTTATTAGCAGTGGCGCACCCAGGAATATGTCTTGGGAGGGGCCCGAGGCCTCTTGGGGGGGCCCGAAGCCTCATGATGTCGAATTTTAAGCTATTTTTTGGGTGCGCCCATGTTATTAGTAATAGTAGTTGCTATACCTATATCATAAATATAGAGCGATTTCAAAAATTCTTTCTGCACACGCTTTAAGATTTTTTTCCACACCATTTTACTAGTTCCCTCCTCCCTCTCCCCTTCCCCACCTTCACTCAATGGAAGGTAACACTGTTCGCATCCGTAGAAAAGCTACACGTACTTTTTGGGTAAAGCTAAATGAATTGTAAAGGCATAGTGCTTTTTTAAGGCTGAATAAGAAGAAACCTCAAAGTTGGAAAAAAAAAAATAAATAAAAAAAATACCCAACTGCTAAATTTACTTGTAACTACTAGTCGCAGTTGGGTACATAATTACCTGATTCGTAAATATAAAACTGTATAATTTCGTAAGTGTGCTTTGGGCATCAAAACTAAAAGTTGAAGCCTGTCGTACATTATTATAGGTATACATATCAATTTTGTACTCAACTGCGACTAGTTGGTACAGTCGGGGACTTTTTAAATTGCCGCTGTATTTTTCAAAATTAATCATTTAAAGAAGTCAAAACACACAATTTTTTTGTTTCGATTCAAACTACTTTTCCGAATTTCAAATAGAAATAATTTTTATTTTCAAGGGCAGAAATTTAAAAAGTCCCCGATTGTACAAGTAAATTTAGCAGTTGGGTGTTTTTTTTATTGAAAAATTTGTTTTATTGTGCAAAATGGTACATGCTTTCTATTCGTCAAGATTCATTTTTTTGCTATACAAGTTTATTTTTTATCACGGGCGTTTGTGCGAAATTGTCTTCGGTATTTTTGAAGCCAATGGTACGTTAGGTTCGGTTCGGTTTGGTTGACTTTTTTCGGTTGACGTACAGTTTTTGTATAAAATAAATAAATTGATTCACCTCTTACGAGATAAAACAAATTCTACTATAAAATGCCAAAGTATTAGAGTTAAGAGGTTTCGAACATAATATTAGCTTCGTTCCATCAGGCCGTTCGACATAAAACCGTCCGAAAAATCCTATTTGCGTTCCAGGTCGAAGTTGTACTGTTATCGGACAGTCAGTTTTCCGTTCCATCAAGCCACCTAAACTGGTTTCAGACTCCTCTGAAATACAAGGATTGAAGACAGGCGCATTAAATATGTTTGCTGTCTCTTTTTTTGTCTGTGTTTATCTTATGTTGCACTGGAAAAATTGTATGTACACACGTGCTCATAAAAATCCCGTACATGAAAAATTTAATTGATAATTTTGAGTGTAGGTTACTGAAAATCCAGCTAAGTCTTGGCATTTTTAATATTTTTGTGACATCCAAAATGTCAATTTGTTTATTGTCATTTGGTACTATAACTATAAACTTATAGTTGAGGATGTAATATAAGTGACACCGCGCCATAGTTATGGCAAACCTAATTTTGCGGCAAATTCTAAGTAAAGAAGCCTTAGAAAATTAGTATTTCACTCTGTACATGCAGTGTGCCGTTTTATATGTGTATGATAAAACGCTGAGATTGTTAAATAAAGATTCGAAACATAAAAGAGAATCCAAAGTTATATTAAAATGTGCGTAAATATTGATTTAGTTTGCAAAAATGGTAATTTGTTTTGTAAGAAGCTCGGTCGTATTTTGTTTGACATTAAACAGTCAAAGCAACAACGAACAGAAAACCTCAAAGCCCGCCTAAATCAGTATGTTGGTAACAACCAGATAAGAGTATATATATATATATATATATATATATATATATATATATATATATTCATTTCTAATGCAATCGTTTAGAAGAAGACATAAATACAAAGAAAGTAAAATAGTAAGCTATAATGACTAATTAGTGCAGTGCCTCGTCTTGGGAATCAACAGCGGCGTTCGGTATTTGCATCTAAGACGCGACAGATTTTTGTTCACGTGATTACAGATTAGTCTGAGCCAATTGGAATTACCGAACGATCCGGATAAAATCGATCAAATTTTTATAAATTTTTTGTTATGACCCTAAATATAACCAAAAATATTATGTACATATTGCAACTTACGCCCAGATATAATTTTGACAAAATTGTCCTGTGATGTCGGAATTTTATATAATTTGTTGTCTTCAACATCAAATAATTCAGTTTCAATCTTTTTACATAAAAAATATTTTTGTAAACAAAACAAATACTCAACATGACGTCACAATCTCGGATCAATCTGTTTCGTCGATCAAAATCGACGGAGCAACCAGATTTATGTCCGACTAGTCTGAGCGGAATTACCGAACGATTCAGATGTACCTCCCCTAGATCTAGATGGAATAAAGGAACGATTTCGATCAGACGTAAATACCGAACGCAACTAATATCAATAAAAAAATTAAAGGAAGTCCGTGCTAGAGACCCTGTATGTTTGACATATTTTAAATAAAAGAGACGCGACAAACTCTTCAAAGTCAAATTTGTTTAAGTCATAAGCAAAGGATGAAAATATCGGTCCTCTATACTCTAGCAATGTTTGGAGAGAGACGCACCTTCTGTCCTTGTTAATTCATAAGCGTGGGAAAATAAAAAAAAATTATTTTCAAAAAAACCTATATAGGGGGTACGGACAAACGTGTTTGTTTAGATGTTGCATGATGATTGATGTCACTCACCGCTGACAATTTAAATTATTTTAGTGAAACGCCAATGAACTTGGCAAGAAAATAACATAACCAAAAAATGTTAATTTTAGTGACTTTGATGGGTTTGTCGCGTCTCTTTTGTAAAAATATGTCTTACATACAGGGTCTCTTATCCGTGCCACTGCATGTACCCCTCTACTCCCTTCCCGCCCACCACGGTTTTGATGACGCGGTGCCACTGTAATACAATATCGACTATTATTATATATTATAACTAACAAATTTCCATGTACGTGTTTTTTATGAGCACGAGTGTACATTCTCCATATACATAATATTCCTACGTAAGTTATACGACCGACGTCGACCTTACCTGGAATCATCTAGAGAAACCCGACTACCTCTAAACCTACCGGAGATGAGGAGTTGCATTTCATTTCATTTGTTGTAAACGTTTTTACCTTAGTATTCTTAAGTCTATTATTGTACTCGCATCAATAAAATAAACATTTATTATAAAGCATAAACTCGAAGTGGTTGTTCGATTACTTAATTGGCGCAGTCAACGGAGTTCGAAGTTTCAAACGCATCGCGATCGGTTTATTCGGCTTCAATAACGTTTGGTGATTGGCGATTGGCAGTGTGGATTTTACAAAATTGAAAATCCCAGTCTATCGAAGACCTGTGAAACACAATCATCGGGAACTAGAACAGCATCGTCTAGTTTCGCAAGGATAAGGTTTTTTGTGAGGACAAAATCGCCTAGCAGAACCTTGTTCTTATAGAGGAATGACCACCTTCGCTGTTTACCTGCTTATGTAAGTTGCAATTTATGTCTGATTCCGACGATCAAGTAGATATAATTGAGTGGCTCAAAAATTTAAGACTTGAAACCAACCTCCCTCAGAACTTAAACGCGCAAAGTTCTTCATTCAGTAATCCTTCTCAAACATTGCAGGCGAGCGAATCTCCGCAATTCGATTTTTTGTCAGCTTCTAAAGAAAGCCAGACCTTTCTAACAAATTTGATAAAAAGTGAAAATTCTAAAATGAGTTTTAAACCAGAATATCTCAATTGCGTACCCAAATTTGATGGAAATTCGAATGATTTATATAGGTATATCAGTATTTGTGACAAAATTGTAGAAACATTTTTAAATACAACCGACCCGGAATGTTTCCAAAATATTTATTTGTTGAACTCGTTAATAGGAAAACTCGACGGCGAAGCAAGTACTGTCGTAAATATTGATTCATCAACTTCTTGGGCCGATATTAAAAACACCCTTATTCGAAATTTTGCCGACCAAAAAGACGACGTTGCTCTTACAAAAGATCTATGCTCATTAAAACAAGATTCAAATGAAAGTTACACACAATTTTATAACAGAGTTTTACACACTCTTAATTTGCTCTCCTCGTACATAAACACCCACATAGGCACTGAAGAAAATAGAAAGTCACGAATTGATTTTTCTAAAAACCTTGCACTTAAGACATTTTTGTCAGGTTTAATTGACACAGATTTGGCACGAGCCATCCGATCCATGAAGCCTCACGATCTAACAACAGCCTTGCAATATGTCACCGATGAAATGAATAGTTCCTATCTGAAACAAAACGTGTCATTGCCTCTACCTCCGTTTAATCACATTCAAACGCCCCAAAGATTTTTCTCTCCTAGACCAAGTTCCATACAATCTAATGCTTATGCACCAAGTCGTTTTTTTAGACAACCGCCGATAACATTTAGGCCTCAGTCTTTTTATCCTCGACCGGCGTACAGACCACAACAAAGATTTGCTACAAATAGTCAAGATTTTAGGCCACAAAACAAAGTTCGCTCCCAACAAATTCCCCAAAAAGCCTTACCGCCGCTCACACCTATGTCAATATCTACGCGCAATAGTTCAAAAATAACGCCAAATAGCAGCTATTATAAACATAATAACTACCAACCAAGCACTTCACAAATGCAAAAAATGGAAGTGGAAGAAATGTATAATACCGAAGCCAACCAACTTTCAATATGATCAAACTTTTACAGATCAGTATTACAATGAATATTACCAACAAAACGGTTACTACCCTGAGGATAATCAATTTTGCCTTTTGGAACGTTTGGATAATTGCCAAATCTTTACATCCGAGTCCAGTGATAATGATTTTTTACTATACAACGCAAACGAGCAAACCGATTTAGATGCCGTAAATTTTACAGAGGTCCTCAGTCGGGTCACCAAACTATAACACCGCAAGAAATACCCTTTAATATGAATAGCTCCAGTGAGCTACCATACATTATATTTCCGGAACACAACCTAAAAATACTAATCGACAGCGGCTCGACAAAGTCATTTTTAGATCCAAATATAACAAAAAAATTGTACCCGAACCACATAAAAAAAGATCCTTTTGTAGTCTCAACAGTATTTCAAAAGTCCGCTCATCAGTTTAGTGCGCATCTGCCTGCTCAAAATTATTTAATTTGCCAAAAGCCCAAAATCTAAAATTTTTTTTGTTTAAATTTCACGATTTTTTTAATAGCCTTATTGGGATTGACAATCTGAAAATTTTGCAAGTTAATCTTGATTTTAACTCTGGAATTCTGGCTACACCATATGCAAAGGTCAAGTTACAATTTTATAAAACCAAGTCACAAATAAATAATTGTATTACAATACCACCTCGTGTTCATCAGGTAATAAGAGTACCTGTAAACGTAAAAAATGGTGAGATAATTCTCCCATATCAAAAAATACACAATTGCGAAATCCCAGAATGTTTAACCTCAGCTAGAAATGGTATTGCCTTGACTACAATCCTAAATAATACATGTCAAAGCGTAACTATGGATTTTTCTTTACCATTTGAAGTAGAAAAATGGAACCGCAAGGAAATTGAAGAAATCAATTTTAATAATATTGTTGAAACGCATGAAACAAAATGGACCACCGATGAAATACCAGTCTACAAAAAATCGTATCCATTACCTTTTGCTCACAAAAAAGAAGTAGAAAAACAAATGAAACAGTTACTTGATTAAAAATGATTAGACCCAGCACTTCTCCTTGGAACTCTCCATTATGGGTGGTCCCAAAAAAGATGGACGCTTCAAGGGAACAACAGTATAGAGCTGTTCTTGACTTCAGGTCATTGAACTCTAAAACTGTAGATGACCGTTATCCCCTTCCTAACGTCACTTATCTCCTTGATAAACTTGGAAAATGTCAATATTTTTCAACCTTAGATTTGGCAAGTGGGTTTCACCAAATTGAGATGTCAGAAAAAGATATCGAAAAAGCTGCCTTTAGTACAGAAAACGGCCGTTTGGCTTAAAAAACGCCCCCGCCACTTTTCAAAGAGTGATGGATATTGTTTTAAGAGGCATCCAGAATGAAATGTGCTTGGTATATCAAGATGACATAATTATTTTTAGTACGTCACTACAAGAACACATTGGCCGCCTAAGAGCTGTTTTTCAACGGCTGCGTGAATCAAACTTTAAAATACAGTTAAAAAAAATCAGAATTTCTAAAGAAAGAAGTCGCCTATTTAGGCCATGTGGTGACCCCAGATGGAGTAAAACCTAATGAGGATAAAATCCGTTCCATTCTTGATTGGCCCCTTCCCTCTACCCAGAAACAGATACGCGAATTTCTCGGCCTTCTCGGATATTATAGGCGATTTATACGGGACTTTGCCCGAATCACAAAACATTTCACTAGATGCTTAAAAAAAGGCGCAAAAATTGTCCATAATGAGGAATTTTTAACTTGTTTTGACACATGCAAAAAACTTCTTACAAACGATCCTATATTACAATATCCAGACTTTAGCAAACCATTCAACCTGGCCACCGATTATTTAAGTTTCGCACTAGGTGCAGTACTTTTGCAAGGGCCCATTGGCCTAGACCTTCCCGTTGCATACGCTTCGCGTACCCTTAATGACAGTGAGACCAAACTGAGCACAATTGAACGTGAATTATTAGCTATCGTTTGGGCAACCAAATATTTTCGGCCATACCTCTTTGGACGTCTCTTTTTCATTATCACGGACCACAAGCCCCTCCAGTGGCTTCATTCCATAAAAGACCCTTCTTCCAAATTGCTCAGATGGCGTTTAAAGTTAGAAGAATATAGTTATTCTATGATCCACAGATCTGGAAAATTAAATTCTAACGCGGACGCACTTTCAAGAATAGAATTACATGTATCAGACACCGACAATCTGGACCAAATATCACACATCGCACAGGTAGACGCCATGTCAACCCGTTCGACAGGATTTCAGCAACAAGTAGATAAGACCATCACACAGAAAAAAATATCAAATAGACCAAACCCAAATAACGACGATGATATCACTATACATACTAATAACGACGAAGACCCTATCGTGGGGATTCCAATAATAGAAACAGCCGTAAACTATGGGGCCAACCAAATAATTTTTTCTAAAGTATTGCACTCTCCTGTAAAACCAAAATTACAAATACTTTTTTCGACAAAAAGACGGTATTTAGTTCAAATACCACAGAATAATTTTGAAAATGACATTATCAATTTCATAGAAGAAAATGTTTTGCCGAACAAACTTTATTATTTATATTTCCAGGAACCTGACCTCTATGAACCGTTTTGCGAAGTCGTCAGAAAGAATTTTAAATATCCTTCATTACGGTTTAAGAAATGTACAATCAAGTTACTAGACGTTACCAAAAAAGAAGACATTCCAGAAATTATAAAAAACTATCATGAAGGAAAAAGCAATCACCGGGGCGGGGCATTGACGAAACAGAATATAAAATAAAAATAAAATATTACTGGCCAAATCTTAAAAGTTCCGTTCAAACATACATAAATCAATGTGAAATTTGCCAGATTAGCAAGTACGAACGACACCCGGTTAAAGTAAAAATGAATATTACCCCCACCCCAACTAAACCTTTTGAAATCCTATACATCGACACATACCGCGGAACATAATAAATTTTTAACAGTAATAGATAGCTTTTCTAAATACGCTCAGGCATACTATCTCAAAACACTGACTGCCTCTGATATCGCCGACAAGTTATTGACATTTTTTTCACATCACGGTGTACCAAACCTTTTAGTTAATTTTGACAATGGTTCAGAGTTTAAAAATAGCGTAATTACTGAACTTTTACTTTTACACAAATTAAAAGTTCACTTTATTTCTCCAAATCGCCCCGATTCAAATGGGAGTATTGAACGGTTTCACTCAACACTGGCAGAACATATTTGTCTTTTAAATAATCAAGGATTTTCGAAAGAACCTATTACAAATAAAATTTCCTACGCGGTCCTGGCCTATAACCATACTATACATTCAGTAACAAAAATGAAGCCTATGGACATTGTAAACGGTCATATCTCGTCAGCCGACCCTTTCGACCAAAATTTAGACCATATTCTCATGAGTAACTATGTTAATGATCATAAAAAAAATCTAAATTACTGTACTCAAAAATTAACGAAAAACTAGCCTAATTCAAAACGACTTTAATCAATAAATTAAACAAAAAACGCGATGATCCTATTTTATTTCAGCCCAATCAAGAGGTTCGGTTCATATATACGTAAACATGAACGGAAAAAACTAGGAAACAAATTCTTAGAACCCACTACAACGGTGTCAGTAAACCCAGCAAGTAAAACAATATCAACAAACTCCCACGGAAAAATTCATATGTCTAATTTAAAAAAACCGCTAATTAAAAATAAATATGACTTTGGGTAACTTTTATCTTTGGGTTTTGTATTTCAGGTTCGGCCTTGCTTCCGGTCTTGAGGATGAAATGATTAGAAAGAAAAACTGGATAATAAGCTTGGAATAATGCCAATAAAATTAGGAACTGCAAAAACAATAGAATATACCTACACTTTAATTCATTACTTTGATTTACACCCCATACTGTGGGAAACCAATAAATTAAACTTAAAAGTAAATAATATCACGACTTTAATAGATAGCTATACTGGATATTCCAACGATACATAGAATTACCTAAAACTTTTAAAAATATTACAAACCAGGATCGATACCAAAATATCAGAAATTTTGCCTCATCCCAAACGATTAAGACGTGGGATGATTAACATGTTAGGGTCTGTATTTAAGGCTGTTACAGGCAATTTAGACGCATCGGATGGCAAGTACTATGAAAAAATGATTAATGAGTTACAAAATAATCAAAAAACATTGTCGACGACAATTTTAAAACAGAATTCCTTATCGATTAGTGTTATTTCTAAATTTAATCAAACGGTTCAACAAATAATTCAAAATGAAAAATTTTTAGAGTCCAAAAACAATCAGATTGCTTCAATTGTTAAAAATTCTGGCTACAGAGAAAATTCCCTTTTTATCAAAGATATTTTGCTTCAACTTATAAACTCCTATGAAATTATTCAATCAATCTTGCAAGATGTTGAAAATTCAATTACATTTTCTAAACAAAAGTCATGCATCCAAGTATAATAAAGTTATCTGATCTTCACAAAGAATTATTGTCTGTGCAAGAAAAAGTAGGAGAACAACAAATGTAAAATGTATTTTTTTATGAAAAATTTATCACTTTAGACTGTATTATTCTAAATAATACAATTACTTATTTCCTACACATTCCAATCACATCTAAAGACATTTTTGACTACTTTCATTTATATCCCGTGCCAATACAATTTGAGAGCAGTTGGTTTAAAGTTGTTTTCCCGCGGAAATTTTTTTTGATAAAAAACAAATTGCAACATGCATATTATCAAGAACCATGCGCAGAAATAACCAGAAATGAATATATTTGCAAAAAAGAAGACTTTAAAAACAGCGAACCCGATAGTCCTTGCGAAATTTCATTAATTGACTCCAGCATGCTCCTAAATCAGCCAACCACCTGCCAGAAAACACAAATTAAATTAGCCACACTAATCATTCACCAACTAGAGAAATCAAACCAATGGATATTTGTTCTTCCAAATGAAGAAAACGCTAAAACTTCCTGTCAACATCAAGAAGAAGTACATAAACTTTTGGGAACATACCTTATCAGACTGCCAAACGACTGTCTAATTCAGATCAACCGACAAATTTTTACGAACAACAACAAAACAACAGCAGCAATAGTTCAGCCGTATATCTTTCCCGACATACAAGATGCACCAACTGTTATACATCCGTTGGACCTATCAAACAGTATAAAAGATATTGACTTAGATAGCTTAAACAACCTAAAAAGAGAAATTCGAGAAAACTATCCGCACTTCGAAACATCAAGCATTTATCATGTACCCAGTATATCGACATTACTTGTATATGTAATACTTACACTTATATGTTTATACTTAATCTATAAGCGAGTACGGAAATGCAAACAATCAAAAAACACAAATCCAGTTGTAATTCAAATGCAAACTCCACAAGACAGCATTAACGCAATTCCTTCACAATTAAAACAATGTGAGCAGAAAATTGATCCGGCCAGCATCCACCTGCCCCTGTAAAGTCTAATTTTGGGGTGGAGGAGTTATACGACCGACGTCGACCTTACCTGGATCATCTAGAGAAACCCGACTACCTCTAAACCTACCGGAGATGAGGAGTTGCATTTCATTTCATTTGTTGTAAACATTTTTACCTTTAGTATTCTTAAGTCTATTATTGTACTCGCATCAATAAAATAAACATTTATTATAAAGCATAAACTCGAAGTGGTTGTTCGATTCCTTAATTCGTATATGACATTCTCATCCACTTCGTGACAATACATTTCTAGTTTACGTCATTTGAGATAAAAATATACCATAAAATTACATTAAGTTTATATTTGTCTGAGAAAATTCAAAAAGCGGTGAATAACCCAAAAAATTAAAAATTTGTTCAAAATAAATTGAGTTTTACAACCAATTTTAACACATGATAAAATGCCGGATACCACGTAAATAAACAAATATTTTTTAAATTTCCAAAAAAAAAATTTGCAACATCTGCAGCATCTGTTGATTTTTTTGCAAGAGCCTCTTAATTTTTATTTCTACGGGACTGCGGCATGTTGCAGGTATACCACAGAAAAACCAGTTTAGCAGGTGATTGGATAGGAATAGAAACATAAGGGTTCGGAACCCTGATCGCAGTAAATCCCGGTGACCTGTGAACCAAAAGTTAAAAGAAAAGGGGAACACCGGATGTGAAATTTTACACCAGATTTGGCGGAAGAACAACCGACTTCGCTTTAAGGCATCGACGTTAAGGTATCGACATTAAGGTTAACTATATATAGTAATATACCTACCAAAGTACAAGCTACAAAATGTGATTTTCCTAACTTCTTAGATATCTATTTCCTAAAAATGAATAAAATCACAAAAACTTTGTGAATATTTAGGCTTTCTATAATTTGTAGGTAATTTCACAAATATTTTGTAAAAATAAAATTACAAAATACAAATAAAAAAATATATAAATTTCATATAAAACTTATGACACTACAAAAAATAAATATTTTTTCGCCCAAAAATATGTGCTAATGCAAGTTCGTTTTAATTTTTCGTATATTTAGTTTATTAGGCGGTCTGTAGTGGTTTCTAGTTTGTGAATATAAATGAAATTTATGTAATTTTATCTGCATTTTAAAGAACTAAAATTAAAAATGTATTCTGTCAATCCTATGTAATTTTATAAAAAAATAAATAAATATAGTGTGGTCGTAATTTTTTTTAAATACAATTCACATACATACAACAAGCAATTTTGCAAAGTAATTCACAAATCTCTTTTTTTTTCTTTCTGTGTGCAACTTTAATTTAAAGCTCTCGAATTCCCACTATTCCCACCTACCTTTACGCGAGACGCCGAAACCTACCCTCTCTTTTAGTCACGTGCTTTCAATTTAACTCTCTCGCATATGATCACATGCCTAAGTAAATTGATCACTACGCAAACAGCATTCGTTTTTTGGACAGTTATTTAGTCGTTCCATCTAGCCAACCGTAAATTAATACTAGTACTGCATTGCGCGCGCTTTTTTATTTTTCGGACGGTTTTTTATTGTAGAACGAACATGGCAGCAATTTTATTTAACTATTTTTTAAACTGCGTAAATTTTTTATCCTGGCAAATTTTTCCATAGTGATCCCAATTTCATGTTTTTACACCATCTATTGTATTGTGTATTAAATTAAAGTGGTGGTAGGCCCTATTGCCCCTGTAACGTGTCATTTGTACGTTTAAGGCAACGTTACATATTTGTTTATTCAGGTAAATAATCAAGGCTCTTCGACTCGTCTTTCTGTACACAAATTAAGGGTATTTTATAGAGCTAGGTTTGGAGGTTATATAATGTCTAGGAAGTTACCTTAAAAGGAGGTATTCCATCGAATTACTGTGGACACTACGCACATCGCATTATCTGGACATCGTAATTGGAATTTAAGATCACAGTTCTTTAAAAATCACATAAAAACTTTCGATTGTTTTGTTTACCTGCATTTTCGTAATTTTATTTGACGTTCATGAAATTAAACAGCTGGGGAATGGCGGCGTTGCCGCATCACAAATGGTTTCAGTAACAGGAAGGAAACATTTAGATGAACATTTCATTCCCTTACGTTTATTTTCGAGGATATTGGGACAATCCGAACCTCATATCCTTCACGGATTAGCTAGTTTTGATAGCACGAAAACATATTTAGGTTCACGGTTTGACCAGTAACAACCGAGGCTCCGCCCACTTTGATATCTTTATTAATTTGATGAGGAGAAGATAAAATAAATACGAGTTATGCACTTTTGTAAATGGGAGATAAACGAGGGATAAAAACCAAGACTAAAAGAATAAACGAAATCGTGTGAGTTAACATCTGAACACTCTTGTGCCGAGTTTAAGCAGTAGTTCAGTGTGTATTTTTAGGTTCAGGTTCAGAAACAACTTTATTAATGTAGAAATGTTTTACAAAAATGGCGTCAAACCATATGAATCTTAGACAAAACATTTATAAAGAGCAAAGGAAACTTTTGACTAAGACTGTAACTAAAATACAACTAAATTCTACAATCAGTATAGCTTTACTCATATGGGAATTGGTTGAGTGTTCGAATATTCCTGGGTTTGATGCAAGCTCTGATCTCCAGTAATTGATTTTACAGTTGATGGTTTCAATGTTGAGCTTCTTATAGTCCGTCTGGTTATTTTCCTCCTACTTGATATGTTGGCAGGGGTCCGGTAGGCAAATGTTCGGTCTATGTATGGAGGGTGTCTCGATGACCTTGTTATAAAAATTTCAACCGTGGAAATAGATCCGACAACACCTCAATGCGCGTTTTACGTATTTTTCAATATCCCCTTGGTCGGTGCTGCCCCCTATATACCGGTACGGGACTATTGTTGTGTTTCCTCATTGGTTAGTTTGAAAACCGCGGGTTTTTTTCTTCCAGTCTTGCAACCGAAGTAGAGATTTTTTGGCGAAAAAGTTTTTTTTTATAAATAGGTTTGCATCCTTATTTGAGTCTAACCGGGAAAATTAGGTTGGTACTATGCGTTTTACCGTCCCCACTCCCCACCAAATCTACGAACGGTTTCCGGTGGCTTCATTATTTTGGTATTCTCGACGGAGTGCCTGGTCTCTTGCTAACGAATTTTGGCTGGGTCGACAACAGTTTCTGGGATCGCCTTTGTTTTTGGTTATTGGCACTGCAGCGACTGCAGGAGATATCCCAGAAACTGTAGAAGTGAGTCCGTCGTGTTTAGGCGAATCCTGAAGTGACGCTCATACCCTTTTGAGGGGGATTTAAGTCGGCCTACGCCATTTGTACGGGGAAGAGCAGTGGTAAGTTCGATTTTATTTTTTTCATTTTGTTATTATTTGAGGACTCTTCAAGATAATATTTGCCTCCCAAATTGTAATTATTTTTCGTGTGAAATGTACTTTTTTTTGACAAAAGACGTGGGGAATTTTTGGCGTTTTTATATTTTTCTTTTAACCACGTGTTGGATAAAAACTATATATTGTTTTTCTCCTTGGTCGGTGCTGCCCCCTATATACCGGTACGGGACTATTGTTGTGTTTCCTCATTGGTTAGTTTGAAAACCGCGGGTTTTTTTCTTCCAGTCTTGCAACCGAAGTAGAGATTTTTTGGCGAAAAAGTTTTTTTTTATAAATAGGTTTGCATCCTTATTTGAATCTAACCGGGAAAATTAGGTTGGTACTATGCGTTTTACCGTCCCCACTCCCCACCAAATCTACGAACGGTTTCCGGTGGCTTCATTATTTTGGTATTCTCGACGGAGTGCCTGGTCTCTTGCTAACGAATTTTGGCTGGGTCGACAACAGTTTCTGGGATCGCCTTTGTTTTTGGTTATTGGCACTGCAGCGACTGCAGGAGATATCCCAGAAACTGTAGAAGTGAGTCCGTCGTGTTTAGGCGAATCCTGAAGTGGCGCTCATACCCTTTTGAGGGGGATTTAAGTCGGCCTACGCCATTTGTACGGGGAAGAGCAGTGGTAAGTTCGATTTTATTTTTTTCATTTTGTTATTATTTGAGGACTCTTCAAGATAATATTTGCCTCCCAAATTGTAATTATTTTTCGTGTGAAATGTACTTTTTTTTGACAAAAGACGTGGGGAATTTTTGGCGTTTTTATATTTTTCTTTTAACCACGTGTTGGATAAAAACTATATATTGTTTTTCTCGTTTGTCTACAGCCCTGTCCATTCCATCGACAGCTGTGCTGGACGCTGGTGGGAAGCCGGACGAGCCAGTTGTAACCCTGGGAAAGGTACGTTAGGGTTATTTTAGTTCATCTGTTTAAATCTGCTTTATTTTATTGAGTCGACATGGGGTTCTCGATTTAAATTACTCGGTGTAGGGGAACTTCGTGCAAAATAGACGAATTCCAGGAAACTGAAACATTTCATTTTCCACAGGGTTTTACGCTCGGGCAAGAAGCCAGCAACCTTTTGACCACCATGTGCTGCCCTAGCACCATGTGCTAATCAAGCACGAGGGGAGACGCGAGCAAACCAGAACAGCAGTAGCAGCGAGAATGCCTGGAGAAACACCACTTTTCCAGGTTTACAGAAAATAACATAGTAATTAGAAAATAAAAACAGGACCAAGGTAGGAGCTTCCTTCAATTTCATGCAAACAACCATTTTTTTTGATGTAATTATTTTTCTCCATAAATTTTATAGTATATTTCAACATTGCTTGTAAACGCAAGATAAGGTATGACGTCATAACCCCAATTTTGCGGCATATTTAAGTAACATTTTTTCTTCGAAATTCAAAGTGCTTTGCGTTTATTTATTTTACTCTGTCCTATAATATTTCAGCACCATCTTTTCCTCAGATTTTAAAATACACAAGATGAACTAAATTTTTGTGTTATTTGTACAATCCCAATGACCAACTTTGCAGAGACAAAAAGAGAGAATGAGGTTATATTTTTTAGCGGTTTCCTTACATTGTTTTACCTCATGGGGTAGATCTCGGACTGGGTTGCTGTCTGTCTCATTCTACCTAACGTAGAATGATGACAGCAGATATTTGGTCCAGATCTCCCCTATGACAGAATAATTTTGGAAGTATATTTTTTTTAACAATCATTTATATAACTGAGTCTCACACTATTGACTCAGATGTAGGTACACTATGACCTGTTAAAGAAGTCCATCTACCTGTAAAGGGCTCCTAGTTTTGTCTTCGTAATTCAATCTTTTAGAATTTTATTTTGTCTATTAGTCAATTTTTGTTTTTTGGTTTTTTAATTACACAAATACTCTGGAAGCCTCGGAAGTAGGTAGAATTTCATTGTTTGGCTACAACGGTTGGGTTGAACTGTATTTTATCTTCTTTATCTTCTTTGTAAAACATTGGTATTAAATAATGTGGCGCACTTAAAATTTTCTTATTTCTGAACCCCCCCTTCTCCACTGTATAAAAGTTACCGGGCATATCAAGGTTTTACCTAGCTGGAAAATACAGTTCTGCTTCCAGATATTCGTTTAATTATTCAGTGGGTTTTTTGTGTCACAAATTGGCAAATTATTATTGTTCTAATTACAGTGTCACAAAATGGCGGCAACGTCTTTAAGCTGCCACAAATGCCACCCAACGCATTTTAATAGGCCACAAATTGGCGCCCAACGTGTGCTTTTGGCTAGTTTTTTAACATCTGATGTAATTTTTTTTTTGATTTTTTAAATTTGGAAAAAAGAAAAAAGTTTTTTTGAATTTTTTTTTGAAATTTTTTTTTATTTTTTTTTTCTGTGTTACAGCCAAAGCCAGGTTAAAAGCTTTCAATGACTGTCGGTGTTTTTTGACACCCAATCATTTTTTAAATAAAAAACAAGATCATTTTTTTAGTAATATTTGAGCCTTGATTTGGAATTCGTTTTGTTGTTTTAGTAATTCTCATAGGTTTTTGTTAGCTTATCTTCACAGGTTTTTTCTTAGAAAATAAAAGATTCATTTTTATTTATTAAGGAAGAATAAGTAGATAAAAAACATGGGAGTTTTATTGAACCGAGTCCAACTCATGTCTTAATTCTTTAAAGTTTTTTGTAGAAAAAACATGTTTTAATTTTTTAAATTTTTTTTTTAAGAAAAATAAATACAACAATGTAATTTTACTTCAATTTTTTTTTGTTGATTTATAGGTGGATGGACCTCCAGACATGGTCTTTTTATGTTTTAAATATATGACATAGGTAGTGTGTTTTTCTAACAATTTTTTTTGCAGGTTCATTTATTTATATGTTATTATTTCCTGCTTGTGATAAGATAGAAATTGTTTCACAGGTTATTTTTTAGTACAGTCAATTTATTTAGGTCAACAAGTTTTTGTTTTGGTGATTTTAATTTTTTGTGGGATATCACTACTTGGATGTTGGAATATTTTTACAGGGTTTCACACAAATTTTTCTTGGCTAGGTTGTTTTAAAGTAAATATAGCTTAACAGCTAGTAGCTTTGTTTAGTCGAAAGTATTAATTAGTAATGAAAGAAAAGGAAAATGAGTTTATTTTGCTTTGTCATTTTCTTTTCTTGTTTTTTGGTGGTAACTGTTGATGGCATTTAAGACCTTACGTCACTCAGTTACATCGGGTCAGAGGAGGGTACTACTACTTATAGTTAGCTCGGAAGTTTAGGGAACACAAGGCTAAAATTCCTAGAGCAACATATTGGCTGAAGATCAACGCCAGAGGTCCAGTTAACATTTTTTTTTGGGTATTTTTTGAAAGACAGTTTTTTTAGGTCTTTGGTTGCCAGTTTAGTTGTCTAGTTGTGTTTTCGTGACTGTTCAAATTTTTTTTGGTAGAAAATACAGCGTTGGGCTTTGGAGTGAATTTTTTTAAAAATGACCTACGGGTATTTCTATCAATTAAAGTTTTTCTGGTTCACAATTATTTTTTTTTTCTGTATTTTTTTCTGCGTTCAGGTCATAGCTTGGTCATGGCCAATAGAGAGCAAACATTTATGTTTGAGCCTTGAGAAGTTTGCCTGCTCCGGATTGAATACAGAGAAGATGAATTTGAAGCCCAACTAGATATAATACCACAAAAGAAATGTTTAACTGAGACAGATATAGATATAAGTTTTTTTTTTGGTTTTTTTTAGTTCATTTGTAAAGTTCAGTATTTTTTTAAGTAATGTCATTTTGAGTCAGTGAATTTAAGAGAGACTTTCAACTAAATATAAATGCTAGGCGGTGGTAATTTGTAAAAATATTTCAAAATTTTATTTTTTTTAAATAATTTAATCTTTCTTAAAAAGATTTTTTTTTTCTGTAAACATAACTTCTCGAATTCTTGTTTTGGCCAAAACGGTTTGTATAGTGGTCGTAGTTTTAAAGGGTGACCAGACAGGTTATATTTTTTTTGGGGGACCAAACAGGAATTTCTTGAGTTACAAAAGGTGAACTTTTTTGTCTTAGTTGATCAGGCAGGAATAAATAAATCTTTTTACTTCCGAATCATAATTTTAAATAACAAGATTTATTGGTTAAGTGTTTGGGTCTTATAGTAAAAAACGAATTGTTTTTGGAGGATACTGGTATGATATGAAATTATTTTAATTTCATGCCAAATGTTGTTTGACGGCAGATATGCTAGTCTTCAGTTTCTTTTAATAGTTTGCATTTCAGGACAGTGGCGCGTACTTAAGGGGGCCTGTCATCTGCGCCCATTGTAGAGCAACTTACAACTTACTTGCTTAGCTTTTTCACTTAATCTTCGTTTTGTTGCTTCTAAAATTAAAGCGTTATGTTGGATAACGATGGATGGTGTTAGACTGAGAAAGTACCTAGGTATTTAGGGATGAAAACTTGGAAGTTGTGGACAATTGGGAAATAATTTTTTGTTATTTCATTTTTTTTAAATTTTAAAATAATTTCATACTGGTGGCCTCAAATAATGAAGCAAATTTTTAAATTACAATACACTTTTGTGGAATAAATGGGAAAGTGTTCAGGTTAAACAATAAATTTAAGATCATTGATTTCTAAAAATGATTTCAACCTAAGAATAAATTTAAAAACAATAGGTTTTCTTTGATGCGACTAAACATTGATGAGGGCATATAATTTTTTGTTATGCATAATATGATAGTAGTACACCTTTTGTATTGCAATAATTAAGGGTTTTCCTCCCGCGAGCTGGGTGGAAATGGAATAAATGTTTGGTTCGGAGTGTAGAAATCGAGGAACGAGGACTTCCTGCTAATCTTTTTAGGATTTCGCAACTTCGGTTTTCGCTAAATTAAAATACATCCAAATTTGGCCTACAGGCTGAATCTCGCATTTTCCAGGACCTTGCAGATTCGCGGAGGAAGACAAATTTTGTGATCTATTTAATTATGATAGGAATTAAAATAGTAACATGCACATGAGGAAACTAGATATATCTGGGTTGGAAATTAGTAAGTTAACACTGACCTGAACAATTTTCCATAATAGTGTCCTATTTTTACAGGGTGCTTCAAAATATCTTCACCCTTTCTTTGAAATAAGATATTGTTTCGCCTGTGGGTGTTTGGCCGGTTGAAAATATATAGGGTACAGATGGGATTGGAATGGAAATCAAAAGTTTTTGGGTTTATTGACATTAAAAGGTTTTTTGGGTTTAGGCCGAGTTTTGTTGAGATAACAAAAATTTAATTGGGGCCGTGAGTTTTATTATGCTCTTTTAAAATTAATGTAATAGTTTTTGGTTCTTGATTTTGTTTTCTGGTTTTTACGCAGGATTATTCCCAACTGTTTCATTTCAAAATGTCATTTGTAAGTGATAGGGTCTCATTAGCCCTCGGACATTTGGTAATTTTTGCTTTGAATAATAGTTGCGGAAAGGGCCCAACTTAATTTTATATCTCGTGAACTCCAGGAATAGGGATCTGAGAATGCATTAAGCAGTAAAAAAAAAAAATTTTTTTGATTAGATGTTGTGTGTAAAGACACTTGAGTAGGCAGATTTAGTTTTACAACGTTCTTATAGGTGAACCTTGAAATTGTTTTCATATTTGTTTTTTTGAAAGGGCACACAAGATAATTCTTTACGGGGTTGAGTGCAAAGTTTAAAACTTAGGTTCACATTATTATAGTGGTACAGTAAATGAGTACTCACGTTGTTTGTTTCCTTTAGTAATAATTTTAAACAAATATACTAACATCGGTTGTTTTTTTGTAACATAAATCTTTTTTAACTTTTCCTAAACTGATTGGTTTTTTTTCAATTACGATTTTTATACCTTATGATTCTTAAGTAAATTTAATTTTCAACATTTTCTTTTGTATAGTAAATTAATTTTTCTAGCTCATTTACTTTTCACATTGCCACAGTTTTGGGAGAGGAAAGGGAATTGACAACTGTTTTTTAAAGGAAAAGAACAAAAACTGTTGCATGACAACTCGAATAAGATTTTTCTGGTGTTGATTTTATTTAATTTTTTTTAAAGGTTCACTAATAGGAGCTGCAACCCCACTTAAACATTTTTAATTTTTTTTTGAAAATATTTTTTAAATAATATTTTTTAAATTTTTTTTAAGAAGGGAAACTTGATTTTTTTTGTTGCAAAATTTTTTTTTGGTGCATAGTAGTACCTTGTCCCTACAATGGTTCCACCAGTTTATTTAAATATTTTTTTTCTGAATTAAAATATAATTTCATTTCGAACCCTCGCGTTTTAACAACCTATCATCATTTGTTTTAACTTTTTTTTTCTCCCTACTCCAAACCAGGGTAGAGTAATATTTTGAAAATTTTAATGAGCCACTAATTAATCTTTTTTTTGATTATTGGGCTACTGTGGTCGACACCAAAAGATTTTTTTAAATTTTTTTTGGGCACCTTCCGGTACGATCCTAGGGTCTTCTTGACCATGGTTTGCATCAATTTAGTTAAGATTTTGGGAATTTCATTTTAACAATTATTAGAGAGTTGCAGTCCTACCAAGACGTTATTTGTATAATTTTTTTAATACCATCGGTAATTTAAAAAAAAAAAAATTAATTACACACAACATCCTTACTAGTCAATTCAACGCAATTTCAGCGAGCGGATTTTTTTTTTTAATTGAGCATATTTTACGATATCTATAACATGAACATCTGTTCCGACGTTGATTGCGTTCACTTATATATTAAGGGATGATTTTGCCTTAAGCAATGCAAGTTTCGTGTAGACTCAGAATAGGTGCGCAGGTTAAAGTGGGTTTTGATTTATTCTTTTTAGAAAAATCATTGTATATGGCGATTTGGGATTTTTTTTGAGGAGTTTAGTTGTGGAGCCGTTCTGCAATAGCAGGAGTGTACCCTAGCGTTAACTGTGTACAACAGCTTTGGGATTTTTGTTATAGGTAGTCTGTTGTACGTTCCATTTAGGGATAAATTTACCTATTCGGTTGCTGAGGTAAACAAACATCACTTAACTTTAAGTTTAATCCAGTTCAGCTAGGATAAGCGCAATTATTTTTTTTTGGTTTTACTCACGCAGGAGTGGAACATAAGATCTGAACACTGCCAAAACTCTTGTCTCTCTTTTATTTTTTTTTTAACTTTTGTTATGGCTACTTGTTAATTCTAATTTAGGATTTAAGTAGTTATTTCTCTCTGCAGGGTTGGACGTCATAGTTGGTTGTACAAATACTTAATATAAACTATGATTACATTTTTAAATGCAAATAAATTTTATTTTCTTACTGCTCCGGTGTTCTTCGATTTTGTTCGCGTCTGCCCGTATTTAAGTTTTATATTTTCTACATTTGTGAGAAAATTTATAGTGATTTTCACTAGTGAGTTTAAAGTGAACTTTGTGTTTGTTATTGCATGGTTTAGTTTTTATAATTGGGAGGTATAATTAAGAGTTTTAAAGTTTAAAGTTTTAATATATATAAAAGGCACCATTGCTGTTTCTGTGAGTCGGTTGTCTGACATAAGGTACTTAGTCAAGGACGAATTAATCTATGAGTTAACATGGAGTGGCATAGCCATTGGATCGGTGGAAGAAGTGAAACAACAGCTTATGCTGATTAAGCAAAGAGAAAAGACTGATACAAGTATGAGATACCCTCCGTATCCCTTTAAATTTGGCCAGGATGCTTTTAGCTGCATGAAGAAGCTTGATAGTCTGGTACCGCTGGTAGAGAAGTTCTCTGGTACGAGCAAAGGGGGAGAGTAGAAAAATCGCTGTAAGGTTGGAACACGTGTTGGCCAGTATAAATAACATGAATCCGTCTAACTTTGAAGAAAGTCAAACCAAAGGCATACTGGTTGCGGAAACCTTGAGTTTGATTGGGAGATTGCAGAGCCAAGCAACAGATTTACTAAGAATTGGCGTTACCTCAGAGGATGATGAAGCATCTGAAACCCAATCAACGAGTCGAAGCTCAGACCACTCGACAAATGCTGGCAACACACCTAACCAGTCTCATTTCCCGCAACCGCAGCTCTCGAGCACACAAAGAACAGCTCAACAACCCACAAACCAACCGTCGGTCATTGCTCCATTGCAAATGCAAGTGCTTACGAACCCAACTCAAGCACCAATACAGGCACCACCCCCAATGCTAATTCAGAATGACCGTGCATTAGCTTTTCATTATCAACAACCGTCTACCGTTCCTTTGAGTTTAGCTGCCCTCCAAAGTAGCATTGCACCAATTGCTCAGTCACGACCATTTTCATGTTCGTCGCCAGTACCAATGTCAAGTGATCCTAGTACATGTTGCACCTGTACGTCCGCATAAGTGGAACTTAAAGTTTACAGGCGAGAGGGGTACAATCTCCGTCACCGCATTTTTTGAGAGAGTGGACGAGTTGAGTCAGGCTAGAGGAGTTAGTAAAAAGGTTCTACTGAACTCAGGCATTGATCTTTTTGAAAAGTCAGCCTATACTTTTTATGAAGATGTTCGTAGAGAAGTTCATACATGGGAACAGCTGGAACAGAGGTTCATGGCAGAGTATCTTCCTTCTTCATATGGCGAGAAGCTATTGAAGGAGATCCAAAAACGTAAACAAGGCCCTGGAGAGTCTATAGGGACCTATATTGCTGTCATGAACACGTATTTCCAAAGACTTGGCTGTCCTGTTTCTGAAGAGGCGAAATTAGCTATTGTCTTCAGAAATATAACGACTAGAGGAATTGGTCGTTAAATATAAGACTATTATGGGTGACTCACTAGGATGTACAGACAGGGTAGAGCATAAGATTACAACAGATGCAGCACCGATAAGACAACGTTCATATAAGGTCTCACCGGTCATTCAAAAACTTATTGATGACGAAATCGACGAAATGCTGAAAATGGATGTGATAGAACGTAGTAGTAGTTCATGGGCTTCACCAGTAGTAATGGTACAAAAGAAAAACACAAAGAAATATCGTTTCTGTGTAGACTACCGCAAATTGAACTCAGTGACGGCGCGTGATAGTTATCCTTTACCACTCGTATCCGAGACTCTTGACAAATTGAAAGATGCTAAGTACTTGTCAACTTTAGATATTAAGAGTGCTTATTGGCAAGTACCAATGGAAGAATCATCGAAGCCACTAACAGCATTCATCTGTCGACGAGGTCTCTTCCAATTTAAGCAGTTACCATTTGGTCTTCATAATGCACCTGCAACTTGGCAAAGACTCATAGATAGCATCATAGGGAACGATTTAGACCCCTACGTGTACGTATCTCGATGACCTCGTAATTGTCACACAGAGCTTTTCTGAACATCTTAGAATTCTTGAGGAAGTCCTACGAAGATTGCAGAATGCAAAGATAACGGTAAGTTGGGAGAAATGCCAACTGTGTATGCCAGAAATGACTTATTTAGGATTCGTAGTGGACCGTCGAGGCATCCGAGTTGACCCTAATAAAATTAAAGCCATGTTAGAGCTCCAGAGGCCAAGAACTGTCAGAGAAGTTCGTAGAGTTGTAGGTACAATATCCTGGTATAGACGTTTCATAGAGAATTTTTCAGCTATAATAGCTCCGATTACAGCTCTAACTAAGAAAAATCAAAAGTTCGATTGGACTCCAGACTGCGAAAGAGCATTTATTAAGATTAAGGAACTTTTAGTGACTGCACCGATTCTTACATGTCCAGATTATACCAAAGAATTTGTCATTCAAACAGACGCATCAGGATATGGAATAGGAGCATGTTTAACGCAGCCTTATCCTGAGGGAGACAAAGTCATATGCTATTTGAGTCGATCTTTGACTAGGCAAGAACGTGTTTACACGACCACCGAGCGAGAATGTTTGGCATTGGTTTGGGCGATAGAGAAGCTCCGGCCTTATATTGAGGGGATCTCATTTAAGGTCATAACAGATCATTTTAGCTTAAAATGGCTTCATAGCTTAAAAGAGCCCAGTGGAAGACTTGCTCGTTGGTCTGTAAAACTGCAGCAATATGATTTTGAAGTAATCCATCGGAAAGGGAAAGATTTAGTTGTCCCGGACATGTTGTCTCGTGCAGTACCCATGATTGATACAATTTCGCAGCCCAGAGACGTTTCAACAGCAATTAAAGATCGATGGTACCAAAAGATGGTAAAGAGAGTCGTAGAATCACCGTTAAAATTTATGAATTGGAGATACACTGATAATAAGTTGTATAAATATGTCAAACAAGAATACCCTCAACTTTCACCCTCTAACGAATATTGGAAAGAGGTAGTCCCCAAAGATCATAGGCGTAGAATTATTGGAGAAGCTCACGATCCTCCTACCGCAGGACATATGGGTGTGTATAAAACCTTCCACAGACTGGCAGAAAAATATTATTGGCCAAAAATGCGCCAGGACGTGGCAACTTTTGTAAAGAAATGCTTTGTCTGTGCAGCTCATAAAGAGGATACACAAGGTGTATCTGATCAGATGATATCGCACCCAAAACCAACTCGTCCTTGGGAAATTATCTCAACAGATTTATGTGGACCTCTACCTCGTTCGACAAAGGGTAATTGCTGGATTCTCGTCGTTACGGACTATTTGAGTAAGTTTTCCTTAGTTTTTCCAATGCGAACAGCTCCTACTCAAGCAGTTGTCAAGCATCTTGAGGAGCAAGTATTTATGGTCTTCGGAGTGCCCCGTTTGATACTTTTTGATAATGGCCCTCAGTACAAAAGTAACGAGTTTAAGCGTTTTGCTGAGAGTTATCAGGTTAAAATTCAGTATAATCCGTATTATCACCCCAGAGCAAATCCAACAGAAAGGACAAATCGTACGTTAAAAACCATGTTATGTTGCTATGTGAAAGACAACCACAGGAAGTGGGACGAACAAATACATAAACTTGCCTGCGCGATTCGTACTGCAACCCATGAGACAACCAGGATGTCTCCTTTCTTTGTTAATTTTGGTAGAAATATGTGTCTGTCAGGAAAAGATTACTCCAACCCAGTGTTGTTATCTGAAGAGAATGGTGTACAATCTGCAGCTGAAAGTAAGAACGAAGGTTTCCGGAAGCTCTATACGGATGTTAAGAGAAGGTTAGAGGTGGCAGGAGAGAAAAACGTAGTTCAGTATAATTTGCGTACAAGGGTACCCAACTTTGTTGTGGGTCAGCGTGTTTGGAAGAAGAATTATGTGTTGTCAGATGCTGCGAAATTTTTTTCGAAGAAGTTAGCACCGAAATTCGTTGGTCCTTATGTGATTAGGAATAAAATTTCTCCATGGATATTTAAGCTTCAGGAACCATCGGGTAAAGTACTGCCAGAGAGTTGGCATGCCAAAGACCTTAAGTCGGCAGCGGACCTCTCCGATTAACCTTTTTAGGTTAATCGTCTTGAAGTTGGGGGGGGATTATGTAACGTGTCATTTTTACGTTTAAGGCAACGTTTCATATTTGTTTATTCAGGTAAATAATCAAGGCTCTTCGACTCGTCTTTCTGTACACAAATTAAGGGTATTTTATAGAGCTAGGTTTGGAGGTTTTATAATGTCTAGGAAGTTACCTTAAAAGGAGGCATTCCATCGAATTACTGTGGACACTACGCACATCGCATTATCTGGACATCGTAATTGGAATTTAAGATCACAGTTCTTTAAAAATCAGATAAAAACTTTCGATTGTTTTGTTTACCTGCATTTTCGTAATTTTATTTGTCGTTCATGAAATTAAACAGCTGGGGAATGGCGGCGTTGCCGCATCACAAATGGTTTCAGTAACAGGAAGGAAACATTTAGATGAACATTTCATTCCCTTACGTTTATTTTCGAGGATATTGGGACAATCCGAACCTCATATCCTTCACGGATTAGCTAGTTTTGATAGCACGAAAACATATTTAGGTTCACGGTTTGACCAGTAATAACCGAGGCTCCGCCCACTTTGATATCTTTATTAATTTGATGAGGAGAAGATAAAATAAATACGAGTTATGCACTTTTGTAAATGGGAGATAAACGAGGGATAAAAACCAAGACTAAAAGAATAAACGAAATCGTGTGAGTTAACATCTGAACACTCTTGTGCCGAGTTTAAGCAGTAGTTCAGTGTGTATTTTTAGGTTCAGGTTCAGAAACAACTTTATTAGTGTAGAAATGTTTTAAAAAAATGGCGTCAAACCATATGAATCTTAGAGAAAACATTTATAAAGAGCAAAGGAAACTTTTGACTAAGACTGTAACTAAAATACAACTAAATTCTACACTCAGTATAGCTTTACTCATATGGGAATTGGTTGAGTGTTCGAATATTCCTGGGTTTGATGCAAGCTCTGATCTGCAGTAATTGATTTTACAGTTGATGGTTTCAATGCTGAGCTTCTTATAGTCCGTCTGGTTATTTTCCTCCTACTTGATATGTTGGCAGGGGTCCGGTAGGCAAATGTTCGGTCTATGTATGGAGGGTGTCTCGTTGTCCTTGTTATAAAAATTTCAACCGTGGAAATAGATCCGACAACACCTCAATGCGCGTTTTACGTATTTTTCAATATCCCCTTGGTCGGTGCTGCCCCCTATATACCGGTACGGGACTATTGTTGTGTTTCCTCATTGGTTAGTTTGAAAACCGCGGGTTTTTTTCTTCCAGTCTTGCAACCGAAGTAGAGATTTTTTGGCGAAAAAGTTTTTTTTTATAAATAGGTTTGCATCCTTATTTGAATCTAACCGGGAAAATTAGGTTGGTACTATGCGTTTTACCGTCCCCACTCCCCACCAAATCTACGAACGGTTTCCGGTGGCTTCATTATTTTGGTATTCTCGACGGAGTGCCTGGTCTCTTGCTAACGAATTTTGGCTGGGTCGACAACAGTTTCTGGGATCGCCTTTGTTTTTGGTTATTGGCACTGCAGCGACTGCAGGAGATATCCCAGAAACTGTAGAAGTGAGTCCGTCGTGTTTAGGCGAATCCTGAAGTGACGCTCATACCCTTTTGAGGGGGATTTAAGTCGGCCTACGCCATTTGTACGGGGAAGAGCAGTGGTAAGTTCGATTTTATTTTTTTCATTTTGTTATTATTTGAGGACTCTTCAAGATAATATTTGCCTCCCAAATTGTAATTATTTTTCGTGTGAAATGTACTTTTTTTTGACAAAAGACGTGGGGAATTTTTGGCGTTTTTATATTTTTCTTTTAACCACGTGTTGGATAAAAACTATATATTGTTTTTCTCGTTTGTCTACAGCCCTGTCCATTCCATCGACAGCTGTGCTGGACGCTGGTGGGAAGCCGGACGAGCCAGTTGTAACCCTGGGAAAGGTACGTTAGGGTTATTTTAGTTCATCTGTTTAAATCTGCTTTATTTTATTGAGTCGACATGGGGTTCTCGATTTAAATTACTCGGTGTAGGGGAACTTCGTGCAAAATAGACGAATTCCAGGAAACTGAAACATTTCATTTTCCACAGGGTTTTACGCTCGGGCAAGAAGCCAACAACCTTTTGACCACCATGTGCTGCCCTAGCACCATGTGCTAAGCAAGTACGAGGGGAGACGCGAGCAAACCAGAACAGCAGTAGCAGCGAGAATGCCTGGAGAAACACCACTTTTCCAGGTTTACAGAAAATAACATAGTAATTAGAAAATAAAAACAGGACCAAGGTAGGAGTTTCCTTCAATTTCATGCAAACAACCATTTTTTTTGATGTAATTATTTTTCTCCATAAATTTTATAGTATATTTCAACATTGCTTGTAAACGCACGATAAGGTATGACGTCATAACCCCAATTTTGCGGCATATTTAAGTAACATTTTTTCTTCGAAATTCAAAGTGCTTTGCGTTTATTTATTTTACTCTGTCCTATAATATTTCAGCACCATCTTTTCCTCAGATTTTAAAATACACAAGATGAACTAAATTTTTGTGTTATTTGTACAATCCCAATGACCAACTTTGCAGAGACAAAAAGAGAGATGAGGTTATATTTTTTAGCGGTTTCCTTACATTGTTTTACCTCATGGGGTAGATCTCGGACTGGGTTGCTGTCTGTCTCATTCTACCTAACGTAGAATGATGACAGCAGATATTTGGTCCAGATCTCCCCTATGACAGAATAATTTTGGAAGTATATTTTTTTTAACAATCATTTATATAACTGAGGCTCACACTATTGACTCAGATGTAGGTACACTATGACCTGTTAAAGAAGTCCATCTACCTGTAAAGGGCTCCTAGTTTTGTCTTCGTAATTCAATCTTTTAGAATTTTATTTTGTCTATTAGTCAATTTTTGTTTTTTGGTTTTTTAATTACACAAATACTCTGGAAGCCTCGGAAGTAGGTAGAATTTCATTGTTTGGCTACAACGGTTGGGTTGAACTGTATTTTATTTAAGATCTTCTTTGTAAAACATTGGTATTAAATAATGTGGCGCACTTAAAATGTTCTTATTTCTGAACCCCCCCTTCTCCACTGTATAAAAGTTACCGGGCATATCAAGGTTTTACCTAGCTGGAAAATACAGTTCTGCTTCCAGATATTCGTTTAATTATTCAGTGGGTTTTTTGTGTCACAAATTGGCAAATTATTATTGTTCTAATTACAGTGTCACAAAATGGCGGTAACGTCATTAAGCTGCCACAAATGCCACCCAACGCATTTTAATAGGCCACGCATTTAGACCCTTGTGGGTCCATTGTGCCCACGTACCTACTGAGTTTGCATATATTTTTCTTGTCACCCAGTACATAGAAAAACTCTGTAGACTACAACAAAAATTACTTAGGCTTGACACTTTGGCTCAAAGATATACCACTCAAAGCCTAATTAACCCAGACACGGAAAAAATTTTGTCTACAATGAAAACAACTGGGCGCCGCCAACTCGGCGCCGCCAACTGGGCGCCGGGCCAACTTGACGCCGGACTAATATTTTTTTTTTGCTAAAATGTTCAGATGAAAAACAAAATAGATATTATTTATACAAAAACATCTTTAAAAAATCTTTACGCAATTTTCTTGAAATATGGTTTTGTTTAAAGTTAAATCCATTAAGTCGAGTGTTGAAATTTGGTAGGTGTAGTGTTTGGTAACCTGGTAACACTACAATTTACGTTTTTTATTACAACAATGGCGGTGGATCCAAAATGGCAGATTTCTTTATTTTTAAACCGATATGTCTCAAATTTGAAAGTTTGCAGTGCCTGAGATCACCTAATACAGTTTTATCCTCAAACTTAAAAAATTCAAAATGGCGAATCCAAAATGGCGGATTTTCTTATTTACTAACCGATTTGTCTCAAACTTAAAATATTACATTGCTTGAGAACATTTAACAAAATTTTTTACTTAAACTTAAGGAAATCAAAATGGCCGATCCAAAATGGTGGATTTTCTTATTTACCAACCGATTTGTCTCAAACTTAAAATATTACATTGCTTAAGGTCATTTAACAAAATTTTTTACTCAAACTTAAAGAAATCAAAATGGCCGATTAAAAATGGCGGATTTTCTTATTTACCAACCGATTTGTCTCAAACTTGAAATATTACATTGCTTGAGGTCATTTAACAAAATTTTTTACTCGGATCCGGCGGATCCAAATTGGCGGATTTTTTTATTTACTAACCGATTTGTCTCAAACTTGAAATATTACATTGCTTAAGGTCATTTAATACAATTTTTTATTCAAACACAAAGAAATCAAAATGGCCGATCCAAAATGCCGGATTTTCTTATTTACTAACCCATTTGTCTCAAACTTGAAATGTTACAATACTTGAGGACATTTAACAAAATTTTTTACTCAATTAAAATGGCCGATCCAAAATGGCGGATTGTCTTATTTACCAACCGATTTGCTTCAAACTTGAAATATTACATTGCTTGTGACCATTTAACAAAATTTTTTACTCAAACTTGAAGAAATCAAAATGGCGGATTTTCTTTTTTACTAACCGATTTATCTCAAACTTGAAATATTACATTGCTTAAGGTCATTTAATACAATTTTATAATCAAACTTAAAAAAAATAGCGGATTTTCTTATTTACTAACCGATTTGTCTCAAACTTAAAATGTTACATTGCTTGAGGACATTTAACAAAATTTTTTACTAAAATTTAAAGAAATCAAAATGGCCGACCCCCAAAATGGCGGACTTTCTTATTTATGAACCGATGTGTATCAAATATAGAAGTTATCGGTGTTTTAATTGGCTGATTATGATTTTGACTTAAACTTATTAATAATTCAAAATGGCGAATTTCTATATTTAATAAACATCGATTCATAAATAAAAAAGTCCGCCGTTTTGAATTCGCCAATTTGAATTTTTCATAAGTTTAAGTCAAAATCATAATCAGCGACTTAATACACCGCCAATTTTTATACATATTTAATACAAATCGGTTCATAAATAAGAAAGTCCGCCATTTTGGATCGGCCATTTTAATTTCTTTAAGTTTGAGTAGAAAATTTTGCTAAATGTCCTCAAGCAATGTCGTATTTCAAGTTTGAGACAAATCGGTTAGTAAATAAGAAAAACCGCCATTTTTTATCCGCCATTTTGATTTTTTTTTGATTTAATAAAAAATTGTATTAAATGACCTTAATCAATGTAATATTTCAAGTTTGAGACAAATCGGATCACATTTTTTTAAGTCACAAGCTTTTATAAAATGTACTAAAAATTAAAAAATAATTTTCTAACATTCTAATATTATCATAATAACAAAACCAAATTTCAAGAAAAACGCGTTTTTAAAGATGTTTTTGTATAAATAATATATCTATTTTGTTTTTCATCTGCCCATTTTATTGATTTTTTTTAAAGTCCGGCACCGAGATGGCCCGGCGCACAGTTGACGACGCCGAATTGGCCCGGCGCCCAGTTGGCGGCGCCGAGTCGCCGGAGCCCAGTTGTCCCATTCCGATGAAAACACGTTCTTTTCTTGAACAAATAGTTTTATCTTAAAACAATTTGTTTTGAATTAAAATATTTCGTTTTAGTTCAACGCATCGTTTAATCTTGAAATGAGACTTTATTTTCCTTTAATTATTTTGATTCAGTATACTCCATTTTGTAACAAAGCAAATTTTCTTCATATGAGTAATATTTTGTTTCCAGAGAAAACGGTGGCTTAGATTAATTCAATTCCAATTTATAATAAAACAATTTCTGTTTTAAATCAAAATAAAATTCAAGACATTTTTTGTGCTATATCAAGAAATTATTCTCTTGGTGAATAGGAAAGCACAAATTATTTTACTTCAAACTTACTTTGATCTAAGACAGTTTTTTTACCGTATAGTAGAGGGTGCAATCAATAAGCAACCCCAATCTCTTTATGGTATTCTGACAGATCCACGGTTCCTGGCTTAGAACCATTGACTTCTATACCCTACGGATAGACCCGGCATGGGCCTAAATTGCCATTATATCAAGCTTTTATCGCAATTAACCAAATACAAGTAAGAATTTAATGAGCAAGACAGGGATGAAAATAGAATTTCGGTTTGATAAGTCCGGATATTCTATTGGCTTGTCTTGGATAAAAAGGGCAGTGGCGGCGCAAAATAAAAATTTTGAATTCCACTAGCATTTTTTTATCAACAATTTTCTGTTTGAATAATAAATAATTCCTAAATACTTACTTGTGTATACTGTGTTTACAAAATTCTCTTCAGTAAAAAAAAGAGTAAAAAGAATTTGTTAGCATGCTGCAGTGGATGTATTAAAATTATTGTTTTCATCTTAGAACTTTACAAATGTTGTACCTTCCAGGTAAAATATTTTCTTTCTTTAAACAAGGGTGTTCGACTCTTCTCTTCTTGGGTGGACTACAAGTTATGCTCGAGTCAGATGAAATTTCGGAACTAAAAATTTCAATTCGGAATGGGACAACTGGGCGCCATGCCAACTCGGCGCACACAGGCGGGTTTTAAGGAAAAGCTGGCCACAACCCCTAAACATTAAAAAGCCCTGTTTAATTGTAAAATTGCTATTAGTGCAATCACTGATGATCATGCTAGGCCGTAACACATTACACGCCTAATTTGAAAAACAATGCCATAGTAATGACATATGAAACTTCCATTTAATTTTGTATGTTATTTGCGTTACAAAAGTTGATGATTAAAAAGCCCTTTTAAAACTTGCGCCTATTATCAAAAATATTTTTTTTAACATGGATTTTAAATCTGGAGGTCTCTAGCTATTTATTGTACGTATTTAACATTGTTTTTTATTTTATTGGTAATATTTAAAACCGGTTTAAAGGAACCGTTGCAGAAAACTTTTTAAATTTTCATTTTCTGAAATAGAACTTGACTAAATGTTTCAACTTCATCCAACTTTATTGACATTTTTGGTCCTATTAAGGGCATGCATATGTTTTCTAAGTAACAAAGTCAGTTTCAGCTGCGGAGTTATGCGGATCGAGTAAAAAAGTTAAAATTTATTTTTGTGTATATAAAAATTGTCCAGTGAAAAATACGTACATAATATGCAGAAATTAATAAATAAGTTTTCTTAGCTTTAATAATAATGGTTTTTGTAAACCAAAAGTATACTTATTATGTCACATGTAATCTAATTTCATTTTTACCTTCCTAGTTCGCGCAGCAATGGCTAGAGAAGGTATTATTTTAGACAACAAAAAAAATTGAGATAACACTGAAAATGTGTTATTTTGGTGTATTGTACCTTAGCAATTTTATCGTGACATCTGTCCGTGTGTGTGTCTGTCTGTATTTAGGTATGTGTATAGATATATGTTCGGCGCAAGCCAAATAAAAGAGTGGGGGTAGATTTCAAAAATTAGAGTATATGTGAAAATATGGCGTGTATGATATCAAATGAAAGGTAATTGAGTCTGTAGTTACACAAAATATATTTTAGTTTTTTTTTAAAGGGTGGGAGTAGATTTCATAAATTAGAGTTTAAGTCAAAATATGGCTTGTGTGGTATCAAACGAAAGGTAATTGAGTCTGGAGTTGAATAAAATATATTTCATTTTTTAGTTATATTGGCTTACACGTACATTATAACTATAGTACCTAGTGTGAGCTTAGCTGCCCATATATTGGCAGAGTGTTTTTCTTGCTAGAAAATATTCTTTATTGATAGCGAAAGTCGGAAAAAACAGATATAGTTCAATTAACTTTTTTTGCAAAAATGTCACATTGTTTTATGCAATTGCGAATTATACATGCTGGTTAAAACATTTTTTCATGGAGCTCTGCACTTATTAAAATTAAATATTTCAATATCTTGTAAAAGTTTATACAGCCAAAATTCTGGTTTCAACGATTTTTTAGGAAGCATTATAATTAATTAGTAAAGTTACAAATTTAATTTTTTTGTGCGGGGTCCTTAAAGAATTTTTCTTCTTTATCTTTTTTAACCTATAAATCATATATGTTTTTATTACTATATGCAATTTTAGGGGGCTCTAAATGGATCTTAGGTTTTGACCAGCTTTTTCGTGAAATCCGCCTGTGTGCGGCGCCGGGCCAACTGAGCTCCCGACTATTTTTTTTTCGATAAAATATGCAGATAAAAAACAAAATAAATATGTTATTTTTATACAAAAATTTTAAAATCTATTAAGTCGAGTGTTGAAATTTGGTAGGTGTAGTGTTCTGGTAACCTGGTAAAAATAACATTACGTTTTTTATTTCAAGAAATGATGGATTTCTTGATTTTTAAACCGATTTGTCTCAAACTTGAAAGTTTGCAGTGTTCGAAATCACTTAATGCAGTTTTATCCTCAAACTTAAAAAAATTAAAATGGCGGATCCAAAATGGCGGATTTTCTTATTTATGCACCAATATTCATCAAATATAGAACTTGGCAGTGTTTCAAGTCGCTGAATATGATTTTTGACTCAAACTCAAAATGGCGGATTTCTTTATTTTTAAACCGATTTGTCTCAAACGTGAAAGTTTGCAGTGCTTGAAAGCACTTAATTTCAAATGACGGATGGAAAATGGCGGATTTTTTCATTTATGCATCGATATAGAAATTGGCGCTGATTATGATTTTTTACTCAAACTTATAAATAATTTAAAATGGCGGATCCAAAATGGTGGACTTTGCTGATTATCATTTTTGACTTAAACTTAAATAAAATCAAAATGTCGAATCCAACATGACAGACTTTTTTATTTACTAACCGATTTGTCTTAAGCTTAAAATATTACATTTCTTTCTTTAAACTTGATTCATATTTTGTATAAAGCTATAAAAGTCTGCCATTTGCAAGTGTGAGTCACAAATTGTATTAAGTGACCTTAATCACTGCAAACTTTCAAGTTTGAGACATTTGAGACAAATCCGTTAAAAAATAAAAAAACCCACCATTTTGGATCCGCCATTTTGAATTATTTATGAGTTTAAGTCAAAAGTTCTATATTTGATATATATCGATGCATAAATAAGAAAATCCGCCATTTTGGATCCGCCATTTTAATTTTTTTAAAGTTTTAGGATAAATCTGTATTTAGTGATCTCAAGCACTGCAAAACTTTAAGTTTGAGACAAATCGGTTTAAAAATGAAGATATCCGCCATTTTCGATCCGCCATTTTGAGTTTTTCATGAGTTTGAGTCAAAAATCGTAATCAGCGACTTGAAACACCGCCAAGTTATATATTTGATAAATATCGGTGCATAAATAAGAAAATCCGCCATTTTAGATCCGCCATTTAAATTTTTTTAAGTTTTAGGATATAACTGTATTAATCCCAAGCACTTCAAACTTTCAAATTTGAGACAAATCGGTTTAAAAATAAAGAAATCCGCCATTTTGGATTTGCAGTTTTGAGTTTTTCTTGAGTTTGAGTTAAAAATCGTAATCAGCGACTTGAAACACCGCCAAGTTCCATATTCGATACATATCGATGCATAAATAAGAAAGTCCGCCATTTTAATTTTTTAAGTTTGAGGGTAAAACTGTATTAAGTGATCCCAAACACTTCAAACTTTCAAGTTTGAGACAAATCGGTTTAAAAATAAAGAAATTCGCCATTTTGGATTCGCCATTCTTGTAATCAAAAACGTAAATTTTATGTTATCAGGTTACCAGAACTCTAGACCTACCAAAATTTCAACACTCGACGTAATGGATTTAACTCTAACAAAACTGTTGGTGCAAGAATTATTTGCCAGATTTTGGCTACCTATTATTATATTTTAATATTATTTTTCGTTTCAAATTTCGCGGGGTATATGCATATGACTTATGCCCGCACAGAGACACGCGCGAGTCTGCGCGACGAGTCGCAATCGGGAAACCGACAAGAAGCACAAGAAACGCCGCGAGTGCTACAATTTTCCTATCTTCCAAGCGACCAAAACGACTGCAACTAGATGAAAACTAAGGTAGGTGCACTTTAGATATTTTATATGCATCGTTTTTACCATTGACTTCTATACCCTACGGGTAGACCAGGCATGGGCCAAAATTGCCATTATATCAAGCTTTTATCGCAATTGACCAAATACAAGTAAGAATTTAATGAGTAAGATAGGGATGAAAATAGAATTTCGGTTTAGTGAGTCCGGACACATGCAACATCGCAAAAATATTTTATTTGCTTGTCTTGGATAAAAAAGAACAGTGGCGGCGCAAAATAAAAATTTTGAATTCCACTAGAATTTTTTTATCAACAATTTTCTTGTGTATACTGTGTTTACAAAATTCTTCAGTAAAAAAAAAAGAGTAAAAAGAATTTCTAAGCATGCTAAGTGCAGTGGATGTATTAAAATTATTGTTTTCATCTTAGAACTTTACAAATGTTGTACCTTCCAGGTAAAATATTTTCTTTCTTTGAACAAGGGTCTTCTTCAACTCTTCTCTTCTTGGGTGGACTACAAATTATGCTCGAGTCAGATGAAATTTCGGAACTAAAAATTTCAATTCGGAATAGGACAACTGGGCGCCGAGTTGGCGGCGCCCAGTTGTCCTAGACTGCAACACATTTCAGGGGTCTGGTACGTTTTACCACCTTTCTTAAAACTACGAAGTTTTTTGAAAAATGATAATTTTAGACCATTTTATAGTGATTTCTAAAAAAAAAGTTGCGGAAAATCGTTGAGTTTGTTAAAAAAATTAAAATTGAAAAATTCTTAAAACCCCATTAAAACCCATACAAATTGCTACAAAAGAAGCATTTTCTCATTTTAAACTGAAACAAAACGGTCCCTGACGTCTGATCGAAATCGGGTCAGTTTTTTTGGTCCTTTTATGAAAATGCACAATTTTTTAAAAAGCATGAAATTCAAAACAAAATCAAGAAAATTATGATTCCTACATTTTTACAATTAAAAATTAGTTTAATTGAACATTATATCAATTTTTATCCCTTAAAACACTAAAAATTAATAATTATTTACTTTTTTAAAATTTATCGAAGGTCTAACCGAACAACACCAAACTGAACCGATCCGTATCGAAATGAACCAAATCAAACCCAATACGATTCGGTTTGGTTCGGTTCGATTTGGTTAAACTAAAGCGTACCTAACTGAATGTAGCTAAACCTAACCGAAACAAACTGAACCTAGCGGAATCTAACCAAACATAATCAAACTGAACCAAACCTAGCCGAAGAAAACTGAACCTAACCGAACCGATTCGAAACGAACCGAACCAAACCAGGCCGAATCTGGCTGAACCTAACCAAAACAAATTAAACCTAGCCGAACCTAACCAAAAATAATCAAACTGAACCAAACCTACCCGAACCAAACCGAACCGAGTCGAACCAACCAAACCAAACCAAACCGAACCGTTAGATTCGGTTTGGTTCGGTTCGATTTGGTTAAACTAAACCGAACCTAACTGAATATAGCTAAACCTAACCTAAACAATCCTAGCGGAACCTAACCGAACATATTCAAACTGAACCAACCTAACCCAACCTAACCCAACCTAACCCAACCTAACCCAACCTAACCCAACCTAACCCAACCTAACCCAACCTAACCCAACCTAACCCAACCTAACCCAACCTAACCCAACCTAACCCAACCTAACCCAACCTAACCCAACCTAACCCAACCTAACCCAACCTAACCCAACCTAACCCAACCTAACCCAACCTAACCCAACCTAACCCAACCTAACCCAACCTAACCCAACCTAACCCAACCTAACCCAACCTAACCCAACCTAACCCAACCTAACCCAACCTAACCCAACCTAACCCAACCTAACCCAACCTAACCCAACCTAACCCAACCTAACCCAACCTAACCCAACCTAACCCAACCTAACCCAACCTAACCCAACCTAACCCAACCTAACCCAACCTAACCCAACCTAACCCAACCTAACCCAACCTAACCCAACCTAACCCAACCTAACCCAACCTAACCCAACCTAACCCAACCTAACCCAACCTAACCCAACCTAACCCAACCTAACCCAACCTAACCCAACCTAACCCAACCTAACCCAACCTAACCCAACCTAACCCAACCTAACCCAACCTAACCCAACCTAACCCAACCTAACCCAACCTAACCCAACCTAACCCAACCTAACCCAACCTAACCCAACCTAACCCAACCTAACCCAACCTAACCCAACCTAACCCAACCTAACCCAACCTAACCCAACCTAACCCAACCTAACCCAACCTAACCCAACCTAACCCAACCTAACCCAACCTAACCCAACCTAACCCAACCTAACCCAACCTAACCCAACCTAACCCAACCTAACCCAACCTAACCCAACCTAACCCAACCTAACCCAACCTAACCCAACCTAACCCAACCTAACCCAACCTAACCCAACCTAACCCAACCTAACCCAACCTAACCCAACCTAACCCAACCTAACCCAACCTAACCCAACCTAACCCAACCTAACCCAACCTAACCCAACCTAACCCAACCTAACCCAACCTAACCCAACCTAACCCAACCTAACCCAACCTAACCCAACCTAACCCAACTTAACCCAATCTAACCCAACCTAACCCAACCTAACCCAACCTAACCCAACCTAACCCAACCTAACCCAACCTAACCCAACCTAACCCAACCTAACCCAACCTAACCCAACCTAACCCAACCTAACCCAATCTAACCCAACCTAACCCAACCTAACCCAACCTAACCCAACCTAACCCAACCTAACCCAACCTAACCCAACCTAACCCAACCTAACCCAACCTAACCCAACCTAACCCAACCTAACCCAACCTAACCCAACCTAACCCAACCTAACCCAACCTAACCCAACCTAACCCAACCTAACCCAACCTAACCCAACCTAACCCAACCTAACCCAACCTAACCCAACCTAACCCAACCTAACCCAACCTAACCCAACCTAACCCAACCTAACCCAACCTAACCCAACCTAACCCAACCTAACCCAACCTAACCCAACCTAACCCAACCTAACCCAACCTAACCCAACCTAACCCAACCTAACCCAACCTAACCCAACCTAACCCAACCTAACCCAACCTAACCCAACCTAACCCAACCTAACCCAACCTAACCCAACCTAACCCAACCTAACCCAACCTAACCCAACCTAACCCAACCTAACCCAACCTAACCCAACCTAACCCAACCTAACCCAACCTAACCCACAACACCAAACTGAACCGATCCGTATCGAAATGAACCAAATCAAACCCAATACGATTCGGTTTGGTTCGGTTCGATTTGGTTAAACTAAAGCGTACCTAACTGAATGTAGCTAAACCTAACCGAAACAAACTGAACCTAGCGGAATCTAACCAAACATAATCAAACTGAACCAAACCTAGCCGAAGAAAACTGAACCTAACCGAACCGATTCGAAACGAACCGAACCAAACCAGGCCGAATCTGGCTGAACCTAACCAAAACAAATTAAACCTAGCCGAACCTAACCAAAAATAATCAAACTGAACCAAACCTACCCGAACCAAACCGAACCGAGTCGAACCAACCAAACCAAACCAAACCGAACCGTTAGATTCGGTTTGGTTCGGTTCGATTTGGTTAAACTAAACCGAACCTAACTGAATATAGCTAAACCTAACCTAAACAATCCTAGCGGAACCTAACCGAACATATTCAAACTGAACCAACCTAACCCAACCTAACCCAACCTAACCCAACCTAACCCAACCTAACTCAACCTAACCCAACCTAACCCAACCTAACCCAACCTAACCCAACCTAACCCAACCTAACCCAACTAACCCAACCTAACCCAACCTAACCCAACCTAACCCAACCTAACCCAACCTAACCCAACCTAACCCAACCTAACCCAACCTAACCCAACCTAACCCAACCTAACCCAACCTAACCCAACCTAACCCAACCTAACCCAACCTAACCCAACCTAACCCAACCTAACCCAACCTAACCCAACCTAACCCAACCTAACCCAACCTAACCCAACCTAACCCAACCTAACCCAACCTAACCCAACCTAACCCAACCTAACCCAACCTAACCCAACCTAACCCAACCTAACCCAACCTAACCCAACCTAACCCAACATAACCCAACCTAACCCAACCTAACCCAACCTAACCCAACCTAACCCAACCTAACCCAACCTAACCCAACCTAACCCAACCTAACCCAACCTAACCCAACCTAACCCAACCTAACCCAACCTAACCCAACCTAACCCATCCTAACCTAACCCAACCTAACCCAACCTAACCCAACCTAACCCAACTTAACCCAATCTAACCCAACCTAACCCAACCTAACCCAACCTAACCCAACCTAACCCAACCTAACCCAACCTAACCCAACCTAACCCAACCTAACCCAACCTAACCCAACCTAACCCAATCTAACCCAACCTAACCCAACCTAACCCAACCTAACCCAACCTAACCCAACCTAACCCAACCTAACCCAACCTAACCCAACCTAACCCAACCTAACCCAACCTAACCCAACCTAACCCAACCTAACCCAACCTAACCCAACCTAACCCAACCTAACCCAACCTAACCCAACCTAACCCAACCTAACCCAACCTAACCCAACCTAACCCAACCTAACCCAACCTAACCCAACCTGACCCAACCTAACCCAACCTAACCCAACCTAACCCAACCTAACCCAACCTAACCCAACCTAACCCAACCTAACCCAACCTAACCCAACCTAACCCAACCTAACCCAACCTAACCCAACCTAACCCAACCTAACCCAACCTAACCCAACCTAACCCAACCTAACCCAACCTAACCCAACCTAACCCAACCTAACCCAACCTAACCCAACCTAACCCAACCTAACCCAACCTAACCCAACCTAACCCAACCTAACCCAACCTAACCCAACCTAACCCAACCTAACCCAACCTAACCCAACCTAACCCAACCTAACCCAACCTAACCCAACCTAACCCAACCTAACCCAACCTAACCCAACCTAACCCAACCTAACCCAACCTAACCCAACCTAACCCAACCTAACCCAACCTAACCCAACCTAACCCAACCTAACCCAACCTAACCCAACCTAACCCAACCTAACCCAACCTAACCCAACCTAACCCAACCTAACCCAACCTAACCCAACCTAACCCAACCTAACCCAACCTAACCCAACCTAACCCAACCTAACCCAACCTAACCCAACCTAACCCAACCTAACCCAACCTAACCCAACCTAACCCAACCTAACCCAACCTAACCCAACCTAACCCAACCTAACCCAACCTAACCCAACCTAACCCAACCTAACCCAACCTAACCCAACCTAACCCAACCTAACCCAACCTAACCCAACCTAACCCAACCTAACCCAACCTAACCCAACCTAACCCAACCTAACCCAACCTAACCCAACCTAACCCAACCTAACCCAACCTAACCCAACCTAACCCAACCTAACCCAACCTAACCCAACCTAACCCAACTTAACCTAACCTAACCCAACCTAACCCAACCTAACCCAACCTAACCCAACCTAACCCAACCTAACCCAACCTAACCCAACCTAACCCAACCTAACCCAACCTAACCCAACCTAACCCAACCTAACCCAACCTAACCCAACCTAACCCAACCTAACCCAACCTAACCCAACCTAACCCAACCTAACCCAACCTAACCCAACCTAACCCAACCTAACCCAACCTAACCCAACCTAACCCAACCTAACCCAACCTAACCCAACCTAACCCAACCTAACCCAACCTAACCCAACCTAACCCAACCTAACCCAACCTAACCCAACCTAACCCAACCTAACCCAATCTAACCCAACCTAACCCAACCTAACCCAACCTAACCCAACCTAACCCAACCGAACCCAACCTAACCCAACCTAACCCAACCTAACCCAACCTAACCCAACCTAACCCAACCTAACCCAACCTAACCCAACCTAACCCAACCTAACCCAACCTAACCCAACCTAACCCAACCTAACCCAACCTAACCCAACCTAACCCAACCTAACCCAACCTAACCCAACCTAACCCAACCTAACCCAACCTAACCCAACCTAACCCAACCTAACCCAACCTAACCCAACCTAACCTAACCCAACCTAACCCAACCTAACCCAACCTAACCCAACCTAACCCAACCTAACCCAACCTAACCCAACCTAACCCAACCTAACCCAACCTAACCCAACCTAACCCAACCTAACCCAACCTAACCCAACCTAACCCAACCTAACCCAACCTAATCCAACCTAACCCAACCTAACCCAACCTAACCCAACCTAACCCAACCTAACCCAACCTAACCCAACCTAACCCAACCTAACCCAACCTAACCCAACCTAACCCAACCTAACCCAACCTAACCCAACCTAACCCAACCTAACCCAACCTAACCCAACCTAACCCAACCTAACCCAACCCAACCTAACCCAACCTAACCCAACCTAACCGAACCTAACCCAACCTAACCCAACCTAACCCAACCTAACCCAACCTAACCCAACCTAACCCAACCTAATCCAACCTAACCCAACCTAACCCAACTTAACCCAACCTAACCCAACCTAACCCAACCTAACCCAACCTAACTCAACCTAACCCAACCTAACCCAACCTAACCCAACCTAACCCAACCTAACCCAACCTAACCCAACCTAACCCAACCTAACCCAACCTAACCCAACCTAACCCAACCCAAGCTAACCCAACCTAACCCAACCTAACCGAACCTAACCCAACCTAACCCAACCTAACCCAACCTAACCCAACCTAATCCAACCTAACCCAACCTAACCCAACCTAACCCAACCTAACCCAACCTAACCCAACCTAACCCAACCTAACCCAACCTAACCCAACCTAACCCAACCTAACCCAACCTAACCCAACCTAACCCAACCTAACCCAACCTAACCCAACCTAACCCAATCTAACCCAACCTAACCCAACCTAACCCAATCTAACCCAACCTAACCCAACCTAACCCAACCCAACCAAACCTAACCTACCTAGTTGTTAATAAATATAGTAAAAGTTGTTAGGTTTATGTCCAGGGAGTAACTATTGTCCATAATCGTCGGAAATCGGGTTAGGATTAGTGTATGCGACCATAAACATTGAGTGGCGCGTGAGTGTTTGGTCTTCAAATTTTTTTAGGGAAATTTTTCAAAATCTTTTTTGCGCTCTCTGGGCACCCTAATAAACCGTAATCTGGTCACCCTAATCCATCGCAATCAAAGAAAATCGGTAATCGAAGTGTCACAAATTTTTTGTTGGTTTCTATTCTTCTTTTATATTATGTAGGACAAAATTATTAATTAAACTAAGTGACCTTATTAAGTAAGACAGCATGGTGGTCAAATGACATTAGAAGGACATACACATATGATACCGGCCTGTAGACCGGTCGCGGTGGTCATATAATAATAAATATATACTTTCGCGATGAAAGACCAAAATTAAACTTAAAATTACTCCGCAAAAAACATTAAATTTATCGAAATTTATAAAAACATAGATCAGTGTGTGTAACAATTCATCAAGATGTATGAAACTCGACCGTGACATGTCAAAAGTTTGGTTCGAAAAAACAAAAACAACTGGATAAAAATCGGTATGTAAGCATTTAAAAAGAAAATCAAATACTTTTTGTTAATTTTCATGCAATGCAAAAAAAAGTGTGGGGAAGTGACACTTTCTGAATCAAAATGTGTGAGGGTAAAATCGCACGGTCGCAGAAAAAAACTATCTGTCGTGACGCTACTGAACTTTCTCGTGTTTTAGCAAAAAGTATCCGTCAAGACGACTTACCCATGAAATGTTGTTTTTTTATGGACTTTTTTCTTTTTTTGTTGAACTAACCTGTTTGAACTCAAATAGTTACTTCTAAACTTGTTTTTAAACGTTTTAATTTGTAATATTCCCGCACAAAATTCAAAAAAAATCATTTCCGTACTTAGACAGCATTGTCTATCAGTTTTCCCTGTATAAATCGACAAGCAGGTAGAATCACTCAAAATACGGCAGGTGGATTAAAGGTAGCCAGCTGCTTTTCTGTCGTACCTATGCCGTCAGTGTGAACGAGATAAAAGTACCCATATTGTGCGTGCAAAGGCAATAACGGAATTTCCTTCGATAGGTCGCCGGTATTGGCTTCACAAGCACATTTAAAACTAATTGTCGGTATTGACGATTGAAAATGGAAAGTTACGATACATATGGAATTTTATATGAAAAGGCACCTACCTCGGACTCTCTTGCAGCTCCAGTCGACGTTTAAACGTCCAGTTTTTTCACCTCAAATTCACTTTTTTCGGGAACGTGATTTTGCTAGTGTCTTGTTGTGACGGTGGTTCTTTGCGCACTCATCGCGGCGCTGCTTCTCTTCCACGTGTCCGGTGCCGTGAAACCCCATATGCATATTTTAGAGCGCGAAAATTTAAATTATTTTAAACGCGCAGAAAAGGAAAAGAAAATGAAAATTAGGAAATTTCTTGCTTGCACCAACATTTTCCGGCCGCCAAAACACGTGTGTTTTTACTTAGTTAAGAAAAGGAAAGGAGAAAAAAAAAATTAAATAGTATTCGCCTATTAGCAATTAAACGATACAATTTAACATTAACCCAAATATGCATTAATGTAAATTAAAATTAAAAGAAAAGAAAAAATACTTAGAAAAAATTAAGAAAGAAAAAGAAAATTTTGCCTTATGCGTCGGGCATAGGCAAAGGACATAGTTTCACTACTGGTCGACGATATGTTCCTGTAGCTGTTTTAACGGTCACAACACGAATATGACCGTCTGAGCCAGGGTGTACGTCGACAATTCGCCCAACAGCCCATTGCAATGGCGGTTTTTGTTCATTCTTTACCACGACTAAAGTATTTAGTTTAATATTGTTAGAAGCCTCTGTCCATTTAGAACGCTGTTGCAAGGTGTTTAGGTACTCCAAGTTCCAGCGTTTCCAAAAATCGGACTGGAGCCTTTGCACCAGCTGCCAGCGGGACAGGGTGTTCAACTTGGAATCAGAAAATTCGGGTTCTGGTACGGAATTCAACGGTTCCAGGGTAAGAAAATGACCAGGGGTCAGTGGAAGAAAGTCATTCGGATCCATACTTTGGGCATACAGAGGCCGGCTGTTTAGTATGGATTCGACCTGACACAAAAAAGTAAAAAACTCTTCATAGGTTAACCGTTGCTCACCTATTACACGTTTTAAATTTGCCTTGGTGGATTTAACTCCTGCCTCAGCTAGTCCGTTTAGATGCGGACTACCAGGACTTGAAAAATGCCAGGTAATTTTTAGACTGTGACATGCTTCCTGGGAGTACTGTTTGAGTAAACGATCAGCTCCCAAGAACGCGCTACCACAATCTGAGTAAATGTCAGAGATTCTTCCTCTTCTTGCCACAAATCTCTTAAAAGCCGCAAGAAAGGTAGGGGTGGAAATATCGGAGGTAAGTTCTAGGTGAACTGCCTTGGTTGCGGAGCAGACTAAGACAAGAATATAACCTTTGGATACCTTTGCACCTCGGTACTTTCCCATTGTAATTGGAAAGGGACCACAATAATCTATGGCAACATGTGAAAATGCCTTTACTTGAGAGATGCGTTGAGCAGGCAAGTTGCCCATGATTTGTACGGAAGGTTTAGGATTTAATCGATAGCATAAAATGCAATGAGAAGTTACGCTCTCGATTGCATAGCGAGGGGAAAGGATCCAAAATTGTTGTCTCAAGAGGTAATGCAACGTTTTTTGACCGGGATGACAGTACCTTTTGTGAGTGTACTCAATGACAAGTTGAGTAAGACGGTGAGAACGTGGTAAAAGTAAAGGGTGTTTTGCTGAATAAGAGAGTTCGGAAGAATGTGGTAATCGACCCCCCACTCTTAAGCAGCCTTGTGTATCTAGAAAAAGTGAAAGTTTACGAAATTGTTTAGGAAGTAGCTTTGCGTCATTCAAACGTGAAATGAGATCAGCAAAGATGGAACGTTGAACATGCCGAACGAGAACAATAAGAGAATGTTGAAGTTCTACTTCGGTAATATTTTCGTTAGGATATTTAGATTTCTTTTCGGTAAGGCGAAAAATATAGGAAATTATGCGTTGAATTTTCTCTAGGGAAGAGTAACGAAAAAGAAAAGTATCAAGCATGTGTGGTTCAACTGTGCATGTTTGAAATACTGATTTTCGTTCTTCCAGAATAACCTCGTTTTCCGGAGGGTCTGGACAGCGAAAATCATCAGGCCAGCTCTCTTTTGGTAGCCTAAGAAAACAAGGACCTTCCCAATACAAGTCATGTTTGACAAGTTGATTAGGCATAAGACCGCGCGAAGCACAGTCGGCTGGATTTAGCGCTGATGGAATATATTTCCAGGCCGTAGGAGAAATGGTTTCTTGAATGTGACAGATACGGTTTGCCACAAACGTTTTAAACCTGTGAGGTGAAGCCGCCAACCAGCATAGAACCACTTGGGAATCACACCATGCACAGATTTGGTTGAAGTTAAGAATATCTGAATAAGTGTTTCGAATAAAGGAAATTAGGTCGCAAAGTAAAGTGGCACCAAGAAGCTTCAGTCGCGGAAGACTGACTGTTTTCACTGGTGCGACCTTAGATTTGGCCATTACAAGAAAGGTATGGATTTCTCCGGATACTGACTCCATTCTGAAATAGACCGTAGCCGCGTAACCTATCATAGAGGCGTCTGAAAAGCCGTGAAGTTCAATGCTACGTGGTTGATCAATGGAAAGGCGTCTAGGTAAATAAATATTTGAAAGATTTGGAAGTTCGAAATTGATTCCAAACATTTACGATATGCGGAGGAGGCTGAGAATCCCAGTCCAGCTTCTCCTTCCACAGATCTTGCATGAGATGCTTAGCAAGTAAAGAAACGGGAGAACAGAAACCTAAGGGATCAAAAATTTTCATGATTTGAGATAAGATACCTCGCTTGGTGCATGGTTTATCTTCTGGTACGACCAAGTAGGTAAACGAATCTGAGATAGGATTCCATTGGAGACCTAATATTTTTACAAAATTAGGTTCGGATTTGTCGAAACGAATGGACATTTGTGTTTCTGATTCTGAGAATGAGGAGAGAAGTTCCGGACTGTTGCTCGCCCATTTTTTAAGTTCAAACCCTCCTAGGCGCAACAGGGAGATTAACTCCGACTGAAGTTCTTTTGCAGAGGCCACAGAATCCTGCCCAGTGAGCACGTCGTCGACGTAAATGTCTTTAAGAAGCACCTTGGAAGCATTAGGATACCTTTCAGACTCAAGTTTAGCTAGTTCTTGTATAGTACGAATAGCTAAGTAAGGTGATGACTTAAGTCCATAAACAACTGTTCTTAAGGAGTAGGTTTGGACAGGATCATCCTCAGAAAATCTCCATAGAATATTTTGATAACGCGTGTGCTCAGGAATAATTAAAATCTGTCGGAACATTTTTACTATGTCAGTAACAAAGGCTACAGCATGAATTCGAAGATTAAGTAAAATTTCACGGACATCATTTTGCAGTTTAGGACCTGCGCACAACGTCTCGTTGAGTGAAACACCTCTGGGACTACGTTGAGACCCATCAAAGACCACTCTTATCTTCCCAGTGTTCCAGACACTGTGATGAGGGATAAAGTAGGAATTATCCAAGACATCTTTAGATATAGGCGTAGGAATAGGTATCATGTGACCAGTGTCTAAATAATCTTGCATAAAATCTTTGTAAGCTTGATAATTAGCTGAGTCTTTGAGAAGTCTAGCTTCCTGAAGCTTGAAACGTTTTAAAGCGATTGGATAGGTGTCACCCAACTGGGGTTCTAAGTTTATGAAAGGTAATGGAACGACGAATCTACCTGATTCGTTGCGTGAAACTGATTGTGAAAATAATTTTTCGCACATAATATCCTCAGGACTGTGATGAACCTTATGTGGAACCTGCTCTATCTCCCAGAAGCGCTCTAGGCAGATATCCAGAGATGGTTCGATGGAAGTGTAACAGCTTATGAGTGATTGTGGATTTTGTTGCTTTGAAGTTTCAACTTTACCAATCAGCACATAGCCAAAGAAGCTATTAAAAGCACTAGGTTGTCCACGCTCTCCGTGGATAACTCCCTCTTGTAAGAGATGCGGAAAAAGTTCACAACCTACTAGGACATCAATGGAACTTGGTATATGGAAGTTTTGATCAGAAAGTTTGATATTGCGAATGTGATTCCACTTGCTCGAGTCGACAGCGCAAGAAGGAATCTCTGTACAAAGTTTTGGAAGTACTAAAGCCTCAAAATCAAAGGTAGGTCCCGCTTGACCTTGAGGTTTGATAAGACATTTCGTCTTACCTTTGGTATTGGAAGATGTCATTTGATTTAAGCCTTGAATAGAAGTAGAAAAGAAGCTTTTCGAAAGACCTAAACGATTTAGACATTTTTCTGAAATAAAGTTTGCCTCTGAGGCAGAATCGAGTAAAATACGAACTGGTTGGTAATGTCCCCTTGAGTCTAACATGTCAGCTACAACGGTAGAAAGTAGAAAAGTGGAATTTTTGGAAATCATTGTCGCATGACAGTTTGTGGAATGGCTTCCTGACATAGGGGTGCTATTGGAATTGGAAAGTGGAATATTAACGTTCTCTGGAGGATAAGAATCAACACTCACAGAGGGCGCTACTGGTTGTGGAACGTGAAGAAGACTGTGGTGCCTAGCTCCACACGTAAAGCAGTTGTAGGAGGAGGGGCAATTCACGGTCTGGTGAGCAAAATGTAAGCAATTTTGACATAGATTCACCTGCCGAACATAACCCATCCTTTCCTGTGGACTTTTGTTTTGAAATTCGATACATTTCGATAATGCGTGATTCGAAGAACATAGGTAGCATTTTATTTTTGGATTAAAAGTTCTGTTCTGATTATTTTGTATTTGAGGGTTGCTGCGTTGATTGCTATTTTGTAAAGTATTTTGTTGATTTCTTGAATTTGAACTTTGATTTGAAATAGTTGTATTGAAAGCAGAAGGTGAATTAAAATTATTAAAACTGTTTCTCTGAAAACTGTTCTGTTGAGAGTTACGCGTAGTTTGAGGTTGTCTAGGGGTTTGATTTTGCCTACTAAAACTGGGCATTTGCACTACAGATTCGAGCGCAACGCAATGATTTTCTATAAACGTGTAAAGATCAGTGTAGGACGGAATTTCTGAATTGTTTTTCTCTCTACTATAGTAAAGTTCGAAATCAGTCCTCATCTTGACTTCAAGTTTTGAGAGCATCATGTTAAAAGTAAGAAAGTCCCATTCTTTTGTAGGAAAACCAAGCTCATTTAAGATGGCTAGATTCTCAGAAAAGGTATCCAACATGGAACGTAATTCATTCCCAGAACTGGATTTAGTTGAAAGAAAGTTAATAGCATTCAAAGCGGTAGTAGCAATAATTCGTTTATTTTGATACCTCTTTACTAAGGTTTCATACGCAATGTGATAATTGCTATCTGCGAGGGGAATGGTTTTTACTAGACAAAGGGCTTCATTCAGAACAGAACTCCGCAATTGTTGAAATTTCTCTATATCACTTAAATCAGAATTTTGATGTACCATGACTTTAAATAAGTCAAACCAGTGTTGCCAGTTGTTATAATTACCATCGAAAATTGGCAACCTTTGTTGTGGAAATGATCTTGTATTTGACCTCTGAACAATATTTTGTTGGTTAGGGTTGCCTACGTAATTGACAGGGTTGGCCCTAAAAAGGTCGTAGTAAATACCCTTACATTCATAATAAAGGTTGTCAAAGTCTTTTCTAGTTTTATCCTGCTCGTCAAATGAAAGTTTAAACTCTTCGAGAGAGCCAATAATTTGGTTATGAAAATTATAGAATTGAGCATGACATTCTTCGACGTCTTCATATCTGGATTTGAACAAAAAGTGAAACGCTGTATCCGAGTTCGCTTTCAAAGCTACCTCGTGAGCTTCCGCCATTTGGTTGAAGCTCAAAAGCCTTTTGTCGCAAAGTTTTTTCTGTTTTTGCGTAGACATTTTTGTTTTTGAAAGTTAATTTGTTTTTAAAATTACCCAAAAAAATGCTTAAAATATAGCTTAAATATAACCCGAATTTTAGCAAAATTAAACTCTTTCAGGGCGTTATACAACTCAATCGTTTTTACTGATTTCCTTTCAATAAACTTTACAATTACGTTTTTCAATTCCTTATCTCAAAATATTGGGTATTTCTCGAATGAGTGGTGAACCAGCCAACCTAAACTCAATCCAACTTACGTTTGCACCCTCATTTGATGGTCCTTCTAACCGGTTCCTTTCAATTTACATTTTCAGCAGTTATCCTGTAACTTTTCAAACTTACAAGTTTCCAAAATTTTCCGTTTTCGGCGAGATTTTTCGTATTTTCTTAAGTCACGTGTGAGTTATATATCGAATATCGAATATACCTATGGAATTAAAAGGTATAGTCGACCAATACAGTATTGTAAGCCACGCGGGTGCTGTTTGAATTACTTGACTTGGGTTACACTGCCGACATACTTGCTCGCGGACTCCGGTAATTTTGTAAACAGCCCGTATAGGATAGGGTATATAGCGCTCGACTCGTGATCCGCAGTGCATGGGATCGAGATTCATTCAACATAAAACTTTTTTTCTTTACTAGTTTGGTAATTGGTAATATCAGAGGATAGTTAGTACAAACAACCTTAATTAAAATTTACTAATTACTGATTAATAAATAATTAAAATAAATTAAAAATTCTTTAATTTAATGAAATTTATAAACTAAGATTGGATTTTTAAAGCGTTTTAGAAGTTTTAACAAATCTTTGGGTTTTAGAATAAAAAGGTAATTTTAAAAATCAAAATGTCAAAACCAAAAAAGACATCATTGCTAGACAAGCGTGCTATTTGTGTAAATCAAATAACCGAATCGAATGAGGTCGCGAAACAGGCGAAGACAGAGTCTTCGTTCCAGTTCCTTTTCAAATCCAGATACAAGGATAATGATGAATGTCATCAAAAGTTTTACGCGTCTCATAACCAAATCGTCGGATCCCTTGAGGAGTTGGGACTCGATTTTGATGAACAGAACAACATAAGAACAAGATTCGATTTACTTTTTTATGAATGTCGTGGCATTTATTATGATATTTTTCGAGCCAGCAATACTAATTACGTTTCACTAAATACTTCTGCCAATAGCCCGACCCAAGTTGGCTAGTTTCGATGGCAACTATAAGAATTGGCAACATTGGTTTGACCTCTATAAGGTCATGGATTCATGATAGCGACTTAAGCGATATAGAAAAGTTTCAGCACTTACGTAGTTCAGTGACTAACGAAGCACTTAGTCTGGTAAAAACAATTCCGTTATCTGACAGCAATTATCATGTTGCATATGAGGCTCTAGTCAAGAGATATCAAAATAAGCGTCTCATAGCTACGACTGCTTTAAATGCTATGAATTCCGTTTCGGTGAAAACCAGTTCTGCGAAAGAGCTCCGTTTTATGTTAGACACCTTTTCCGAGAACTTAGCCATTTTGACGGAACTCTGTTTTCCTACGGCAGAGTGGGACTTTCTTACATTTAATCAATTCCTTTCCAAGTTGGACGTTAAGCTACGCACAGAGTTTGAGCTATATTATAGCAGAGAGAAAAGCCAAGTCGACATTCCTTCTTACACTGACTTGTACAGCTTTATCGAAAATCACTGTGTAGCCTTGGAGTCTGTCCAACATATGCAGTCAATTAGTAAGCCCCCCTCTAGTTCAAATCATGCTAAGCCCCTGAATAATAATCAGCGGAACTTTAGTCACAATAATTATCCTAAAAATACATCAACTTCATCTTTCAATACTACAGTTTCAAACAATCTAATTCAACCAAATAAACCGTTTAATTAATAGACTAGGTCTCCACAGACAACAATTTTCAATTTCCATTGAAGGTCTAAATCAAAAGGCATCTTCGACTACCAAAGGCAAAACTAATTGCATTATTCGATACCAGTTTATTTAAATATTTTTTTTTCTGAATTAAAATATAATTTCATTTCGAACCCTCGCGTTTTAACAACCTATCATCATTTGTTTTAACTTTTTTTTTCTCCCTACTCCAAACCAGGGTAGAGGAATATTTTGAAAATTTTAGTGAGCCACTAATTAATCTTTTTTTTGATTATTGGGCTACTGTGGTCGACACCAAAAGATTTTTTTTTAATTTTTTTTTGGGCACCTTCCGGTACGATCCTAGGGTCTTCTTGACCATGGTTTGCATCAATTTAGTTAAGATTTTGGGAATTTTATTTTAACAATTATTAGAGAGTTGCAGTCCTACCAAGACGTTATTTGCATAATTTTTTTAATACCATCGGTAATGGAATTTAAAAAAAAAAATTTAATTACACACAACATCCTTACTAGTCAATTCAACGCAATTTCAGCGAGCGGATTTTTTTTAATTGAGCATATTTTACGATATCTATAACATGAACATCTGTTCCGACGTTTATTGCGTTCACTTATATATTAAGGGATGATTTTGCCTTAAGCAATGCAAGTTTCGTGTAGACTCAGAATAGGTAAGCAGGTTAAAGTGGGTTTTGATTTATTCTTTTTAGAAAAATCATTGTATACGGCGATTTGGGATTTTTTTTTGAGGAGTTTAGTTGTGGAGCCGTTCTGCAATAGCAGGAGTATACCCTAGCGTTAACTGTGTACAACAGCTTTGGGATTTTTGTTATAGGTAGTCTGTTGTACGTTCCATTTAGGGATAAATTTACCTATTCGGATGCTGAGGTAAACAAACATCACTTAACTTTAAGTTTAATCCAGTTCAGCTAGGATAAGCGCAATTATTTTTTTTTTGGTTTTACTCACGCAGGAGTGGAACATAAGACCTGAACACTGCCAAATCTCTTGTCTCTCTTTTATTTTTTTAAAACTTTTGTTATGACTACTTGTTAATTCTAATTTAGGATTTAAGTAGTTATTTCTCTCTGCAGGGTTGGACGTCATAGTTGGTTGTACAAATACTTAATATAAACTATGATTACATTTTTAAATGCAAATAAATTTTATTTTCTTACTGCTCCGGTGTTCTTCGATTTTGTTCGCGTCTGCCCGTATTTATGTTTTATATTTTCTACATTTGTGAGAAAATTTATAGTGATTTTCACTAGTGAGTTTAAAGTGAACTTTGTGTTTGTTATTGCGTGGTTTAGTTTTTATAATTGGGAGGTATAATTAAGAGTTTTAAAGTTTAAAGTTTTAATATATATAAAAGGCACCATGGCTGTTTCTGTGAGTCGGTTGTCTGACATAAGGTACTTAGTCAAGGACGAATTAATCTATGAGTTAACATGGAGAGGCATAGCCATTGGATCGGTGGAAGAAATGAAACAACAGCTTATGCTGATTAAGCAAAGAGAAAAGACTGATACAAGTATGAGATACCCTCCGTATCCCTTTAAATTTGGCCAGGATGCTTTTAGCTGCATGAAGGAGCTTGATAGTCTGGTACCGCTGGTAGAGAAGTTCTCTGGTACGAGCAAAGGGGGAGAGTTTAGAAAAATCGCTGTAAGGTTGGAACACGTGTTGGCCAGGATAAATAACATGAATCCGTCTAACTTTGAAGAAAGTCAAACCAAAGGCATACTGGTTGCGGAAACCTTGAGTTTGATTGGGAGATTGCAGAGCCAAGCAACAGATTTACTAAGAATTGGCGTTACCTCAGAGGATGATGAAGCATCTGAAACCCAATCAACGAGTCGAAGCTCAGACCACTCGACAAATGCTGGCAACACACCTAACCAGTCTCAGTTCCCGCAACCGCAGCTCTCGAGCACACAAAGAACAGCTCAACAGCCCACAAACCAACCGTCGGTCATTGCTCCATTGCAAATGCAAGTGCTTACGAACCCAACTCAAGCACCAATACAGGCACCACCCCCAATGCTAATTCAGAATGACCGTGCATTAGCTTTTCATTATCAACAACCGTCTACCGTTCCTTTGAATTTAGCTGCCCTCCAAAGTAGCATTGCACCAATTGCTCAGTCACGACCATTTTCTTGTTCGTCGCCAGTATCAATGTCAAGTGATCCTAGTACTTCATATCATGTTGCACCTGTACCTCCGCATAAGTGGAACTTAAAGTTTACAGGCGAGAGGGGTACAATCTCCGTCACCGCATTTTTTGAGAGAGTGGACGAGTTGAGTCAGGCTAGAGGAGTTAGTAAAAAGGTTCTACTGAACTCAGGCATTGATCTTTTTGAAAAGTCAGCCTATACTTTTTATAAAGATGTTCGTAGAGAAGTTCATACATGGGAACAGCTGGAACAGAGGTTCATGGCAGAGTATCTTCCTTCTTCATATGGCGAGAAGCTATTGAAGGAGATCAAAAAACGTAAACAAGGCCCTGGAGAGTCTATAGGGACCTATATTGCTGTCATGAACACGTATTTCCAAAGACTTGGCTGTCCTGTTTCTGAAGAGGCGAAATTAGCTATCGTCTTCAGAAATATCGCGGACATTTATAAGAAAGGCTTGATTGCTACTGAGGTCAATAGCCTATCACGTTTAAAAGATTTGTGTCGTAGAATAGACCAGAGATATGGGTTAGAGGAGGAGAATTTTACTCCTAGAAGAAACCAATCTCTTGAATCTGACTTGGCCTACGTTGACGTAGATAGCGATTTTGACGATTTTCCAACAGGGGTTGATGCAATTCAAATATCAGGTGCCGGGACATCAAATCAACAGAATTTGAATATTCCTGATAATAGATTTAACAGAGATAGGCAGCAGCCAGCAAGCAGTTTCGCTGCTAGAGCTGATAGAGACAGACAGCAACAAGCTAGTGGTCAGTCTAGTGTAAATGACAGAGATGGACAACCACCACAGGGTGTTGGATCTGGTAGGGCGAATAGGGACGTTGTTTGTTATAGATGCAACCAAACAGGGCACATGGTAATCGGGTGTGCATTACCTAGAGGTAAGCAGTGTTATTCGTGTGGTCAGGCAGGGGTAACAGTCAGAGAATGTCGAAATTGTAATCGTCAGGGAAGCGGACCCAGGCGCTCGTAGGTGGTCGACCTTCGAGTCAGCCTGAACAAGCATCGACCGATAGGCTAACGAACGTCTTAGATTATGTGATAAGTCATACTCGTAAAGATGAGAGACCTTATTTAGAAGTGGATGTGCTCGGAAATAAGTTATTAGGTTTGTTGGATTCCGGGGCTTTTACGTACCTTTTTAGGGAATCATGGTTGGTCAATCATCGAGAGGTTTGGTTTTTCACTTGATACGACGAAGAAGACGAGTTGTATTGTGGCAAATGGTCAAAGCACGAGTAGTATTGGGACAGTGCAGCTTCCTATGCGAGTTCAGGATAAATTTAGGTTAATAGAGGTCGTCGTCGTTCCTGAGTTGCCACACACTTTGATTTTGGGATTAGATTTTTGGATTTCGATGGGTATAGTACCGAACTTAAGTACTAATGAGTGTCACTTTGCCGATAATAAAGATGTGATTTGTTATTTAGAAACATCAGACCAACAAACAACTCTTACACCTTATGAATCAGAACGACTAGAGGAATTGGTCGTTAAATATAAGACTATTATGGGTGACTCACTAGGATGTACAGACAGGGTAGAGCATAAGATTACAACAGATGCAGCACCGATAAGACAACGTTCATATAAGGTCTCACCGGTCATTCAAAAGCTTATTGATGACGAAATCGACGGAATGCTGAAAATGGATGTGATAGAACGTAGTAGTAGTTCATGGGCTTCACCAGTGGTAATGGTACAAAAGAAAAACACAAAGAAATATCGTTTCTGTGTAGAATACCGCAAATTGAACTCAGTGACGGCGCGTGATAGTTATCCTTTACCACTCGTAGCCGAGAATCTTGACAAATTGAAAGATGCTAAGTACTTGTCAACTTTAGATATTAAGAGTGCTTATTGGCAAGTACCAATGGAAGAATCATCGAAGCCACTAACAGCATTCATCTGTCGACGAGGTCTCTTCCAATTTAAGCGGTTACCATTTGGTCTTCATAATGCACCTGCAACTTGGCAAAGACTTATAGATAGCATCATAGGGAACGATTTAGACCCCTACGTGTGCGTGTATCTCGATGACCTCGTAATTGTCACACAGAGCTTTTCTGAACATCTTAGAATTCTTGAGGAAGTCCTACGAAGATTGCAGAATGCAAAGATAACGGTAAGTTGGGAGAAATGCCAACTGTGTAGGCCAGAAATGACTTATTTAGGATTCGTAGTGGACCGTCGAGGCATCCGAGTTGACCCTAATAAAATTAAAGCCATGTTAGAGCTCCAGAGGCCAAGAACTGTCAGAGAAGTTCGTAGAGTTGTAGATACAATATCCTGGTATAGACGTTTCATAGAGAATTATTCAGCGATAATAGCTCCGATTACAGCTCTAACTAAGAAAAATCAAAAGTTCGATTGGACTCCAGACTACGAAAGAGCATTTATTAAGATTAAGGAACTTTTAGTGACTGCACCGATTCTTACATGTCCAGATTTACCAAAGAATTTGTCATTCAAACAGACGCATCAGGATATGGAATGGGAGCATGTTTAACGTAGCCTTATCCTGAGGGAGACAAAGTCATATGCTATTTGAGTCGATCTTTGACTAGGCAAAAACGTGTTTACACGACCACCGAGCGAGAATGTTTGGCATTGGTTTGGGCGATAGAGAAGCTCCGGCCTTATATTGAGGGGATCTTATTTAAGGTCATAACAGATCATTTTAGCTTAAAATGGCTTCATAGCTTAAAAGAGCCCAGTGGAAGACTTGCTCGTTGGTCTGTAAAACTGCAGCAATATGATTTTGAAGTAATCCATCGGAAAGGGAAAGATTTAGTTGTCCCGGACATGTTGTCTCGTGCAGTACCCATGATTGATACAATTTCGCAGCCCAGAGACGTTTCAACAGCAATTAAAGATCGATGGTACCAAAAGATGGTAAAGAGAGTCGTAGAATCACCGTTAAAATTTATGAATTGGAGATACACTGATAATAAGTTGTATAAATATGTCAAACAAGAATATCCTCAACTTTCACCATCTCACGAATATTGGAAAGAGGTAGTCCCCAAAGATCATAGGCGTAGAATTATTGGAGAAGCTCACGATCCTCCTACCGCAGGACATATGGGTGTGTATAAAACCTGCCACAGACTGGCAGAAAAATATTATTTGCCAAAAATGCGCCAGGACGTGGCAACTTTTGTAAAGAAATGCTTTGTCTGTGCAGCTCATAAAGGTGATACACAAGGTGTATCTGATCAGATGATATCGCACCCAAAACCAACTCGTCCTTGGGAAATTATCTCAACAGATTTATGTGGACCTCTACCTCGTTCGACAAAGGGTAATTGCTGGATTCTCGTCGTTACGGACTATTTGAGTAAGTTTTCCTTAGTTTTTCCAATGCGAACATCTCCTACTCAAGCAGTTGTCAAGCATCTTGAGGAGCAAGTATTTATGGTCTTCGGAGTGCCCCGTTTGATACTTTGTGATAATGGCCCTCAGTACAAAAGTAACGAGAATAAGCGTTTTGCTGAGAGTTATCAGGTTAAAATTCAGTATAATCCGTATTATCACCCCAGAGCAAATCCAACAGAAAGGACAAATCGTACGTTAAAAACCATGTTATGTTGCTATGTGAAAGACAACCACAGGAAGTGGGACGAACAAATACATAAACTTGCCTGCGCGATTCGTACTGCAACCCATGAGACAACCACGATGTCTCCTTTCTTTGTTAATTTTGGTAGAAATATGTGTCTGTCAGGAAAAGATTACTCCAACCCAGTGTTGTTATCTGAAGAGAATGGTGTACAATCTGCAGCTGAAAGTAAGAACGAAGGTTTCCGGAAGCTCTATGCGGATGTTAAGAGAAGGTTAGAGGTGGCAGGAGAGAAAAACGTAGTTCAGTATAATTTGCGTACAAGGGTACCCAACTTTGTTGTGGGTCAGCGTGTTTGGAAGAGGAATTATGTGTTGTCAGATGCTGCGAAATTTTTCTCGAAGAAGTTAGCACCGAAATTCGTTGGTCCTTATGTGATTAGGAATAAAATTTCTCCATGGATATTTGAGCTTCAGGAACCATCGGGTAAAGTACTGCCAGGGAGTTGGCATGCCAAAGACCTCAAGTCGGTAGCGGACCTCTCCGATTAACCTTTTTAGGTTAATCGTCTTGAAGTTGGGGGGATTATGTAACGTGTCATTTTTACGTTTAAGGCAACGTTACATATTTGTTTATTCAGGTAAATAATCAAGGCTCTTCGACTCGTCTTTCTGTACACAAATTAAGGGTATATTATAGAGCTAGGTTTGGAGGTTATATAATGTCTAGGAAGTTATCTTAAAAGGAGGCATTCCATCGAATTACTGTGGACACTACGCACATCGCATTATCTGGACATCGTAATTGGAATTTAAGATCACAGTTCTTTAAAAATCACATAAAAACATTCGATTGTTTTGTTTACCTGCATTTTATTTGACGTTCATGGAATTAAACAGCTGGGGAATGGCGGCGTTGCCGCATCACAAATGGTTTCAGTAACAGGAAGGAAACATTTAGATGAACATTTCATTCCCTTACGTTTATTTTCGAGGATATTGGGACAATCCGAACCTCATATCCTTCACGGATTAGCTAGTTTTGATAGCACGAAAACATATTTAGGTTCACGGTTTGACCAGTAACAACCGAGGCTCCGCCCACTTTGATATCTTTATTAATTTGATGAGAAGATAAAATAAATACGAGTTATGCACTTTTGTAAATGGGAGATAAACGAGGGATAAAAACCAAGACTAAAAGAATAAACGAAATCGTGTGAGTTAACATCTGAACACTCTTGTGCCGAGTTTAAGCAGTAGTTCAGTGTGTATTTTTAGGTTCAGGTTCAGAAACAACTTTATTAATGTAGAAATGTTTTACAAAAATGGCGTCAAACCATATGAATCTTAGAGAAAACATTTATAAAGAGCAAAGGAAACTTTTGACTAAGACTATAACTAAAATACAACTAAATTCTACACTCAGTATAGCTTTACTCATATGGGAATTGGTTGAGTGTTCGAATATTCCTGGGTTTGATGCAAGCTCTGATCTCCAGTAATTGATTTTACAGTTGATGGTTTCAATGCTGAGCTTCTTATAGTCCGTCTGGTTATTTTCCTCCTACTTGATATGTTGGCAGGGGTCCGGTAGGCAAATGTTCGGTCTATGTATGGAGGGTCTCGATGTCCTTGTTATAAAAATTTCATCCGTGGAAATAGATCCGACAACACCTCAATGCGCGTTTTACGTATTTTTCAATATCCCCTTGGTCGGTGCTGCCCCCTATATACCGGTACGGGACTATTGTTGTGTTTCCTCATTAGTTAGTTTGAAAAACGCGGGTTTTTTTCTTCCAGTCTTGCAACCGAAGTAGAGATTTTTTGGCGAAAAAGTTTTTTTTTATAAATAGGTTTGCATCCTTATTTGAATCTAACCGGGAAAATTAGGTTGGTACTATGCGTTTTACCGTCCCCACTCCCCACCAAATCTACGAACGGTTTCCGGTGGCTTCATTATTTTGGTATTCTCGACGGAGTGCCTGGTCTCTTGCTAACGAATTTTGGCTGGGTCGACAACAGTTTCTGGGATCGCCTTTGTTTTTGGTTATTGGCACTGCAGCGACTGCAGGAGATATCCCAGAAACTGTAGAAGTGAGTCCGTCGTGTTTAGGCGAATCCTGAAGTGACGCTCATACCCTTTTGAGGGGGATTTAAGTCGGCCTACGCCATTTGTACGGGGAAGAGCAGTGGTAAGTTCGATTTTATTTTTTTCATTTTGTTATTATTTGAGGACTCTTCAAGATAATATTTGCCTCCCAAATTGTAATTATTTTTCGTGTGAAATGTACTTTTTTTTGATAAAAGACGTGGGGAATTTTTGGCGTTTTTTGTATTTTTCTTTTAACCACGTGTTGGATAAAAACTATATATTGTTTTTCTCCTTTGTCTACAGCCCCGTCCATTCCATCGACAGCTGTGCTGGACGCTGGTGGGAAGCCGGACGAGCCAGTTGTAACCCTGGGAAAGGTACGTTAGAGTCGACATGGGGTTCTCGATTTAAATTACTCGGTGTAGGGGAACTTCGTGCAAAATAGACGAATTCCAGGAAACTGAAACATTTCATTTTCCACAGGGTTTTACGCTCGGGCAAGAAGCCAGCAACCTTTTGACCACCATGTGCTGCCCTAGCACCATGTGCTAAGCAAGAACAAGGGGAGACGCGAGCAAACCAGAACAGCAGTAGCAGCGAAAATGCCTGGAGAAACACCACTTTTCCAGGTTTACAGAAAATAACATAGTAATTAGAAAATAAAAACAGGACCAAGGTAGGAGTTTCCTTTAATTTCATGCAAACAACCATTTTTTTTGATGTAATTATTTTTCTCCATAAATTTTATAGTATATTTCAACATTGCTTGTAAACGCAAGATAAGGTATGACGTCATAACCCCAATTTTGCGGCATATTTAAGTAACATTTTTTCTTCGAAATTCAAAGTGCTTTGCGTTTATTTATTTTACTCTGTCCTATAATATTTCAGCACCATCTTTTCCTCAGATTTTAAAATACACAAGATGAACTAAATTTTTGTGTTATTTGTACAATCCCAATGACCAACTTTGCAGAGACAAAAAGAGAGATGAGGTTATATTTTTTAGCGGTTTCCTTACATTGTTTTACCTCATGGGGTAGATCTCGGACAGGGTTGCTGTCTGTCTCATTCTACCTAACGTAGAATGATGACAGCAGATATTTGGTCCAGATCTCCCCTATGACAGAATAATTTTGGAAGTATATTTTTTTAACAATCATTTATATAACTGAGTCTCACACTATTGACTCAGATGTAGGTACACTATGACCTGTTAAAGAAGTCCATCTACCTGTAAAGGGCTCCTAGTTTTGTCTTCGTAATTCAATCTTTTAGAATTTTATTTTGTCTTTTAGTCAATTTTTGTTTTTTGGTTTTTTAATTACACAAATACTCTGGAAGCCTCGGAAGTAGGTAGAATTTCATTGTTTGGCTACAACGGTTGGGTTGAACTGTATTTTATTTAAGATCTTCTTTGTAAAACATTGGTATTAAATAATGTGGCGCACTTAAAATTTTCTTATTTCTGAACCCCCCCCTTCTCCACTGTATAAAAGTTACCGGGCATATCAAGGTTTTACCTAGCTGGAAAATACAGTTCTGCTTCCAGATATTCGTTTAATTATTCAGTGGGTTTTTTGTGTCACAAATTGGCAAATTATTATTGTTCTAATTACAGTGTCACAAAATGGCGGCAACGTCTTTAAGCTGCCACAAATGCCACCCAACGCATTTTAATAGGCCACGCATTTAGACCCTTGTGGGTCCATTGTGCCCACGTACCTACTGAGTTTGACTAGGGTGGCATATATTTTTCTTGTCACCCAGTACATAGAAAAACTCTGTAGACTACAACAAAAATTACTTAGGCTTGACACTTTGGCTCAAAGATATACCACTAAATGCCTAATTAACCCAGACACGGAAAAAATTTTGTCTACAATGAAAACAACTGGGCGCCGCCAACTCGGCGCCGCCAACTGGGCGCCGGGCCAACTGGGCGCCGGGCTAACTGGGCGCCGGGCTAACTGGGCGCCGGGCCAACTGGGCGCCGGGCCAACTCGACGCCGGACTAATATTTTTTTTTTGCTAAAATGTTCAGATGAAAAACAAAATAGATATTATTTATACAAAAACATCTTTAAAAAATCCTTTACGCAATTTTCTTGAAATATGGTTTTGTTTAAAGTTAAATCCATTAAGTCGAGTGTTGAAATTTGGTAGGTGTAGTGTTTGGTAACCTGGTAACACTACAATTTACGTTTTTTATTACAACAATGGCGGCGGATCCAAAATGGCGGATTTCTTTATTTTTAAACCGATATGTCTCAAATTTGAAAGTTTGCAGTGCCTGAGATCACCTAATACAGTTTTATCCCCAAACTTAAAAAATTCAAAATGGCGAATCCAAAATGGCGGATTTTCTTATTTACTAACCGATTTGTCTCAAACTTAAAATATTACATTGCTTGAGAACATTTAACAAAATTTTTTACTCAAACTTAAGGAAATCAAAATGGCCGATCCAAAATGGTGGATTTTCTTATTTACCAACCGATTTGTCTCAAACTTAAAATATTACATTGCTTAAGGTCATTTAACAAAATTTTTTACTCAAACTTAAAGAAATCAAAATGGCCGATAAAAAATGGCGGATTTTCTTATTTACCAACCGATTTGTCTCAAACTTGAAATATTACATTGCTTGAGGTCATTTAACAAAATTTTTTACTCGGATCCGGCGGATCCAAATTGGCGGATTTTTTTATTTACTAACCGATTTGTCTCAAACTTGAAATATTACATTGCTTAAGGTCATTTAATACAATTTTTTATTCAAACACAAAGAAAACAAAATGGCCGATCCAAAATGCCGGATTTTCTTGTTTACTAACCGATTTGTCTCAAACTTGAAATGTTACAATACTTGAGGACATTTAACAAAAATTTTTACTCAATTAAAATGGCCGATCCAAAATGGCGGATTGTCTTATTTACCAACCGATTTGCCTCAAACTTGAAATATTACATTGCTTGTGACCATTTAACAAAATTTTTTACTCAAACTTGAAGAAATCAAAATGGCGGATTTTCTTTTTTACTAACCGATTTATCTCAAACTTGAAATATTACATTGCTTAAGGTCATTTAATACAATTTTATAATCAAACTTAAAAAAAATAGCGGATTTTCTTATTTACTAACCGATTTGTCTCAAACTTAAAATGTTACATTGCTTGAGGACATTTAACAAAATTTTTTACTAAAATTTAAAGAAATCAAAATGGCCGACCCCTAAAATGGCGGACTTTCTTATTTATGAACCGATGTGTATCAAATATAGAAGTTATCGGTGTTTTAATTGGCTGATTATGATTTTGACTTAAACTTATTAATAATTCAAAATGGCGAATTTCTATATTTAATAAACATCGATTCATAAATAAAAAAGTCCGCCGTTTTGAATTCGCCAATTTGAATTTTTCAAAAGTTTAAGTCAAAATCATAATCAGCGACTTAATACACCGCCAATTTTTATACATATTTAATACAAATCGGTTCATAAATAAGAAAGTCTGCCATTTTGGATCGGCCATTTTGATTTCTTTAAGTTTGAGTAGAAAATTTTGCTAAATGTCCTCAAGCAATGTCGTATTTCAAGTTTGAGACAAATCGGATCACATTTTTTTTAAGTCACAAGCTTTTATAAAATGTACTAAAAATTAAAAAATAATTTTCTAACATTCTAATATTATCATAATAACAAAACCAAATTTCAAGAAAAACGCGTTTTTAAAGATGTTTTTGTATAAATAATATATCTATTTTGTTTTTCATCTGCCCATTTTATTGATTTTTTTAAAGTCCGGCACCGAGATGGCCCGGCGCACAGTTGACGGCGCCGAATTGGCCCGGCGCCCAGTTGGCGGCGCCGAGTCGCCGGCGCCCAGTTGTCTCATTCCGATGAAAACACGTTCTTTTCTTGAACAAATTGTTTTATCTTAAAACAATTTGTTTTGAATTAAAATATTTCGTTTTAGTTCAACGCATCGTTTAATCTTGAAATGAGACTTTATTTTCCTTTAATTGTTTTGATTCAGTATACTCAATTTTGTAACAAAGCAAATTTTCTTCATATGAGTAATATTTTGTTTCCAGAGAAAACGGTGGCTTAGATTAATTCAGTTCCAATTTATAATAAAACAATTTCTGTTTTAAATCAAAATAAAATTCAAGACATTTTTTGTGCTATATCAAGAAATTATTCTCTTGGTGAATAGGAAAGCACAAATTATTTTACTTCAAACTTACTTTGATCTAAGACAGTTTTTTTTACCGTATAGTAGAGGGTGCAATCAATAGGCAACCCCAATATCTTTATGGTATTCTGACAGATCCACGGTTCCTGGCTTAGAACCATTGACTTCTATACCCTACGGATAGACCCGGCATGGGCCTAAATTGCCATTATATCAAGCTTTTATCGCAACCAACCAAATACAAGTAAGAATTTAATGAGCAAAACAGGGATGAAAATAGAATTTCGGTTTGATAAGTCCGGATATTCTATTGACTTGTCTTGGATAAAAAGGGCAGTGGCGGCGCAAAATAAAAATTTTGAATTCCACTAGCATTTTTTTATCAACAATTTTCTGTTTGAATAATAAATAATTAATGAATACTTACTTGTGTATACTGTGTTTACAAAATTCTCTTCAGTAAAAAAAAAGAGTAAAAAGAATTTGTTAGCATGCTGCAGTGGATGTATTAAAATTATTGTTTTCATCTTAGAACTTTACAAATGTTGTACCTTCCAGGTAAAATATTTTCTTTCTTTGAACAAGGGTGTTCGACTCTTCTCTTCTTGGGTGGACTACAAGTTATGCTCGAGTCAGATGAAATTTCGGAACTAAAAATTTCAATTCGGAATGGGATAACTGGGCGCCATGCCAACTCGGCGCATACAGGCGGGTTTTAAGGAAAAGCTGGCCACAACCCCTAAATATTAAAAAGCCCTGTTTAATTGTAAAATTGCTATTAGTGCAATCACTGATGATCATGCTAGGCCGTAACACATTACACGCCTAATTTGAAAAACAATGCCATAGTAATGACATCTGAAACTTCCATTTAATTTTGTCTGTTATTTGCGTTACAAAAGTTGATGATTAAAAAGCCCTTTTAAAACTTGCGCCTATTATCAAAAATATTTTTTTTAACATGGATTTTAAATCTGGAGGTCTCTAGCTATTTATTGTACGTATTTAACATTGTTTTTTATTTTATTGGTAATATTTAAAACCGGTTTAAAGGAACCGTTGCAGAAAACTTTTTAAATTTTCATTTTCTGAAATGGAACTTGACTAAATGTTTCAACTTCATCCAACTTTATTGACATTTTTGGTCCTATTAAGGGCATGCATATGTTTTCTAAGTAACAAAGTCAGTTTCAGCTGCGGAGTTATGCGGATCGAGTAAAAAAGTTAAAATTTATTTATGTGTATATAAAAATTGTCCAGTGAAAAATACGTACATAATATGCAGAAATTAATAAATAAGTTTTCTTAGCTTTAATAATAATGGTTTTTGTAAACCAAAAGTATACCTATTATGTCACATGTAATCTAATTTCATTTTTACCTTCCTAGTTCGCGCAGCAATGGCTAGAGAAGGTATTATTTTAGACAACAAAAAAAATTGAGATAACACTGAAAATGTGTTATTTTGGTGTATTGTATCTTAGCAATTTTATCGTGACATCTGTCCGTGTGTGTGTCTGTCTGTATTTAGGTATGTGTATAGATATATGTTCGGCGCAAGCCAAATAAAAGAGTGTGGGTAGATTTCAAAAATTAGAGTATATGTGAAAATATGGCGTGTGTGATATCAAATGAAAGGTAATTGAGTCTGGAGTTACACAAAATATATTTTAATTTTTTTTTAAAGGGTGGGAGTAGATTTCAAAAATTAGAGTTTAAGTCAAAATATGGCTTGTGTGGTATCAAACGAAAGGTAATTGAGTCTGGAGTTGAATAAAATATATTTAATTTTTTAGTTATATTGGCTTACACGTACATTATAACTATAGTACCCAGTGTGAGCTTAGCTGCCCATATATTGGCAGAGTGTTTTTCTTGCTAGAAAATATTTTTTATTGATAACGAAAGTCGGAAAAAACAGATATAGTTCAATTAACTTTTTTTGCAAAAATGTCACATTGTTTTATGCAATTGCGAATTATACATACCTACATGCTGGTTAAAACATTTTTTCATGGAGCTCTGCATTTATTAAAATTAAATATTTCAATATCTTGTAAAAGTTTATACAGCCAAAATTCTGGTTTCAACGATTTTTTAGGAAGCATTTTAATTAATTAGTAAAGTTCCAAATTTAATTTTTTTGTGCGGGGTCCTTAAAGAATTTTTCTTCTTTATCTTTTTTAACCTATAAATCATATATGTTTTTATTACTATATGCAATTTTAGGGGGCTCTAAATGGATCTTAGGTTTTGACCAGCTTTTTCGTGAAATCCGCCTGTGTGCGGCGCCGGGCCAACTGAGCTCCCGACTATTTTTTTTTTCGATAAAATATGCAGATAAAAAACAAAATAAATATGTTATTTTTATACAAAAATTTCAAAATCTATTAAGTCGAGTGTTGAAATTTGGTAGGTGTAGTGTTCTGGTAACCTGGTAAAAATAACATTACGTTTTTTATTTCAAGAAATGATGGAGTTCTTGATTTTTAAACCGATTTGTCTCAAACTTGAAAGTTTGCAGTGTTTGAAATCACTTAATGCAGTTTTATCCTCAAACTTAAAAAAATTAAAATGGCGGATCCAAAATGGCGGATTTTCTTATTTATGCACCAATATTCATCAAATATAGAACTTGGCAGTGTTTCAAGTCGCTGAATATGATTTTTGACTCAAACTCAAAATGGCGGATTTCTTTATTTTTAAACCGATTTGTCTCAAACGTGAAAGTTTGCAGTGCTTGAAAGCACTTAATTTCAAATGACGGATGGAAAATGGCGGATTTTTTCATTTATGCATCGATATAGAAATTGGCGCTGATTATGATTTTTTACTCAAACTTATAAATAATTTAAAATGGCGGATCCAAAATGGTGGACTTTGCTGATTATCATTTTTGACTTAAACTCATATAAAATCAAAATGTCGAATCCAACATGACAGACTTTTTTATTTACTAACCGATTTGTCTTAAGCTTAAAATATTACATTTCTTTCTTTAAACTTGAGTCATATTTTGTATAAAGCTATAAAAGTCTGCCATTTGCAAGTGTGAGTCACAAATTGTATTAGGTGACCTTAATCACTGCAAACTTTCAAGTTTAAGACATTTGAGACAAATCCGTTGAAAAATAAAAAACCCACCATTTTGGATCCGCCATTTTGAATTATTTATGAGTTTAAGTCAAAAGTTCTATATTTGATACATATCGGTCCATAAATAAGAAAATCCGCCATTTTGGATCCGCCATTTTAATTTTTTTAAAGTTTTAGGATAAAACTGTATTTAGTGATCTCAAGCACTGCAAAACTTTAAGTTTGAGACAAATCGGTTTAAAAATGAAGATATCCGCCATTTTCGATCCGCCATTTTGAGTTTTTCATGAGTTTGAGTCAAAAATCGTAATCAGTGACTTGAAACACCGCCAAGTTATATATTTGATAAATATCGGTGCATAAATAAGAAAATCCGCCATTTTAGATCCGCCATTTAAATTTTTTTAAGTTTTAGGATATAACTGTATTAATCCCAAGCACTTCAAACTTTCAAGTTTGAGACAAATCGGTTTAAAAATAAAGAAATCCGCCATTTTGGATTTGCAGTTTTGAGTTTTTCTTGAGTTTGAGTTAAAAATCGTAATCAGCGACTTGAAACACCGCCAAGTTATATGTTTGATACATATCGATATATAAATAAGAAAGTCCGCCATTTTGGATCCGTTATTTCAATTTTTTTAAGTTTGAGTATAAAACTGTATTAAGTGATCTCAAGCACTGCAAACTTCCAAGTTTGAGACAAATCCACCCAAAGAAATCCACCATTTTGGATCCACCATTTTGAATTTTTTATGAGTTTGAGTCAAAAATTATAATCAGCGACTTGAAACACCGCCAAGTTCCATATTCGATACATATCGATGCATAAATAAGAAAGTCCGCCATTTTGGATCCGCCATTTTAATTTTTTTAAGTTTGAGGGTAAAACTGTATTAAGTGATCCCAAACACTTCAAACTTTCAAGTTTGAGACAAATCGGTTTAAAAATAAAGAAATCCGCCATTTTGGATTCGCCATTCTTGTAATCAAAAACGTAAATTTTATGTTATCAGGTTACCAGAACCTACCAAAATTTCAACACTCGACGTAATGGATTTAACTCTAACAAAACTGTTGGTGCAAGAATTATTTGCCAGCTTTTGGCTACCTATTACTTATATTTTAATATTTTTTTTTCATTTCAAATTTCGCGGGGTATATGCATATGACTTATGCCCGCACAGAGACACGCGCGAGTCTGCGCGACGAGTCGCAATCGGGAAACCGACAAGAAGCACAAGAAACGCCGCGAGTGCTACAATTTTCCTATCTTCCAAGCGACCAAAACGACTGCAACTAGATGAAAACTAAGGTAGGTGCACTTTAGATATTTTATATGCATCGTTTTTACCATTGACTTCTATACCCTACGGGTAGACCAGGCATGGGCCAAAATTGCCATTATATCAAGCTTTTATCGCAATTGACCAAATACAAGTAAGAATTTAATGAGTAAGATAGGGATGAAAATAGAATTTCGGTTTAGTGAGTCCGGACACATGCAACATCGCAAAAATATTTTATTTGCTTGTCTTGGATAAAAAAGGGCAGTGGCGGCGCAAAATAAAAATTTTGAATTCCACTAGAATTTTTTTATCAACAATTTTCTGTTTGAATAATAAATAATTTATGAATACTTACTTGTGTATACTGTGTTTACAAAATTCTTCAGTAAAAAAAAAGAGTAAAAAGAATTTCTAAGCATGCAGTGGATGTATTAAAATTATTGTTTTCATCTTAGAACTTTACAAATGTTGTACCTTCCAGGTAAAATATTTTCTTTCTTTGAACAAGGGTCTTCTTCAACTCTTCTCTTCTTGGGTGGACTACAAATTATGCTCGAGTCAGATGAAATTTCGGAACTAAAAATTTCAATTCGGAATGGGACAACTGGGCGCCGAGTTGGCGGCGCCCAGTTGTCCTAGACTGCAACACATTTCAGGGGTCTGGTACGTTTTACCACCTTTCTTAAAACTACGAAGTTTTTTGAAAAATGATAATTTTAGACCATTTTATAGTGATTTCTAAAAAAAAAGTTGCGGAAAATCGTTGATTTTGTTAAAAAAATTAAAATTGAAAAATTCTTAAAACCCCATTAAAACCCATACAAATTGCTACAAAAGAAGCATTTTCTCATTTTAAACTGAAACAAAACGGTCCCTGACGTCTGATCGAAATCGGGTCAGTTTTTTTGGTCCTTTTATGAAAATGCACAATTTTTTAAAAAGCATGAAATTCAAAACAAAATCAAGAAAATTATGATTCCTACATTTTTACAATTAAAAATTAGTTTAATTGAACATTATATCAATTTTTATTCCTTAAAACACTAAAAATTAATAATTATTTACTTTTTTAAAATTTATCGAAGGTCTAACCGAACAACACCAAACTGAACCGGTCCGTATCGAAATGAACCAAATCAAACCCAATACGATTCGGTTTGGTTCGGTTCGATTTGGTTAAACTAAAGCGTACCTAACTGAATGTAGCTAAACCTAACCGAAACAAACTGAACCTAGCGGAATCTAACCAAACATAATCAAACTGAACCAAACCTAGCCGAAGAAAACTGAACCTAACCGAACCGATTCGAAACGAACCGAACCAAACCAGGCCGAATCTGGCTGAACCTAACCAAAACAAATTAAACCTAGCCGAACCTAACCAAAAATAATCAAACTGAACCAAACCTACCCGAACCAAACCGAACCGAGTCGAACCAACCAAACCAAACCAAACCGAACCGTTAGATTCGGTTTGGTTCGGTTCGATTTGGTTAAACTAAACCGAACCTAACTGAATATAGCTAAACCTAACCTAAACAATCCTAGCGGAACCTAACCGAACATAATCAAACTGAACCAACCTAACCCAACCTAACCCAACCTAACCCAATCTAACCCAACCTAACCCGACCTAACCCAACCTAACCCAACCTAACCCAACCTAACCCAACCTAACCCAACCTAACCCAACCTAACCCAACCTAACCCAACCTAACCCAACCTAACCCAACCTAACCCAACCTAACCCAACCTAACCCAACCTAACCCAACCTAACCCAACCTAACCCAACCTAACCCAACCTAACCCAACCTAACCCAACCTAACCCAACCTAACCCAACCTAACCCAACCTAACCCAACCTAACCCAACCTAACCCAACCTAACCCAACCTAACCCAACCTAACCCAACCTAACCCAACCTAACCCAACCTAACCCAACCTAACCCAACCTAACCCAACCTAACCCAACCTAACCCAACCTAACCCAACCTAACCCAACCTAACCCAACCTAACCCAACCTAACCCAACCTAACCCAACCTAACCCAACCTAACCCAACCTAACCCAACCTAACCCAACCTAACCCAACCTAACCCAACCTAACCCAACCTAACCCAACCTAACCCAACCTAACCCAACCTAACCCAACCTAACTTAACCTAACCCAACCTAACCCAACCTAACCCAACCTAACCCAACCTAACCCAAACTAACCCAACCTAACCCAACCTAACCCAACCTAACCCAACCTAACCCAACCTAACCCAACCTAACCCAACCTAACCCAACCTAACCCAACCTAACCCAACCTAACCCAACCTAACCCAACCTAACCCAACCTAACCCAACCTAACCCAACCTAACCCAACCTAACCCAACCTAACCCAACCTAACCCAACCTAACCCAACCTAACCCAACCTAACCCAACCTAACCCAACCTAACCCAACCTAACCCAACCTAACCCAACCTAACCCAACCTAACCCAACCTAACCCAACCTAACCCAACCTAACCCAACCTAACCCAACCTAACCCAACCTAACCCAACCTAACCCAACCTAACCCAACCTAACCCAACCTAACCCAACCTAACCCAACCTAACCCAACCTAACCCAACCTAACCCAACCTAACCCAACCTAACCCAACCTAACCCAACCTAACCCAACCTAACCCAACCTAACCCAACCTAACCCAACCTAACCCAACCTAACCCAACCTAACCCAACCTAACCCAACCTAACCCAACCTAACCCAACCTAACCCAACCTAACCCAACCTAACCCAACCTAACCCAACCTAACCCAACCTAACCCAACCTAACCCAACCTAACCCAACCTAACCCAACCTAACCCAACCTAACCCAACCTAACCCAACCTAACCCAACCTAACCCAACCTAACCCAACCTAACCCAACCTAACCCAACCTAACCCAACCTAACCCAACCTAACCCAACCTAACCCAACCTAACCCAACCTAACCCAACCTAACCCAACCTAACCCAACCTAACCCAACCTAACCCAACCTAACCCAACCTAACCCAACCTAACCCAACCTAACCCAACCTAACCCAACCTAACCCAACCTAACCCAACCTAACCCAACCTAACCCAACCTAACCCAACCTAACCCAACCTAACCCAACCTAACCCAACCTAACCCAACCTAACCCAATCTAACCCAACCTAACCCAACCTAACCCAACCTAACCCAACCTAACCCAACCTAACCCAACCTAACCCAACCTAACCCAACCTAACCCAACCTAACCCAACCTAACCCAACCTAACCCAACCTAACCCAACCTAACCCAACCTAACCCAACCTAACTTAACCTAACCCAACCTAACCCAACCTAACCCAACCTAACCCAACCTAACCCAACCTAACCAACCTAACCCAACCTAACCCAACCTAACCCAACCTAACCCAACCTAACCCAACCTAACCCAACCTAACCCAACCTAACCCACCTAACCCAACCTAACCCAACCTAACCCAACCTAACCCAACCTAACCCAACCTAACCCAACCTAACCCAACCTAACCCAACCTAACCCAACCTAACCCAACCTAACCCAACCTAACCCAACCTAACCCAACCTAACCCAACCTAACCCAACCTAACCCAACCTAACCCAACCTAACCCACCTAACCCAACCTAACCCAACCTAACCCAACCTAACCCAACCTAACCCAACCTAACCCAACCTAACCCAACCTAACCCAACCTAACCCAACCTAACCCAACCTAACCCAACCTAACCCAACCTAACCCAACCTAACCCAACCTAACCCAACCTAACCCAACCTAACCCAACCTAACCCAACCTAACCCAACCTAACCCAACCTAACCCAACCTAACCCAACCTAACCCAACCTAACCCAACCTAACCCAACCTAACCCAACCTAACCCAACCTAACCAACCTAACCCAACCTAACCCAACCTAACCCAACTAACCCAACCTAACCCAACCTAACCCAACCTAACCCAACCTAACCCAACCTAACCCAACCTAACCCAACCTAACCCAACCTAACCCAACCTAACCCAACCTAACCCAACCTAACCCAACCTAACCCAACCTAACCCAACCTAACCCAACCTAACCCAACCTAACCCAACCTAACCCAACCTAATCCAACCTAACCCAACCTAACCCAACCTAACCCAACCTAACCCAACCTAACCCAACCTAACCCAACCTAACCCAACCTAACCTAACCTAACCCAACCTAACCCAACCTAACCCAACCTAACCCAACCTAACTTAATCTAACCCAACCTAACCCAACCTAACCCAACCTAACCCAACCTAACCAACCTAACCCAACCTAACCCAACCTAACCCAACCTAACCCAACCTAACCCAACCTAACCCAACCTAACCCAACCTAACCCAACCTAACCCAACCTAACCCAACCTAACCCAACCTAACCCAACCTAACCCAACCTAACCCAACCTAACCCAACCTAACCCAACCTAACCCAACCTAACCCAACCTAACCCAACCTAACCCAACCTAACCCAACCTAACCCAACCTAACCCAACCTAACCCAACCTAACCCAACCTAACCCAACCTAACCCAACCTAACCCAACCTAACCCAACCTAACTAAACCTAACCCAACCTAACCCAACCTAACCCAACCTAACCCAACCTAACCCAACCTAACCCAACCTAACCCAACCTAACCCAACCTAACCCAACCTAACCCAACCTAACCCAACCTAACCCAACCTAACCCAACCTAACCCAACCTAACCCAACCTAACCCAACCTAACCCAACCTAAACCAACCTAACCCAACCTAACCCAACCTAACCCAACCTAACCCAACCTAACCCAACCTAACCCAACCTAACCCAACCTAACCCAACCTTACCCAACCTAACCCAACCTAACTCAACCTAACCCAACCTAACCCAACCTAACCCAACCTAACCCAACCTAACCCAACCTAACCCAACCTAACCCAACCTAACCCAACCTAACCCAACCTAACCCAACCTAACCCAACCTAACCCAACCTAACCCAACCTAACCCAACCTAACCCAACCTAACCCAACCTAACCCAACCTAACCCAACCTAACCCAACCTAACCCAACCTAACCCAACCTAACCCAACCTAACCCAACCTAACCCAACCTAACCCAACCTAACCCAACCTAACCCAACCTAACCCAACCTAACCCAACCTAACCCAACCTAACCCAACCTAACCCAACCTAACCCAACCCAACCTAACCCAACCTAACCCAACCTAACCCAACCTAACCCAACCTAACCCAACCTAACCCAACCTAACCCAACCTAACCCAACCTAACCCAACCTAACCCAACCTAACCCACCCTAACCCAACCTAACCCAACCTAACCCAACCTAACCCAACCTAACCCAACCTAACCCAACCTAACCCAACCTAACCCAACCTAACCCAACCTAACCCAACCTAACCCAACCTAACCCAACCTAACCCAACCTAGCCCAACCTAACCCAACCTAACCCAACCTAACCCAACCTAACCCAACCTAACCCAACCTAACCCAACCTAACCCAACCTAACCCAACCTAACCCAACCTAACCCAACCTAACCCAACCTAACCCAACCTAACTTAACCTAACTTAACCTAACCCAACCTAACCCAACCTAACCCAACCTAACCCAACCTAACCCAACCTAACCCAACCTAACCCAACCTAACCCAACCTAACCCAACCTAACCCAACCTAACCCAACCTAATCCAACCTAACCCAACCTAACCCAACCTAACCCAACCTAACCCATCCTTACCCAACCTAACCCAACCTAACTCAACCTAACCCAACCTAACCCAACCTAACCCAACCTAACCCAACTTAACCCAACCTAACCCAACCTAACCGAACCTAACCCAACCTAACCCAACCTAACCCAACCTAACCCAACCTAACCCAACCTAACCCAACCTAACCCAACCTAACCCAACCTAACCCAACCTAACCCAACCTAACCCAACCTAACCCAACCTAACCCAACCTAACCCAACCTAACCCAACCTAACCCAACCTAACCCAACCTAATTCAACCTAACCCAACCTAACCCAACCTAACCCAACCTAACCCAACCTAACCCAACCTAACCCAACCTAACCCAACCTTAGCCAACCTAACCCAACCTAACCCAACCTAACCCAACCTAACCCAACCTAACCCAACCTAACCCAACCTAACCGAACCTAACCCAACCTAACCCAACCTAACCCAACCTAACCCAACCTAACCCAACCTAACCCAACCTAACCCAACCTAACCCAACCTAACCCAACCTAACCCAACCTAACCCAACCTAACCCAACCTAACCCAACCTAACCCAACCTAACCCAACCTAACCCAACCTAACCCAACCTAACCCAACCTAACCCAACCTAACCCAACCTAACCCAACCTAACCCAACCTAACCCAACCTAACCCAACCTAACCCAACCTAACCCAACCTAACCCAACCTAACCCAACCTAACCCAACCTAACCCAACCTAACCCAACCTAACCCAACCTAACCCAACCTAACCCAACCTAACCCAACCTAACCCAACCTAACCCAACCTAACCCAACCTAACCCAACCTAACCCAACCTAACCCAACCTAACCCAACCTAACCCAACCTAACCCAACCTAACCCAACCAAACCCAACCTAACCCAACCTAACCCAACTTAACCCAACCTAACCCAACCTAACCCAATCTAACCCAACCTAACCCAATCTAACCCAACCTAACCCAACCCAACCAAACCTAACCTACCTAGTTGTTAATAAATATAGTAAAAGTTGTTAGGTTTATGTCCAGGGAGTAACCATTTTCCATAATCGTCGGAAATCGGGTTAGGATTAGTGTATGCGACCATAAACATTGAGTGGCGCGTGAGTGTTTGGTCTTCAAATTTTTTTAGGGAAATTTTTCAAAATCTTTTTTCCGCTCTCTGGGCACACTAATAAGCCGTAATCTGGTCACCCTAATCCATCGCAATCAAAGAAAATCGGTATTCGAAGTGTCACAAATTTTTTGTTGGTTTCTATTCTTCTTTTATATTATGTAGGACAAAATTATTAATTAAACTAAGTGACCTTATTAAGTAAGACAGCATGGTGGTCAAATGACATTAGAAGGACATACACATATGATACCGGCCTGTAGACCGGCCGCGGTGGTCATATAATAATAAATATATACTTTCGCGATGAAAGACCAAAATTAAACTTAAAATTACTCCGCAAAAAACATTAAATTAATCGAAATTTATAAAAACATAGATCAGTGTGTGTAACAATTCATCAAGATGTATGAAACTCGACCGTGACATGTCAAAAGTTTGGTTCGAAAAAACAAAAACAACTGGATAAAAATCGGTATGTAAGCATTTAAAAAAAAACATTTTTAAGAAAATCAAATACTTTTTGTTAATTTTCATGCAATGCAAAAAAAAGTGTGGGGAAGTGACACTTTCTGAATCAAAATGTGTGAGGGTAAAATCGCACGGTCGCAGAAAAAACTATCTGTCGTGACGCTACTGAACTTTCTCGTGTTTTAGCAAAAAGTATCCGTCAAGACGACTTACCCATGAAATGTTGTTTTTTATGGACTTTTTTCTTTTTTTGCACAAAAAACAATTTTGGACCATGTTTGAACTCAAATAGTTACTTCTAAACTTGTTTTTAAACGTTTTAATTTGTAATATTCCCGCACAAAATTCAAAAAAAATCATTTCCGTACTTAGACAGCATTGTCTATCAGTTTTCCCTGTATAAATCGACAAGCAGGTAGAATCACTCAAAATACGGCAGGTGGATTAAAGGTAGCCAGCTGCTTTTCTGTCGTACCTATGCCGTCAGTGTGAACGAGATAAAAGTACCCATATATTATCTAGGGTATTATTAGCATGCAAAATCACCCTATCTTTGTCCGTTTCACATGTTTAATAATGTCTATCTCTGTTTTTATTGTAAAAGAAATACCCGCCCATAGGAACCAAATTGGATAGGGTCAATAAAAAATGCCTTGTCTTTCCGTCTCTAACGCCCTTTCAGGGCGTTATACAACTCAATGGTTTTTACTGATTTCCTTTCAATAAACTTTACAATTACGTTTTTCAATTCCTTATCTCAAAATATTGGGTATTTCTCGAATGAGTGGTGAACCAGCCAACCTAAACTCAATTCAACTTACGTTTGCACCCTCATTTGATGGTCCTTCTAACCGGTTCCTTTCAATTTACATTTTCAGCAGTTATCCTGTAACTTTTCAAACTTACAAGTTTCCAAAATTTTCCGTTTTCGGCGAGATTTTTCGTATTTTCTTAAGTCACGTGTGAGTTATATATCGAATATCGAATATACCTATGGAATTAAAAGGTATAGTCGACCAATACAGTATTGTAAGCCACGGGGGTGCTGTTTGAATTACTTGGGTTACACTGCCGACATACTTGCTCGCGGACTCCGGTAATTTTGTAAACAGCCCGTATAGGATAGGGTATATAGCGCTCGACTCGTGATCCGCAGTGCATGGGATCGAGATTCATTCAACATAAAACTTTTTTTATTTACTAGTTTGGTAATTGGTAATATCAGAGGATAGTTAGTACAAACAACCTTAATTAAAATTTACTAATTACTGATTAATAAATAATTAAAATAAATTAAAAATTCTTTAATTTAATGAAATTTATAAACTAAGATTGGATTTTTAAAGCGTTTTAGAAGTTTTAACAAATCTTTGGGTTTTAGAATAAAAAGGTAATTTTAAAAATCAAAATGTCAAAACCAAAAAAGACATTATTGCTAGACAAGCCTGCTATTTGTGTAAATCAAATAACCGAATCGAATGAGGTCGCGAAACAGGCGAAGGCAGAGTCTTCGTTCCAGTTCCTTTTCAAATCCAGATACAAGGATAAATATGAATGTCATCAAAAGTTTTACGCGTCTCATAACCAAATCGTCGGATCCCTTGAGGAGTTGGGACTCGATTTTGATGAACAGAACAACATAAGAACAAGATTCGATTTACTTTTTTATGAATGTCGTGGCATTTATTATGATATTTTTCGAGCCAGCAATACTAATTACGTTTCACTAAATACTTCTGCCAATAGCCCGACCCAAGTTGGCTAGTTTCGATGGCAACTATAAGAATTGGCAACATTGGTTTGACCTCTATAAGGTCATGGATTCATGATAGCGACTTAAGCGATATAGAAAAGTTTCAGCACTTACGTAGTTCAGTGACTAACGAAGCACTTAGTCTGGTAAAAACAATTCCGTTATCTGACAGCAATTATCATGTTGCATATGAGGCTCTAGTCAAGAGATATCAAAATAAGCGTCTCATAGCTACGACTGCTTTAAATGCTATGAATTCCGTTTCGGTGAAAACCAGTTCTGCGAAAGAGCTCCGTTTTATGTTAGACACCTTTTCCGTGAACTTAGCCATTTTGACGGAACTATGTTTTCCTACGGCAGAGTGGGACTTTCTTACATTTAATCAATTCCTTTCCAAGTTGGACGTTAAGCTACGCACAGAGTTTGAGCTATATTATAGCAGAGAGAAAAGCCAAGTCGACATTCCTTCTTACACTGACTTGTACAGCTTTATCGAAAATCACTGTGTAGCCTTGGAGTCTGTCCAACATATGCAGTCAATTAGTAAGCCCCCCTCTAGTTCAAATCATGCTAAGCCCCTGAATAATAATCAGCGGAACTTTAGTCACAATAATTATCCTAAAAATACATCAACTTCATCTTTCAATACTACAGTTTCAAACAATCCAATTCAACCAAATAAACCGTTCAATTCAAATGTCAAATGTCATTTGTGCCAGTCCAATCACGTCCTAGCCAGATGTCCCGATTTCCTAAATAAAAATTCAGAAGACAGACTTTCCTATGTAAGAAAAACTAACTTATGTGAAAATTGCATGCATTTTTCTCATCAAACAAGGAATTGTTCTTCTTTTAATAGCTGCAGAGGGTGTGGCCTTAAACACCACAGTTTACTGTGCCCCCACCCCCGTCAGAACAATACACGTGCTCAGCAGGGTACAAATACTAGTACTCAGGAAAATCCACACTTTCTTTCTGTTTCACAAGGTACTTCCGCAACAAATTGTCACGCCACAACTATTCCCAATCAATCTACTCTTCTACTTTCAACAGTGGTAGCTGACATTTTGGATTCTAGAGGAAATTACTAACTCATGCTGATTTTGCTAGATTCCGCATCTGAAGCCAATTTCTTTTCGGAAAAATGCCTTAATAGACTAGGTCTCCCCAGACAACAATTTTCAATTTCCATTGAAGGTCTAAATCAAAAGGCATCTTCGACTACCAAAGGCAAATCTAATTGCATTATTCGACCGCAGGGAAGGATAGATCCTACCTTTCAGTTTGAGGCTTTAGTATTGCCTCAATTATGTTCCAATATTCCCTCTGTTTCTATAGATTCCAGTCAATGGGATCATATTCGGAACATTAAACTTTCAGACCAAACTTTCAACATACCTAGCCCCATAGATATTTTACTCGGTTGTGAATTATTTCCTGATTTTAAGAAATGGAGTCATCCATGGTCAAAAAGGGCAAGCTAGCGCTTTTAACAGTGTTTTCGGTTACGTCTTGATTGGTAAGGTAGAAGCTTCGATTCAATCCAAGCCAAGTACAGTCGTTAGCTGTTATACATCTTTAGAACCGCCCTTAGAAGTTTGTTTAGAGAAATTTTGGGAAATAGAACAAGTCCCACATAAAGTTCACAGCAGCCCTGAAAATATTCTATGTGAAAAAATCTTTTC